>OX578279.1:4415698-5015698 GCA_951217055.1 Gerris lacustris
TCTGAGTCAATTTATGTATTTCCTTGTTTACTTTTCCTGTTTCGCTGTCATTCATTTAGTATGTCTTAAAAATACAATTAGTTTTACGCAACAAAAAGGCCTGATATAATCATTCTTGGACATTTTAACAAATTTAATCAACCATATCAGGTACTAAAATGAAAATTCATTAATTTAAAACCCGTCAAAATGAAGATGGTAAAAAATATGGGTCATGTCAAAACAAATAAAATGACGCCGATTATTTCCGAACTAACTTTTCATACAGCAAAATTTGCTGAAAACTAATTAAATTTTGCTGAAAGATGGTTAAAAGTATTAACATAATGCATTGTCATTAAGTTCTGAGGTATTCTAAAAGTTTCAATCGTCTAGTTACTCGGGAAGTTAGTAAAAAAAATACGTTTGGTGTCGCGGGACACCTCGTTAGGAACGAAGTTCCTTACATTTCTCATTAAGTAATATAAATTATAAAATCACAAAAGTACGTATACATTGCTATTTGTTTGTTGTTAAACTAATTATTTGTATCATTAAAGCAAGCGTCTTACTGTAAATATATATTGAATATAAGAAAAAAGTTGATCATGATGAGTTTATAGTTAAAAAGTATTTTCGTTAAAGGATGTTGGATTGAAATAGGACTGTTTTTTTTACCTACCCGGCCTATTAATTTAAAATATTACAAAATATATCTCTTTCCTACTCTAAAGCTTCTGAATCCGGTTGAAATTTTACATGCCTTTTTCAATAGTACTTTAGACAATGTGTAAGAAGTTTTATTAAAATCGTTATACATTAGAACGGAAGATATCGGTAAAAACGTTTTCTTAAACCTTTAGGTCCACTTTAATAAATTTAGCGATCTTTATCACTTCATAACAATATGGGTGTTCGTTTTACTAAAAAAAAATATTTAAAAAATCTGTTTGTCTCATTAAAGAGATGAAGTTTGAATTTTTTCTTGGATTAAATACGCAGTATTATAATAATATACCTAGTATATTGAAATCCCACTCAAAATTAAAAAAAAAATAAAAATCGGATAACATGAATTATCCGCCATCTTGGATTTCCAGTAAATCAGATCAAATTACTAATCTTATTTTTTCTATGGCCCAGCAGACCACACATTTTGCATATTTTTCTATATTTTTAGTAATAGCGGAAATACGATTTTAGGGGGGGGGGGGGGGGGGGACACGCAAAATTTCGATGTTTTTTGACAAAATGGCGCTGAAAATTAAGCACTACCCCTAAGTGGTATATATATTTCATTTGATACCCCACTCAAAATTTAAATTTTTTTTTTTTTTTCTCGACGTGAATTATCCGCCATTTTGAATTTGAACAGCTGATAATATTGAGTTCGCTATATTTTTCCTGTGTGCGCGTCAAAACGATCTTTTATACTGGAAAGTTTCACGTTTTTATCTCTTTTGGTTCAAAAGTTATTGGAACCGTACAGAGTGACAGACGGACACAGGAACGAAACTATAAGGGTTTCTTTTTTTTTGTTTTACCAACGAAACCCTAAAAATAAACAAAACAAGTCAAGTAACAGGCTTCAATAATAACATTTTTTCCCTTCTGTTTGAAGCTTACGTTATTTGAGCGTTGCGCGCGAACGCTTGGGGCGGATAACTTTTTCCAAAGAACTCAGCCTGGGCATTGATAAAATGAACATGTGTACCAAATTTCAACTAACTCGGTGATCTTTTACTCAAGTTATCGTCATCGGTAGATTTCGTAACGGTTTTTGCGTGACGGTGATTTTGTTACGGTGATTTTGGTCGTTTTTTTGGATTTACTCCTGGGCTCCAGAACGTGCCATAAGGAACTTCGTTCCAAAATGAATTGCAAGATTTGTACTGGACACACAAACAAACAAGAAATCAAGCTAATAAAAACGTAGTAAAATGGAGTTTTACTGACGACTGATTAATTAGCCTCTCATTATGATGTATTATGACTTGATTTATGAATGATACCACTAATATGCTGGTTTGAAAATGCAGGTTGAAAGAAAAAATAGAGATGAAATATTGCCAAATAAATAGATATAAAAAAGCAAAGCAAATGTGTTAGCTTTTTTTATTTCATAAAACCCCTGAAGACACAAAAGAAAATAATAAAGGTAGATCTACATTTGAACAAATATTTTTGTTGAGAACAGTTGAGGATAAATGTTTGTGAGTACTTCACACTACACTAACTGTTTATTGATTTTAAACAAGTTTAGGACGGTGTTTCGAGGCCTCGGCTATAAACTGCAATGCCGGTGGTAGGAATTCCAAAGAAGCTTGTTAGCCTGGTAAAGGTGACCTTGAGGCAAACCAAATCTAAAATCAAAGTGCAAGGCCTGATCTCACAACCTTTTTAAGTTAAAAGGGGACTCAGACGAGGGGATGTACTATCAACGTTGCTCTTCAACATGGCCTTAGAAAAGGTTATGAAAATTGAGATCAACCAAAGAGGGTAAATCTTTAATTGAACACCCTATTTCCTTGCTGAAGCCGGTGGCTTTAACACACAGAAGTAACCGATTTTTCTCTGAAGGCTTTTAGAAGATGGAGAGAGAAGGTAAGAAGACCGGAGAAGGAAAGAAATTTGACCAGCGGGTCAATTAAAATAAAACGAAATATATGGTAACCAGCAGAGATCTCAGAGAAAATTGGCAAAAAGTGCAAGCTTAGTTATAGAAAATTATATACTTGAGCATGTTGCTGAATTTTAGTATTTAGGCTCAGTGATAACTGCAAGAAAGGAAACAGAGTTGATAGAAATAATGTCGGCAGCCAACGCTTTCTTGTCGTCGCTTCGATCGTCCCTGTTATCCAGAAAGCTAAAGACCAGATTTTATCGAGTGATAATTCGACTAGTGAATATGTACGGGTCTAAACATGGACCCTAACCAATGCAAATAAAAAAGGAATAGTAGTATCGGAGAGAAAAATATTACGTAAGATTTTTGGAGGCGTGAATGACAGCGGAGTCTAGAGAATAAGAACGCATGCAGAGCTCCGGACACTTTCTTATACACAACATCCTGTAGTTGCAGTTGAAGTGTGCAGTTGCGTGTCAGAGTTCGAAGCAAACACATCGGCTCTCACTTTAACTGCTATTTTATCCAAGATATAGCTTAAAGTTCTTTTTCATTTTTTACCAGGTGGTGTAGTGTATTATTTTCTCCGAGTTTTATTTTAATCATTAGTGTTTTCAGTTATTATTTTAAATAGTGTTAGTTTCGCTATTTCTAATTAAATCGAGGAAGCTGTTTCGGCGGAGCTTGGTAGGACGGCCTCTTATCTCCAAGGTAACCCGACAACCTCTAAAAGGTAAACAAATAGCTCTCACTCATAATAAAATGAATAAGGCAGTGGGTCAAAGAAAGAAACGCCGTATATCGAAAATATTGTCTCCCAAACCGAAGAGGGCAGCAACAGATAGCACTCATGATTCCCGTGCTCCCTCCTCTTCTACCTCTGGCTCAAGGCTAACCAATCCACTCCCACTTAACAGTACAGCGCTAGGCTTCCTTCTTAAAGTAATTCTCATTCTTCCTTCTCATCTAGTAAATTTTCTACACCAAATCCTTACGGAGTTTTATTCCAACGGGACGAAAATAACGCCTCTACTCTTCCCTATTCAAGTGAACCTAAACCACCACCAATTTATGTGAAAAACATAAGGGCTCAGAGATTTACTTGCCAACGACGGTTTTAGCTGTAAAGCCACATCCAATGACGTTGCAATACTTTTAAAATCAATTGATGCTATAAGAATGCCATTCGCTCTCTTCGTGCTGAACGTGTGACTTTTCACACTGTCCAGTCGAAAGAGGAAAAGGCTTACAGGGTGGTAATACGCCATCTTCACCACTCAACTCCTCCTGAACCTGTAAATGAAGAACTCGAAGCACTTGGTTTTAAAGTGCGGAATGTCACAAACTTAAAAAAGGGGATTCCGCCCTCTCTTTATTTTTTGATGAGCTAGAGCCAAACAATAATAAAGATATTTTTGAGGTAAAAACTATCTTCCACTGCAGAATAAAAGTGGAAAAACCGTATAAACGGCGAGAAATTGTACAATGCACTCGGTGTCAGTCATACCTGTACACAAAAGCATACTGTAACCATGTACCAAAATGTGTCAAATGAGCAGGAAATCATATGACTGAACTCTGTACAAAAAAAAACCCTGAAAATCAGCCTAAATGTGTAGTCTGGCTGTATAGTCCATAAAGAACTAAAAAAAAAAAAAAAAAATTAGAAGACCAAATTATGTAATTGAAAAAATCAATTAACCCAACCACCAAACATCAGTAGACACATCTACCCACAAATCACCTACTCAATCACCGACTACCAGGGAGTCTGCCACAGCACCAGTGTTACGGTTTATTTACGTGCCGCTGCTCAGTTGGAGGTGGTCGTGGGGGAGGCAAAATAAATATATAGGAATATGGTAGTTAAAATAGAAAAAAAAGGATTTAGGCGCCACCTTGTCCGGGAAATGGTAGTTGAGGGTAGACAAGGAAACCCCTCAAGCAAGGTAAAAGGAAAAGCTACAAAAGTTTAAATAATTCCAAATTTATTTTTCAGTTGGATAGAGAATATAATATACTAGTTCATTGCAAAACAAAATTATTTAACCTCTAACAATCTGACGACAATTCCAAAAAACCAAATGAATAAGAATAACAATAAATTAATTAAATTAAGCTATTCATGCAATAAACATAACAAATTAATTTATAAACCTTTAAAATATATAAATTATAACAATCTAATAAATAATAACAATCTAACCTACCTCGACTTCTCTTAAACTACAATAAAATTACCTAAAGGGTGCGCGGTAATAAAATACAAATGGATTAATTAAATTAATACTGGCCAGAATAATTGTAATTGTCAGTAAGAGTGACGGGAGCAGAAGAAAGTTGTGAGGAAGATCACAGTCTCTAAGTGGTACTCGGGACGCCGTCGGCTGCACGTATTTAGGAGGAAACCAGACCACTTTAACCACAACTATAAAAGATGCTCGATTTTCTTCCGAGTTGGGCGAACTAATAGCGTCCTCTCTTCAGGAGGGTACTCTCCTCTGCGCACTCCTATCCTCAGATTTCTCCACACTCGTCACCAATATCTTGCGAGAGGGAAGAAGTGAGATTGTCCCCTTTGGACGAGCGAGCGACGCACTATGAATAATAATTCTGCCTACGCGTACGGCAGCGTCACTCCCTGGGGTTCTAGACCGACTGACTCCCTGGCTCTGGTTGAGATCACCGGTGGTCAAAGATCACTCTCCGGTTTACGGCCGTAGCTCCCCGAGTCTTATCTACCTTTAGATTAGCTAAGATCTATTCTTTATTTTGTTTCGGAGTTGTTGTTTTCTTTTACAATACACAAAACCGATATCTCTTTAAATTATAAATAACCATAATATTACAAAGAGCTATCGAGGTGTTAGAATTAAACTGAAACATTCGTAAGAATTGTAACATTTAAACCCCTCCTGCAAAAAGGGGACGGAGGAAGAGAAGTATAACAAAAATACCAAAAAAAAACAAAAAAAACTCAGTAAAGATTGGATTAGAGTAATGTGTATGAGTGTGGTGAAGGGTAGGAGGAAAAACAGAAATAGAGATTAGGAAAAGAGATAAGGAAGTGGGAGGGAACATTCAGATTAGGTCCTCTGAGATGTCAGGCTCATCGTGCTGAGACGTCTTGAGGTCTTTGATGTGCCAGGTACCAAGCCGCCGCCCTGATTCATCTTCTAACTAGTAGGTTACTGGAGAAATCTTCCGCCGAACCATGCATCGCTCATAGCGTGGTGCTAACTTCGTGGAATAATAGTTTGCCACGTTTGACTGGGGGTATGTTTTCCTCCAAACTATCTATCCTGGAGAAGGCACTGCTGCTCTTCGACGCAGGCTATACCTCGCTTCCTGCTTCTCATGGGCATTTTGGAGACGTCTATTAACTTCCTCCAGAATAGCTTGCAAATAGTTTCGGTTGGCGTGACGTTCCTGAATGGGATTATCTCCCTCCATTTCTTGGTTGGGTGAGTAGTGTTGTGTTCCTGAACTGCACATCCTCCTCCCGAAGTTCAGATATCCTGGGCTATGGCCAGTCGTCTCGTGGGTAGCGCTATTAATAGCGAATCTGAGCTTGGGCAAAAGTTTGTCCCAGGACCGGTGGTCGGTGGTTCTCCTTTACATAGGACGCTATCATGTATTGTTACCTTATAGTGTACAAAAGGTAAAAAATAATAGAAAAATAGGATGGGCTAGCTAATCGGGAAGGGTATGGGTTCTTTAAAAAAATATATTGGGTAGGGATCGTGCCATCAATAAAAATAAAATCTTATAAAACATACATTTAATAGATGTAGGCTATGCCTAAATTAAAATGACAGAACAGTCTCAAATAAAAGAAAGAGACTTAAGGTTTGTTAATAAAATTATAAAATAAAATTAAAGAGTCCTTTACTGAACAATACTAATAATAAACTGAGAAAAGAAACAATTACTTTAAAGATGAAAATGAATCCATAATAAATGAAAAGATATTCTAACTTTAATAAAAAATAAAAAGATGATTCTAACTTCAATAAAAAAAATAAAAGTCCATTGTCAACTTAAAAATGAAATTATAATAAAGAGTGTGGCTATTGTGAATACATATGAGAAATTTTTGCGGAGGCCTAAATCCAACGTCAATAATTTTTCACCGTAAGTTTTTATTCTTGTACCATTGGCAGCGAAAAGTTGAAAACTTGATTGGTTTGGTGTGTCATTTCTGCCAGGAGGAACTAATGAAACGTCAGCTCCAGTATCTACTAAATATTTGAATCCCGTCTTCTTATCAGTAACATACAGACGATAAATCGATGAGTTAACTTGGGCTTCTGTCGTCTCGCAGCTGCTCAAGCCTTGGAGTTTCCCGGGTTTTTTGGTGATGGGTTTGACTTAAAATTGCATGGCTGATTACATTTGACAGCGTTAGTGCCATAGGTGAAGTGATACCAACACCAACAGTACTGTCCACCAGGACGGAACCGCGATCTCGAACGGCATCGAGCACCTTGATTTCTACTGTTTAAGCGATTCTGACTTCGATCGTTCTTTTGAATTCGTATAGAATCCAAATCGCGCGATATTTATCTATTTGATTTTGAAGTTTTTCTAACGTTACTCCTGTATTTGATACAGCTGATACAGTCGGTTTGTCAGTAACGTCCATGATCTTATCAGCCATAAGTGCCATTTTATCAAGATAAAAATGTCGCTTATCGAAAGTATAGCTTGACTTTGCGACGGCAACGTATTGAGCCACATTGACTTTAAGACATCGTCGCTAGTTTTATTATTCGCGAGATCACTCATTGCGCGAAGTGAATCGGATGGTAAAGTCGATCCCTGCTAACAATCGTTTGATTTTCTGATGTTCAGAGTCACCGAAGTGCGATATTAATCTTTGTTTTAATAAGTTAAACTTATTTGAATCAGGCGGGTTTTATTATGACACTTACGTGTGACAGCACGTCACTTTCAATGTTGGTGACGACATAATAATATTTAGTGTCATCCTGAGTGATACTTTGACTTATAAACTGAGCTTCTATCTGCTTAAACCACAACTGGGTCAGCGCGCCAGAATGGTGGAAATTTTATGCTCACTCTTGCGATGTCCAGAGATGGCGACGGCTGGGTAGAAAACTTTTAACTCGCGCAAAGTGTAAGAATTAAAAAAAAAACTTACCAACTTAGAGCGGCGTTTTCAGAAATTCACGTATTCGTATGTCGGGGGTCACCACTTGTAGCTAACTTACTACAATAAAAATGAACGAAAGTCAAGGGGAACGAATTCCGGTATATATTTTAAACTGTACAAAGAATATCAAAACACTTCTGTAATGACAATTAAATATAATAGTAAATAATAAACAAAACGTTACTAAGGTAACTGTCGTGGAGCTTGGGACAAGTTCATAACTTCATGGCCCAGTGTGTCCACTGTCCGCCCAGTGTGGTGGGTAATCGAACCCGGGCTCTCTCCCTCCGCGTTTAAAACCATTTTCTCAGGAACTAGATTATTCCTGAAAAAGGCTTATATCGTTAGATTCATATTTAAATGGACTACATTTTAGAATTTTTAATATCAAAATCGTCAAAATTGTTTTAAAAAATTCACATTTTTTCAGACTTTTTGAGGGCTAGCCCCCCCCCCCCCCCCAAATTCGGAGGTAACATTAATTTATCGTTTTCACTTCAGGGGACCTCAAAACGTGTAAATCCATCAAAAATCTCAAAATCGAATTTTAGCGCCAGCTCAATACTTTCTCTATAAATAAGAAAGTAAAATATTTTATTATTATTATTATTTTTTTTATTTTTATGAACTTTTTATTATTTTTCCTTTATTTATCATTTTATTTTTCCACCTCGATGCCGCCCCCCGGGAGTGCCGTCTGGGGCGCTTGCCCCCCGCATCCCCCCCCCCCAGATCCGGCACTGCTAGGAACTAAAAGATTTTATTTTCCGGCGGGTAGTTATCAAAAGTGCCGTTAGCTCTGCAATTAAGCTTCTTAGTACGATTAAAATCCGCTAGATGTCAATGCATTTTATCTTTTTTTATAGTGGAACCTCTTTTAGGTTTCTTTTTTACCTTGTTTTTTGTTTGCTATCAAAATAATTTTGTTTCGTATGTTGCGCTCTGTTTTGTTGAATATATAGTAAATATGGAAAGTGAAAATTAAAACGATATGTTTACTGAAACTCCACCGGAGTTAAAAGAAATGGCGAGAAAAGCAGTAGATAAAAGTGATCCAGAGAAAAGCAAAGCTCTTTATGAAGCTACGTACAATTTATTTATTACATGGACTCAAGAAAAGAAGGTTAAAGTTATTAGTGAGAATGTTTTAATAGCGTATTTTTCTGAACTTGCAAAAAAAATTTAAAAGTCCCACTTTATGATCTAAATTTTCTATGATAAAAAATCAGTTGCAAATTAAAAGAAACATCAACATCATGACTTACCGAAAATTAATTTAATTTATTAAGCAAAATAATAAAGGTTACAAACCTAAGAAATCTAAAAAAATGTTTTTCTCTAACCACCTATAACCAAAGATGAATTTAATGAATTCATAAACAATGCTCCAGACGATACCTATTTAGCTATTAAGGTTATAGTTATATTTGGGGTTTCAGGAGCTTGTAGGTGTGACTAGCTTAAGAATCTAACTATTCATAACATTCAAGAAGTTGGAAACCTTATTTTAGTTAATATTCCAGACTCTAAAACCAATGTCACCAGATCTTTTACTATCATAGGTGATAAATATATTAATATTTACAAAAAAAATACAAAGAACTTCGTCCGAAGGGGATGGAAAATATCTAATAGATTTTTTATCAGATATTCAGACGGGAAATGTGTTCGTTCTGTAATGGGGGTACACACAATAAGCAGTGCGCCACAAAAAGTTGCTCAATATTTGAATATTTTATTCGATATTTTATTTTCTTGATTGATTTTCAAGTAAGATGATCACCGAAATTTCTTTTCTGACTCTATTTCTTTCTTTAGTTTGGCAGATAGGTTTCTGTCCTTATTCGTCAGTCGACATTTTTTTTTTATTTTTTACACAAAGTAAAACTTTTCTTTTAATCTTTTAAACTATAATTCCCCCGGAGATCATGTCCGTCCGGAACTGTAGATAGTTATAACAGAACCAGAGAAGAAAATCGTGCTGAGGAGCGTCAAGAGTGGGCCCACTCTCTACACTCACACCGCGTCGCGTGAACCAGGTTAGTTTCGTCTTTAAATAATTTACATCTTGGGTAGTCGAAGAATAAACACGTATATACTAGACCGGTCTGATTTGGTACACACACACATATATATATATATATATATATATATATATATATATATATATATATATATATATATATATATATATATATATATATATATATATATATATATATATATATATATATATATATATATATCTGGGGGCACGGTAGTTCCCTCGCCAAGTCGAGTACAGCTGTACCATCCTTTACTGGAACCAACTCACGGCAATTTGGACCCCCCTCTATTGTTCCATTAAAGATACTTAGATGTAGTCCACAGGCCACCATAAGAAGTGAGTCGCTGATTGATAAAGTTTTCTTACGTTATGGAATCGCTTATTTATGCCGTGTCCACCGATGAATTGGGTATATGGCAACTGGGGGCTTGGCCATTTCTTTTTTGTTGACATGCCAAACTTGCCCTTCTGTGGGAACATTGAAAAGAGATAGATAAAGTTTTGATATTCACAGGATCGTTTAGTTAAATTATTTCAAAAACAGTGGTAAAAGTGGCCACCGATAAGAGTGGGACGTTTTTTTTTTCAACGTCCTCGCAGAGCGATATGTTTGGGGCGGTGGCCACCCCAAACGGCCCACTCTTATCGGTGGCCACGTGTACCACTGTTTTTGAAATAATTTAATTAAACGATCCTGTGAAAATCAAAACTTTATCTATCTCTTTTCAATGTTCCCGCAGAAGGGCAAGTTTGGCATGTCAACAAAAAAGAAATGGCCCAGCCTCCAGTTGCCATATACCCAATTCATCGGTGGACACGGTATAAATAAGTGATTCCATAAGGTAAGAAAACTTTATCAATCAGCGACTCACTTCTTATGGTGGCCTGTGGACTAATGTATAAAATTAATTTTAATTTAAAGTACATGACGAACTGAACCAGAAATAAAAATTTCACTCCTCTACCCATAGTAGTTCATAAGATATATGAGCCTAAAGTTTTGTTATTTCGTCACTGACTCACTCACTCATCATAATTCTAAGGCACTTCTAACAATCCTAGAAACTTGAAATTTTGTATTTAGGTAAAGTTTACTGTACAAATAAAGGAAGCATTAAAAAATCCAAAAAAATCTGGTTCTTTGTTCCTTTTAGGGCTAATAGAAAAACTGCCTATTCAAAATATTGTAAAAAATTATAAACAGCGCCACTAGAGCTACCTAGTGGAGAACGTTAAAACTTAAAAGTGATGTCGAGAACGTTCGTTGAGTTTGATTTGACCGTATTGATTAACAGTTATCTTAAAGTGGAAAGATCCAGTCCAGATAATATTATTTAGTTAAATTTGAGCACTCAGCAATAAAGTAGTTATACGAAAGATTGACAAAGAAAGAAAAAAGGCCCAAGAATGATGAAACAAGAACAAAGAAATAAAAACGAAAAATTGTAAGCGGCCATGAACTATTACTTAAAAAAAGAAGTGAAATCCTAACAAAAACACTAGTATAAAAAAATAAACCAAGTCTCGCTTAAAAAGTTGTGAGATGATAGGTTTAGCCAAGTCTCCCACTGTCCGAGTAAGTTCTACTAGGTCTAATTTATCCAGTGCAAGTACAGTATGTTTGTCTGCCCCTCTCTCTATTCTCTTTCCCAAATCACTCTACACGTTTAAATTTAAAAACATTTTCTGACTTGGCAAATACACACCGCAAAGAGGCTAAAATTAAATGACACTGTATTTAATTTTAGTTTTTGTTATACAAATTTGTATTCTTGTGCTGCGACGCTCAAATGGAAAAATAAGATTTATTAATTGATTTAAGTTTGGGGTGTGTATTTGCCAAGTCAGAAAATGTTTTTAAATTTAAACGTGTAGAGTGATTTGAGAAAGAGAATTAAGAGAGAGAGACAGACAAACATCATCTACTTGCTCTGGATAAATTAGACCTAGTAGAACTTACTCGGACAGTGGGAGACTTGGCTAAACCTATCATCTCACAACTTTTTACGAGAGACTTGGCTTATTTTTTTACACTAGTGTTTTTGTTGGTATATATATATATATATATATATATATATATATATATATATATATATATATATATATATATATATATATATATATATATATATATATATATATCAGCAATGTAATACCGTGTTTTTGCACACTGCAATAAGGTACACAATTTGTGTAGTGAGAGACACCAAGGGATGTGTCACGCTTGCGTGGCACATCCCTTGGTGTCTCTCACTACACAAATTGTGTACCTTATTGCAGTGTGCAAAAACACGGTATTACATTGCTGATTTGTTTTGCCAGCCAAGCAAGAATGGCGGTGTGAGGGCACCCTCGTCTCTGATAAAGCCCTATATCTGATCTTCTTGAGTTGGTATAGGTCCAGAGTTGGGTGGGCATCGTCGGGCCCCTGATGAGTCGGACGCGACGAAACGATGCAGGACATGGCGTAATGCCGAGCCAACATCTTTGTGACGTATTGTCTAGTGTTGGAACAGCTCCTATGTGTCACGCTTGCGTGGCACATCCCTTGGTGTCTCTCACTACACAAATTGTGTATATATATATATATATATATATATATATATATATATATATATATATATATATATATATATAGAGAGAGAGAGAGAGAGAGAGAGAGAGAGAGAGAGAGAGACATTTAAGCCAAATAAAAAAAAAAAACATTCTTAAATTTTCCAATTGTAATTATTTTACTAATTTGTAATTTTAATTATTTTACACTAATTGAAAAAGATGCACTGCGATTTAAGACGACTTTAAATTAAATTTAAAACGTTTCTAATAAATTATTAATCTACTTTTTTTTTTTTCTTTTTTTTACCCCTTTTCTGCCAACTAGCCACTTATATTTAAAACGAACATATCCAAAACTTGTCGATTATCAGAGTTTCTTTTATCAATACCTGAACTTGACCTCAAAATTGCACAAGAAACTTATAGAGTAAAGAACGTTACCTTGATGGTTCCGTCGAGGAGGGCCGGCACGTGAGGATTTGGAGCCAAGTAGTGAAGTGTCGGAGGAATGATACCATTCTTCAGCGCTATCAAAGCCTGAGCTAGCGAGACCAAACCTGCAGCACTCTCAGCATGACCTAACCTTGACTTGCATGAACCCACCAGAAGAGGTCGCTTCCGCTTAGCACACAGCGCTTCTGACAAACCATTCAGCTCTGCCGCATCAACATTCTAGTGAGAAAAAATGAAACTTTTATATTGTCAGGTGAAACAGTTCATTTGTCAGCGTTGATAAAACTACTAATCTTAAACGAGACATTGCTGCCAACATAACACCGGACCACTTCCTCGAAAAAAACAAAATATTATTAAAATGAAATATTACCAATGAACACTTTACTCACTTCGCCGACTATAATTAAATAGATAAGAATTGTTAAGTAAATAAAAGTTAATAATATTTTATGAATTGTTAGTTGTGTATTATGCCAACCTTTGATGCTGAACCGTCACACTCGATGTAGGCGATGTCATCTCTGTCGATGTCAACATCTGAATAGAAATCCTTTATGAAGGTACCAAAGCCCAGGGGATCGCGAAGGTGAGATGGTCGGCTCAACATGTGAGAGGCCATAACTTTGACTATGGACCCGTACGACCTGCGTGCATCTTCGGCGCGCTGAAGTACCATCACGACACCAGCATCTGACCTGTTGTACCCATCAGCTGAAACCACATGCAGCAGAGATTCATTGTTAAATACCCAAATAATAAATAGAAAACAGCAATAAATAAAATAAATTTTAAAACATTTTAAATAATATTCAATACCCTGACTAGCACACCACGAGTCAATGGTGTACTATATATAATTTTCTTTTTTGTCAAATTTTCCCTTTTTAGGGTGATTTGTAATAATAACTTTCTTTCTCCTATTCAGTGGTGATATTTCGCCCTTCGCTTTTGGGCTTCTTCAAGCTTAAAAACATTTAAAATAATTGAATAATTACGAATATCAATAACATTAACAAATAATTTAAAAATTGGGTATTTTGTATTTCAGAAATTAGATAAATTTAATAAATACATATAATTTCATTGTCAAATAAGTCAACATTACTTTTAAAACAAGTTTTTAAACATTAATAAATAAGAAATACACACTTTTGACACTAATTTATTTATTTAGCATTGTTCATTCTGTTTTCTTTCATTCCTATGTGAATTGCTTCTAATATTAATCTGTTTGATGTATTATTTAACTTTCCTTTTATTTTTCCTTCTTTAAATTAAATTAGGTATATGATTTAGGTTAGATTAGATTATTTGCATGTTGTGCTGATGCTGCATTTTCTTTTCCATTTTGTTTAAATCTGAAACAGGGTGGTTTGGAAAAGTTGGAAACTGGTTTCAGACCTTATGTTGTCTGATCGATATAAGCTTTAGGAATTTAATAAATTCTATTTTATAAACAAATATTTTATTGTTTCAATTTGATCTTTTAGGTAGATAAAAATAATTATAAGTTTAAATGTGCAGGGTGTCCCGTAACATATCCCACCATAGAGCAACAGGTGATACCAAAGATCAAAATTAGAAGATTAAGTCAATATATGTGTTGGCAAATGTTAGTCATTAAAAAGATACAGGGTGTAAAGTGAAACTTAATTTCCGAAAACGTTACAATAATTTTAAAATAGTTATAGATATCAAATCCTTTTTACTACCTAAAAAGAGCAGTTTTCCTCTTATTTTACCTGATTTGATTTGGTTTAAGGAATAAACACGATTTAAAAGTAAAATATTTTTTCTCATTTAATACAGTGTAATAAAAATTAGCCTCTATGAAATATTAATTTGGTCATTAATTGTTTTTACCGTCGGCGCTGAAAGACTTGGTTTGGCCATGAGAGTTGAGGTGCCTGATGCCGTCATAATGGACGTTGAAGAAAGGGATGCACATTTTATTTATAGCTCCGACAATGGCCATCTTCACTTGACTGGTTTCTACCATCTTAGCAGCAATTTGAACCACCTCCATCGATCCCGTCCAAGAGGAATATACATTAGCACTGGGACCTAATCAAAAAAGAGAAATAAAAGAAATAAGTAAGAAAAATAATTAAAACAATAAGAAAAAAAAAAAAATTAAGATGTCCGATAAATGAAATCAAATACCTATTTCTACCTAATATCAATAATTCCAATTCTGCATTTATAGTTAGAATATTTGAATTTTATACATATGGCATCCTTTTTCAGATGCTCACATTTCTTTATACGTCTTTACAAGTAATTATGATTTTTTGTGTCACATATGAACATATATGTGTCGAATATTATCGATATATATGTATCACGTTTAACCGATATAAATTATATAATATATTATAATATTATTGGCCAAGCAGATAAGGCACCATTGGTCTACAGTCTACACAGACTTTTTTTTATTCAGGAGTCCTTCAAACGTAAATTACAATACATTATCATTTATTCTATTTACCACATGTATGAGAAAAAAAAAAGAAAAATCAATATTAACAATAACGCAATAAGTTACCATTCAAATTTAAGAAGTAAGATATTCTGTTGGCATTCATACAAGAAGCAGCGATTAGTAAGCTACTAGCACTGCTGTTCCATATCCTATGAGCTTCGGTAGATTCACTAATCATGTTTGTTGTATAAACTGCTGTTTTTGAACCCCTTAACGTCTTTGGGTTTATACCTGAACAATAACAATAAACATTTAAAATTAAATAAGAAAACTATCGACCTATTAATGCTCAGCTAGACATGACAGCTTTCAAGTATCATAAAAAAAAACAAGGCTTTCTGTGTCTAGCCAGCATTCAGTAAAACACTGCTTAACGCTGCAGTAAAACAGAATATAATCACATTGTTTAAAGAAGCGTGGGTGCAAATAGCATAAAATAGAAGAGTGGTTACTAATAGTGTTACACAGAATATAGTCTAAGAAAATGCAGTTAGCGCATAAAGAATGGTGGCTACTAATAGTGTTACACACAATATAATCCAAGAGAATGAAGTTTGTGCATGAAGAAGAGTGGCTACTAATAGTGTTACACAGGTTATAACCCAACAGAATGCAGTTACCGTATATAGTAGAGTGGCTACTAATAGTGTTAGACGAAATATAATGCAAGAAAATGTAGTAAGCGTATAGAGAGGTGTGGCTACTAATAGTGTTACACATAATATAGTTTAAAGAATGCAGTTAGCGTATAAAGTAGAGTGGTTACTAGTAGTGTTATGCTGAATATATTCCAAGAGAATGCAGTTAGTGTATAATGAAGAGTAGCTACATATAGTGTTACACAGATTATTATAAACGAAGAGAATGCAAGTAGCTTATAAAGAAGAGTGGCTGCAAATAGTGTTACACAGAATATAATCCAAGAGAATGCAGTTAGCGTATAACAGTAGAATGGCTACTAATAGTGTTACATATAATATAGTCTAAAGAATGCAGTTAGCGTATAGAGAGGTTTGGCTACTAATAGTGACACATAATATATTCTAAAGAATGTAGTTAGCGTATAGAGAGGTTTGGCTACTAATAGTGTTACACAGAATATAATCCAAGAGAATGCAGTTACCGTTTATAGTAGAGTGGCTACTAATAGTGTTAGATGGAATATAATGCAGGATCATGTAGTAAGCGTATGAAGAGGTGTGGCTACTAATAGTGTTACACATAATATAGTCTAAAGAATGTAGTTAGCGTATAGAGAGGTTTGGCTACTAATAGTGTTACACATAATATAGTCTAAAGAATGCAGTTAGCGTATAAAGTAGAGTGGTTACTAGTAGTGTTACACTGAATATAATCCAAGAGAATGCAGTTAGTGTATAATGAAGAGCAGCTACTTATAGTGTTACAAAGATTATTATAAACGAAGAGAATGCAAGTAGTTTATAATGAAGAGTGGCTACAAATAGTGTTACACAGAATATAATCCAAGAGAATGCAGTTAGCGTATAAAGTAGAATGGCTACTAATAGTGTTACACATAATATAGTCTAAAGAATGCAGTTAGCGTATAGAGAGGTTTGGCTACTAATAGTGACACATAATATAGTCTAAAGAATGTAGTTAGCGTATAGAGAGGTTTGGCTACTAATAGTGTTACACATAATATAGTCTAAAGAATGCAGTTAGCGTATAAAGTAGAGTGGTTACTAGTAGTGTTACACTGAATATAATCTAAGAGAATGCAGTTAGTGTATAATGAAGAGTAGCTACTTATAGTGTTACAAAGATTATTATAAACGAAGAGAATGCAAGTAGTTTATAATGAAGAGTGGCTACTAATAGTGTTACACAGAATATAATCCAAAAGAATGCAGTTAGTGTATAAAGTAGAGTGGCTACTAATAGTGTTACACAGTATATAATCCAAGATAATATTGTAAGCCTATAAAGAAGAGTAGCTACTAATAGTGTTACACACAATATAATCTAAGAGAATGCAGTTAGTGTATAAAGTAGAGTAGCTACTAATAGTGTTAGACGGAATATAATATAAGATCATGTAGTAAGCAGTAAGTATATAGAGGTGTGGCTACTAATAGTGTTACACATGATATAGTCTAAAGAATGACGTTAGCGTATAAAGTAGAGTGGCTACTAATAGTGATAGACGGAATAAAATGTATGGCTGTGCCGTTCACCCGTTACTTAAGTTAGAATAATAAGTTACTTTTCCACGACCACTCTTCTATATTTCACAAAATTAAATACAAGGTTGTAATCAAACTAAAAATGAATCTGACACTGAAAATAATATTTCAAATGTGACAACTAAAAATAATAACAATCAGGTTGGCCACAGGATTCCCCCCTCTTCTAGTTGGAGGCAAATCTGACTCTCTTTTTTATCTTGTCGTCTATTGCCTCCAACTCCTTTAGGGAATATGCTGGTTTTATTCTGTCCAGCACCACTACCTTTTCCTTATCTCCGATGATGACAGTGTAAGTTTTCTTTCCTCTCTTCACAACACGGTAGGGACCTGTGTAAGGCTGTGTTAGAGGTTTCTTCACCGAATCATCTCTTAAAAATATATGAGATGTTTTGCTGAGGTCCGGGTGAACAAAAACTTTCTTTTTATTGTGGCGTGTTGCTTGAAGTAGCCTTAGGTTATCAAATGCTCTTTTGAGTCTATCCACAAAGTCTGTTGTTGTTAGCTTGAATGAGTTTTCTCAGAACTGAACAAGTCACCTGGTAATCTTAATGTTGCTCCTAACACGAGTTCAGTTGGGCTTGCCTGAAGATCTTCCTTGATAGCAGCTCGAATGCCTAGTAAAACTGTAGGTAAGGTTTCAACCCAATTTGTATTTTCTTGGCATTTGAGAGCAGCCTTCATTTGACGGTTTGCAGTCTCTCTACCATCCCATTTGCCTCTGGATGATAGGCAGTAGTTCTTATCTTTTTAGCTCCTACTAGTCTAGTCAATGAATGAAATAATTTGGACTCAAACTCCTTAACTTGGTCCTTAATAATATTGGTTGGGGCGCCGAACCTAGCGACCCAGTTTAAATAAAATTCATAGGCTACTGTTTCAGCAGTAATATTTTGTAGAGCTATTACCTCAGGCCAACGTGTATATCGATCTACACATGTGAGAAAGTATTTGAACCCTTGCCGTTGAGATAAAGGTCCAACGATATCAACATGAACGCTTGAGAATCTCTGGTTAGACTGAGGGAAATCTGCTATAGGTGATCAGGTGTGTCTGTGAATTTTAGACTTTTGACATGCTTCGCAAGCTTTGACTAGGTTGACACAGTCTTTCTCTATTCCCGGCCATACTAATCGGTCTTTAGCCAATTTAGCAGTAACCTTTCTACCTGGGTGTGCGAGGTAGTGCACACTTCGGATGACTTCATGTCTCAACCCTCTTGGGACGTACGGTCTTATCTTGTCCATTGCGCAGTTAAAAGGATTCTTTATATTTGGTGCTGTGGTAAGTTGAAGCTTTAAGGATGTAGTTCCTTGTAGCAACTTCTTCAGTTCTTCATCTTTTTCCTGTTGTTTCGCTATTTCCTCATAATCGATGGTAGAAGGTGTTGTTATCGAATTGACTCGGGAGAGGGCGTCCGCAACTATGTTGGATTTTCCGGTAATGTGATGGATATCGGTAGAAAATTGTGAGATAAAATCAAGATATCTGAGCTGGCGAGGAGTTGAATTGTCTGCCTTTTGGTGAAATGCAAAAGTCAGAGGCTTGTGATCTGTGTAGATTCTATAGTGTCTTCCTTCTAGCATATGTTGGAAATACTTGATGGATGAGTACACAAGGAAGTAATTCCCTGTCATATGCGCTGTACCATCGTTGTGCGTCCGTCAGCTTTGAAGAGAAGAAACCAAGAGGTCTGGATTCATGACGTTCTATTTGGTGAAGAGCTGCTCCAACAGCTGTATCAGAGACATGGGTGACTAAATATATCCGTCCATCGGGATCAGGGAACGCTAGAATGGTAGCATCTGCCAAACTACTCTTGCAAGTTTCAAATGCTTGCTCAGAATCTTGGGTTCAGTTTACCTTGGTTTGATCCTTTTTCTTTTTAGAGCCTTTTATAAGATCTGTTAACGGTGCTTGTATACGTGAGATGTTTGGTATAAAGCGGTGGTAAAAATTAATAACCGCTAGGAACCTTCTTACATCTTGAACCGTTTCTGGACGTTTAAATTCTTTGATAGCCTGAACTCTTTCAGGTAGTGGTTGTATACCTGATGATGTGACATGGTAACCCAGGAAACGAATAGTCTGCTTATAAAATACACAATTTGAAGCGTTGAGAGCAATTCCATATTCTCTCAATCTCGTGAAGACTTGACGTAAGTGTTCCAAATGTTCTTCCTCTGAAGAAGAGGAAATCAAAACGTCGTCCATATAAATAAATACAAAATCTAGACCACGTAGCACGTTATGTATGAACCTTTGGAAAGTTTGGCCGGAAAGGCATTCGCACGAACTCATAGAGTCCAAACGGAGTTATGACAGCGGTCTTCGGAATGTCGGAAGGCTCGACTGGTATTTGATGATACGCTTTCGTGAGATCAAGTGACGAAAATATAGTTCTTTCATGTAACCCTTGTGCTAGATCATGGATATGTGGCAAAGGATACCTATCTGGAATCGTGATTGCATTAAGTGCTCTATAATCGCCACAGGGACGGCAGGTATTATTTTTCTTCAGCACCATATGAAGAGGACTGGCCCAGTTGCTGTGTGATGGTCGACAGATTCCCTGTGCAATCAAGGAATCGAACTCAGCTTTGGCGTCAGAGAGCTTCTTCGGATCGAGTCTCCTTGCCTTAGCGAACACTGGAGGTCCAATTGTATTAATGTGATGAGTAGTCCTGTGTTTTATTTCAGCTGGTAAGAAATCTTTCATGATTTGAGGAAATGAAGTACGAAGTAGTTGAGAGCAGATGGATTCCTCTTGCATAGCTCTGATCATGACTGCTTGACATGTTGACAGAGTGCAGAGTGATTTAATTTTAGTGTGTCCATCAATTAGTTGGCGGGATTTTAGATCAATAATTAAATTATGACGAGCTAAGAAATCTGCCCCAAGGATTGGACACGCGACGTCAGCTATGATAAAACTCCAAGTGTAGTTTCGGCGCAATCCGAGGTTTACCGTTAACTCTTGCTCTAGCCTTTGGTCAGTAAACATCGCGCTACACCCTTATCTAATCGCTCTAGACTACAAAAATATTACCTAGAAGTTTTTTATTATATACCATTTATTTAACTTTCTTTTATTCTTTGAACATTTATATCTAATCTGTTTTACAAACCAAGCAAATATTTTAAATTTCCTATTTAAAAAAGGGAAAAATAATAAAATAATTACAAATTATTGTACAGAAGATTTTTTTTTTATACAATTAATTTTACCTTCTTTTTATTACTATAATAGTTACATTCAATCTGTTTTACAAATCAGGAAATTAAATCTATTTAAAAAAAAAGTTGAAAAATAATAAAATATATTAAAATAATAATGGTTATGTGTGCTAAATGTTTAACACCCATATCGCGCAAAAACAAAAACATTCAATGTTCCGCATGTCTAATGGTGTTCCATGTTGAAGTTCATTGTTTAACCTAAAGTATGTCATACCTGTAGTGTGTCACACATTCGACATATTATGACTTATGACTATGACATATGATATTGACTTTATAAGAAAACTTGTTTTAATAAAATCAGTGTGTTAGTTTTGCTTGCTCAATCTTAACGTTTTCTTAAATTTATAAAATAATCAACTGGTTATGGGTTCAGGCCGCTTCTAAATTTTTTTTTTAAGTGTTGATTTGAATTGAATAATTTTAATACTCAAGATTTGTTATTAATATCTTTTGTTTAAATTACATTATTTTAAATTCAGTTTTGTTAGAAGAATATTTTTGGTGTTTTTAAAAGAAAAGTTTGAAAAAGAATAGTGAAGATGGAGTCATTGAAGGTTATACAGGTTAGTCTTCTTCAAGGCAAAAATAACTGGCACACCTGGAAATATAAAATGCTGATTTGTTTGAAGGGAATTCCAGGTACCCTAGATGTCGTTGAAGGAAGATTAGTAAAGCCTCAACCTATTGAAGAGAATGCTGTTCAGGCTGTGAAAGATAAATATGATCAAGATTAAAAATTGTTTTTAAAGGCTGATAGCAATGCTCTACTTATACTTTAAGAGATAGGTCAAGTTTGAAACGTCCTGTTAAATTTTCGGATTATATTATGTCAGCTGAAATAGAAATTAATGATTTGTTTGAACCTAAGACGTATTTAGAAGCTGTTCAGTGTGAGAAGGCAGAAGAGTGGCACAAAGCAATGCTGAGCGAAATGAGCTCTCTTAAAGAAAATGACACTTGGACTTTAGAGGAGTTGCCAAAAGGAAGGAAAGCTATTCCCTGCAAGTGGGTCTTTAAAATTAAGTCCCTTCCTGATGGTTCTATAGAAAAATATAAGGCAAGATTAGTTATAAAAGGATTTTCACAGTGCAAAGGAGTTGACTACAATCAAACGTTCAGTCCAGTTGCACGATCGAGTACCATCAGAACGTTGTTAAGTGTTGCTGCCAATGAAAATATGTTTCTGTCTCAAATAGATGTTTCGACAGCCTTTCTATATGGAAATCTGAATGAAGTTATATTTATGCAGCAGCCAGAAGGCTTTAATGATGAATCTGGGAGAGCTTGTCTTTTAAAGAAAAGTTTATATGGCTTAAAACAAGCGCCCAGATGTTGGAATATAAGATTCACAGAATATCTTCTTAAAATTGGATTTAAGAGAAGTGATGCAGATCCATGCTTATTCATTTGCAAGAAAAATGATAAAAAAATAATGTTGGGTCTGTATGTAGATGATGGTTTAATAGCAGGAACCGTCAAAGAAGATGTAGAAAATTTTATACATGAACTTGAAAAGGAATTTAAAATTACTACAAAAGGGGCCTCATACTTTCTTGGTATTGAGATAGACAAGACTGAAGACGGATCAATCTCTATATGTCAAACAAATTATGCTAAGAACGTACTGGAAAAATTTGGCATGGCAGACTGTAGACCAGTATCTTCGCCAATGTTAAAAGATGAAGGCAACCAAGAAAAGTCAGAGCTTGAAGAAGACTTCCCTTACCGACAAGCAGTGGGAGCTCTAATGTACCTCATGTGTTGTACAAGACCTGACATTGCATATGCAGTAGGAGTAGTTTCCCGCAATCTAGAAACTCCTACAAAGAAAGATGTAATCAAAGTTAAGCGAATTTTACGCTACCTTCGTGGTACACTAGATTACAAAATAGTATACAAGAGAAACTACAATAGCGGCATCTTAGAAAATTTTAGTGATGCTGACCATGGAGGAGATCATTCCACTGGAAGATCAACAACAGGAGTGCTGTGTTTATATTCAGGAGGTGCGATATCCTGGTTGAGTCAAAGACAACAAAGTGTCTCGATTTCAACAACGGAAGCCGAAGTCGTCGCAGCTAGTGAAGCAGCGAGAGAAGTGGTGTGGTTGAAAAGATTACTCTCTGAAATGACAACTTTAAAAACCATTCCTACTCTAAAAATTGATAATGAGGCTACGGTAAGACTGTCAGAAAACCCTGAATACCACAGAAGGACCAAACATATTAGTATCCGACATTTTTTTGTTAGAGAGCTAGTCACCTTGGGAGAGCTAAAAGTATCAAATATTAGAACAGACAACCAGCTGGCAGACTGCATGACAAAACCATTAGCTTGCACACGTCTAAAAATGTTATGCCAGAAAATGGGTATTCTAACTTGACGGTTAAGCAATGAAGGGAGAGTGTTGAAGTTCATTGTTTAACCTAAAGTATGTCATACCTGTAGTGTGTCACACATTCGACATATTATGACTTATGACATATGATATTGACTTTATAAGAAAACTTGTTTTAATAAAATCAGTGTGTTAGTTTTGCTTGCTCAATCTTAACGTTTTCTTAAATTTATAAAATAATCAACTTTCCACACTTCGATGGAGTGTGCCTCATTAAAGGATAAAGATTTAGAATATTTAGAATCTGAGGGTAAACTGCAGTATTGGAAATGTCCAAACTGCATCAACAAGAGGAGAACTAGTTGCCATTTTCCAACCTCCCCTCAACATCCATCCAAATAACGAAACTACCAAGTACTTCAACAGAGGATCCTGAGCAACAAACACAAACAGATTTAGACACGTCAGATATCTCCCAACAAAATTATTCTAGCTTGGTCAAACTGATAAACAGGAAATTTGACGAACACGCGAAAACAATGGAAGATTATAAAAGGTCTGTAGATTCTATTAGCACAAAATTTGACGAAGTTCTAAGTTGCATTAACAGTATAAGGGAAGAAAATAATTCCCTATTTAAATTTCTAAAATTTAATGATATTGAAGAAAGCATCCACAATCTAGAACAACGTAATTCAAAAAGAATCGGAACTACTCAATCTTGAACAAAGAATGAGAATAAACAACATAGAAATTTCAGGAATTCCAGAAACTGACAATGAAGATGTTTTCGGTATTATTCAAAGTGTCGCTAAAAGCTTAGGAGTAGAATACAATGATGGTGACGTAGAACGGACTCACAGAGTACAAACGTTTAAAAAAAATGCTATCAAGCCCATAATTGCAAGATTCTTATCCTACAGAACTAAACTAAAATGGATGAATGCATGTAAAGAAAGAAGAAATGAACCGATCACAGCGAACCAAATTGCACCAATTTTCCCTGATAGTAGAATCTACATTTCTCATCATCTTGCTCCTCTCAACAAGAAGCTGTTAATGGAGTGCAAAGCATTTGCAAGGAACTGTGGATATAAATTCGTTTGGTTTAACGGCAATGAAGTAATGATGAAGAAGGATGAATCCAGCCCAGCTATGAAGATGACTTCTCAAAGACTTTATATGTAAAACAATAGCTTAGTTACCTTAGACAAGAGCTTCATCCAAAATTAAATAGTAAGGTTTACTGATTTTTATTAGTATAAAGTTATAAAAAAGAAATATATGTTGGAAGATATCAATTTAAAAACATTGGAAAAAGTAGCCGAATCATTAGGTAAGTATAATGAAATCTATAAATTAGAAATTAAAAAATTAAGAAATTATCTATCCATATTTTATTTAAACATAAGAAGTATACGAGCAAATTTTGATGAATTTATTATTTCTCTTTCAAAAATTGAAAATAAACCGGATTTTTTGTTTTTGGGGGAAGCTTGGTAGTCAAATGACCTTTCTTTAGATATGTTTAAAATAGATGGGTACTCCATACAAAGAACCATTATAATAAAAATAGTGGCATCGTTTTATTTGTCAACACTAAATTGTTGGATAAAATATCGGTAAAGGAAATATTTATAGAAAACACGAATATTCTTACAGTAACTTACAAAAATAAAAATAATAGTGTAATACATGTAATATCGGTTTATAGATCTCCTGGGGATAAAGATATAAATACTTTTATTAATAAATTAGATTTCGTATTAAAACAATTCGCGGATGGTCGGAGATATAAACATATGCATAAAAGATCTTGGAGCTACTAATAAAATTCAACAATCTTACATAGATATGATGGCCTTAAATAATTTAATACCGATGATTAAAAGTCCAACTAGAGTAACAAATAATTCTTCAACAACCATAGACCATTTATTTACAAATCCGTCAGATATGAACTGCATCATTCCTATTATATTACAACTGAACATTACAGATCACTATGATGTTTCATACATCCATAACATTCCATCTCACTCAGAACAAACGCATGTTATAAAAATAAAACAGTTAGATCAAATTAAATTTGATGATTTATTACAAAACACAGACTGAGGAGATATTTTACAAGAAAATGATCCAAATAAATGCGGAGCAAATTTATTAGATAAAATAAGAATAAACATAACAGCTTGTGAGAAAGAAATATTTATAAATAATAGAAAAAGAAAATATATAAATATTAAACCTTGGATAACATGCATTAATGGTATCTTTAAGAAAAAAAGAAGTATTGTTAAGAAAACTTAAAAAACAACCGTTTAATTCAGTGTTCAAAGAATACGTCCAAAAATATACCGCTAAATTTAAAAGTCTTATTATAAAAACTAAACAAGATTACTATACGAAAAAAATAACTAGGGCAGAGGGAGATATGAAAAAAACATGGCAGGTAATTAATAATATCATCACTAATAAAGAAAAGAGTCATCGAGATATCACAGATATTATAATATGTACTGCAATAGATTGTGCGAATACATTTAACGAATATTTCGCAGGTGTAGGGAAAAACATACCGAAGAAGCTCGGCTTTAATCCCGACAACAAAATAGATCAAGAAAAATTCACTGAACATACCATCAGTTCATTTGAAGAAGTCAGAAAGGAAGAAATAGATACTTGTATAACAGAACTAAGAGGAGGCTCGGGGCCAGGATGGGATGCAATTACAACTGACATGATAAAAAAAAATAAACAAGTACTCATTGAACCCCTTACACATCTTGTAAATATTAGTTTGAAAAAAGGTTGCTTTCCCCAGATACTTAAGAAATCCATCATTACACCGCTATATAAAAAAGAAGATAATCGAGATATGAGAAATGATCGTCCAATCTCATTGCTATCAAATATATCTAAAATAATTGAAAAAATAGTAAAAAAGCAACTTGTTAATTATTTAGAAAAATATGAAATTATTCCTGCAAATCAATTTGGTTTTAGAAAAGGTATCAGTACACAAGATGCAGTTTCCGAAATAACTTGCGACGTATATAAAGCATTAGATAACAATCAATATCCAATAGCAGTTTTTTTGGATGTCGCTAAGGCGTTTGATTCAATTCCGCACCAAGCTTTGATAACAGCATTGTATAGAAATGGTATATCGGACAATGTATTGAACTGGTTCAAGTCGTATCTATCTAATAGAGAACATTCCACTAAAATAAATAATTTTATCAGTGATGCAAAAATGTCAGCGTTTGCTATACCTCAAGAAACCGTTCTAGGGCCCACGCTTTTTTCTGTCTACGTAGCTGAATTTTGCAAACTTGTAGTTAAGGGTAAAATTTACTCTTTCGCAGATGATACTTTGGTATTATTTACCTGTAAAAATTGGAATGACGCTCACATATCAGCTAATGAAGGCATGAAAACAATATCCAATTGGTTAAAGAATAATAGTTTATCCTTGAATATATCTAAGTCCCAACACATGACATTTTCATTAAATAAAAAAGGACAGCCAAATATATCTAAATTAATAATACACGAACCTGATTGTTCTAAAAATAATGAGCTTTGTACATGTCCTCCTCTAACAGAGTTTCTAGCACTCGATACCTCGGTGTTATAATAGATAACAGAATGAAATGGACTCTGCATATAAACTCTATAAATAATAAATTAAGACTAACTTTTTACATTTTTTTTGGCGCTAAGAAATATTTGCAACCTCCAAGTACTGAAGCAGGTATATTTCGCATTAGTACAGTATCATTTACAATATTGTGTTGTAGCAAGGGGAGCTGCCTTCCCTTCTACACTGTCTAATCTTCAATCCACTCAAAATACATTGCTTAAAATAATTTGCAGAAAAAATAAATATGATTCTGCGGTTCCTCTTTATAAACAATTAAATATACTAAATATTTCAGAACTATTTTCTTATACATCAATACTAATGATTAAAAAATATTACAATTCTTTTTTACCTGTAGAACATTGTTATCAAACCAGAAGACAAGCGCAACATTTACTAACAATACCCAAAACACGAACTACCACATCGTCAAAACACTGGACACATATAGGACCGAAACTTTATAATAAATTGCCGGAAAACATAAAACTTATAACACAATACAACAAATTTTAATCACAGCTCAAACTACATTATAAAAAACAATAATAATAATTTAAATGAGTAATAATTATTAAGGAGACTCTACCGGATTTAAAAATTATAAAATCAGTAAGATATCTTAATAATACGACATAAAAATGTATTACATAATACTAAATCACAAATGTAAAGGTTTTATTTTATTTTTTATTTTTTAAAGTTATAAATTTAATGGAAATTTTAAAAGATCACCAATTTAAAGGAAATTTAGACATAACAATAATATTATTAATAAAAGATATAAATGACATTAATAATTTATAAAGAATACTAGCGTTGGGACAACCAACTAGAAAAAACAACTGAATGAATAAGTCGATTCGGGAAAAAACAGTCGATTGAATTCAATCGACTGAAAACAGTCTCATAGCGGGTATAGGATATACGAATAAAAATATAGACCGAGGCTGAACCAGCAAGTCGAATGTTTCAATCGAATGGTTTTTTTTTATATAGGAGTAGTACGGTGGAGGCTACAAAAGCCTCAGAGTTGAGGGGGGGGGGGGGTGAGAGTGAGAAGGCGCATGACACTCGTTATCTCGTTATACACACGTCCACATGTACACGTCCGAATTACAACTAATACAACTCCAAACTATAGACTGATATCATTCGAATGAAAACTAGATATCCACAACCGAATGAATGAATATTTTAAAACAACCGTTTAGTCGACTGTTTTCAATCGATTGGTTCCCAACGCTAAAGAATACTACGTTAGTAATATAGTTTAAGTCAAGTTAGTTTAATTTAGTTCGAGTAGTAAATAGCTCTGTGAGAATTCAACGGCACTGGTGTCTTAGTACTCTCTATACACTATATATTTTATACACTCTAAATTCAATCCAAATGGTCAGGGAACAAATATTACTAAAGATTATTTTTCTACTGTAGATAAATTAAACTTTCAGATAAGATATCAAATAGCAACAACTACTAAATTTTAACATTACATATTAAAACAATAAAATTTATATATATATATATATATATATATATATATATATATATATATATATATAAATTTTATTGTTTTAATATGTAATGTTAAAATTTAGTAGTTGTTGCTATTTGATATCTTATCTGAAAGTTTAATTTATCTACAGTAGAAAAATAATCTTTAGTAATATTTGTTCCCTGACCATTATATATATATATATATATATATATATATATATATATATATATATATATATATATATATATATGAATGTATTTGTTTGTATGTATATGTGTGCATGTAGGTATATGTATTTGTATAACATGGTCAAACACAGACTCCTCCTCTACGCTCTGGCAACCTTGTAGAGTACAACAAAAAATATTATGTATGTATTTTTAGAAGTTTTCAATAACTATTGTTAATTGCATTAAATGTATTTCTGTTTATTAATTGTTGAATAAAAAATAAAAAAAAAAAAAAAAAAAAAAAAAAAAAAAAAAAAAACTGCGTTTCACCGTAAGTACGATTGTCGGTTCCGTTTGCAGCAAAAAGTCTGTATGTAGGTTCATAGCATCTCCTACGAGTCCTGCTCACCGGAATTACCGAAAGGTCAGCCCCAGTATCAATTAGGTATCTGCAACCTGTAGTTTTGTCGATAATCCAGAGGCGGCTTGACTTGACGCCCTGTTCGTTCACCGCCGCGAGTGAAGGGCCTTCTCGTTTTCCGACATGTTGCAAGGAGGGGTTCACTTGTACGCTATTTTCCCATATAGCTTATGGTACCAGCAAATACCTTGACTTTGATCGGTTTGCGGAGAAGTAGACCGGTTACTAGATCGGAAACGACCACGCGATCGCGGACG
Organism: Gerris lacustris; assembly: GCA_951217055.1. Lineage (NCBI taxonomy): Eukaryota > Metazoa > Arthropoda > Insecta > Hemiptera > Gerridae > Gerris > Gerris lacustris. The sequence continues at coordinate 4,444,810 of OX578279.1, forward strand.
GAATCGGTTTCGGCCAAGCACGATTTTTGACAGCTGACTAACTTGTTTAACGAGAGCGGATAGCTGAGCTTGGAGGTCAGTAGAGGTTGACGCTCGTGATACTTGAGCTAGGTTTGTAGTGGAATTCGGGTTATCGGACACTTCCATGATTTTATCGGCTAGCGATGCAAGTTTGTTCAAATCTCCTTCTTCCGAGGCAGAAAGTATAGCTTGTACATTAGAGGGCATGCGTTTTAACCACAAGGACCGCAGGAATTGGTCGTTAACCCTAGCTTTGGCTAGTTCCCGCATACGTCGTAATAGATGGCTAGGTTTACTGTCCCCTAATTCTATGGCTGTAGGTAGCTGTTTGATTTGCTTTTCTTCTGAATCAGAAAAGGAATCTATGATTCTTTGTTTCAGCTCTTGATAAGCTCCTAATTGGGGAGAAGAAGCAACCAAATCAGAATCATGGTCTAAGATTTCCATGTCGAGAGCTCCGACTACATGATAAAATTTCGTTTGGTCAACAGTAATGTTGGCCGTAACAAATTGAGCTTCAAGCTGTATAAACCATAGATGTGGTTTAGTTTTCCAGAATGGAGGGATTTTGAGACCTACTCTATTGACGGAATTCGTGGAGTTATCATTACTTGTAGATGGCAAAACTGGATTTGGATGCATTGGAGTTGGAACTAATGGTTAAATTTCTGGCATCTTGGATTTGCTCAACAAGGATCGTCATAGTATTATTTCCGTAAAAATATAAGCTTTTTTTTAAAAAAAAAAAATTCAAAGTTGTTGACTTTTTTGACAATCTGTCAAAAAAATAAATAAAATTATTTAACTCACTGCCCTTTTGTGCTTCAAACACGTCGTTTTCAATCACGTCGTTGGTCACCAATATGGCTGTGCCGTTCTTAACCCGTTACTTCAGTTAGAATAATAAGTTAATTTTCCACGACCACTCTTCTATATTTCACAAAATTAAATACAAGGTTTTAATCAGGCTAAAAATGAAACTGACACTGAAAATAATATTTCAAAAGTGACAACTAAAAATAATAACATTCAGGTTGACCACAAGTGCAAGATATTGTAGTAAGAGTATAGAGAGGTGTGGCTACTAATAGTGTTACACATAATATAGTCTAAAGAATGCAGTTAGCGTATAAAGTAGAGTGGTTACTTATAGTGTTACACAGATTATTATAAACCAAGAGAATGCAACTAGCTTATAAAGTAGAGTGGTTACTAATAGTGTTACTCATAATATAATACAATATTATGTTGTAACCGTATAAAGAAGAGTGGCTACTAATAGTGTTACACAGAATATAATCCAAGAGAATGCAGTTAGCGTATAAAGTAGAATGGCTGAGAAAGCAAATTTCATATTTCCTTGTTCCCATTTGGCTCGAGATGGTATTTCCACCTTATAATTCCTCTTCAGTTTTAACTGATGTTCCCTTCCTGACACTCTAATCGCAGTTAGGGGAATCTCTGACTCAGCTACCCTTTCGATTTCCAAGTGTCCGATAAGGGATCCTTTCCCTAGCCATTGTCCATTGTCTCTGAGTCTGACAAATGACAAAATGGCCTCTCCTTTGATCCATATCTTAAGAGGAGGAATGCCTAACAGAGCTTCTAAGGCTGCTGTAGGTGTCGTCCTCATTGCTCCTGTTATGCTTCTGCAAGCCATCCTCTGTATCTTGTTTAGACCCTTAGCCGAACTAGCTACTCTTATCCTCGGCCACCAGATCAAGGCCCCATATTGGATCCTAGGTCTGATTGCCTCGGTGTACAGCCATTTGAGGACCCTGGGGGATAATCCCCAAGTGTTTCCCACAGCTCGTCTCAGTTGCCAAAACATTATTATGGCCTTTTCTATGTGTAGTTTCCAAGTAAGTTTTGGGTCAAAGATAATACCTAGGTATAACCTCTTTGGCCAAACTGAGCTCCTGGCCGAAAATCTTGGGAGCCTAGAAACCCACAATTTTCCTCTTTTTGGTGAAGACCATCAGCTCTGTCTTCGATGGGTTGACTGAGAGACCAACGTCTTTACACCGTCCTTCAATAATCCTACAAGCGAATTGCATTCTTTCACAGCAGGTTTCCAGGAACTTGCCTCTTACCAAGACTAGTCCGTCATCTGCATATGCCTGAACATAAAGGTCTTCCTTTGTCAGCCTCCTCAAAAGTCCATCCATCACTAGACACCACAGGTGTGGTGAAAGGCAGCTGCCCTGAGGACAGCCTCCTGTGACCCTAATTGTGACCTTAGTGTCATTTAGTGATGAGTTTACTTTCCTCCCTTTCAGAGAGGACAATATCCACTCAATGATGGCTCGAGGAGTGTTCCTCATCTGAAGTTCCTCTTCTATATTCCTCATCTTTGCTTTATCAAAGGCTCCTTCCATATCAAAGAAGAGAGCCATGCAATAATCTCCTTTCTGCATCGCCCTTTCTATCCTAGATGTTGCCGCATGAAGGGCTGTTTCTGTCGACTTCCCTTTCAGGTACCCATGCTGATTGGCATGCAGCGGTATACCAGGTAGACCTTCCTCCATAAGATATCTGTCTATTATCCTTTCCAAAGCCTTTAGCATGAAGGACGTGAGACTAATTGGTCGGAAGGATTTGGCTAGTGTATAGTCTGTCTTCCCAGGTTTAGGGATGAAGACTACCCTAGCCGCCTTCCATACCTCCGGCACCACGCCTAAGGCCACACTGCCTCTAAATAGTACTTTAATTCTGGTTACCAGGCTGTCCATTCCCTTTTGTAATAGGGCGGGAAAAATTCCGTCTGGTCCAGCTGCCTTATAAGGTTCAAATTTATTGACGGCCCATTTGATAGACTCCTCTGTTATCAGGCGGGTTGCCAGGTCCCAGTCTGTCTCCTCCACTGGGTCCCTATGACTGGCCTCAGCATTGCCTATGGCTTCCCCTGGGAATATAGAGAGGTGTGGCTACTAATAGTGTTACACATAATATAGTCTAAAGAATGCAGTTAGCGTATAAAGTAGAGTGGTTACTTATAGTGTTACACAGATTATTATAAACCAAGAGAATGCAACTAGCTTATAAAGTAGAGTGGTTACTAATAGTGTTACTCATAATATAATACAATATTATTGTTGAAGATTAATTTTTGTTGAACTGCATGTTTAGTATTTTTGTTTTGTTTTATGTAAACCTGTTTTTTTTCCCTTGTGTCAACTTTGTGTCAAACTAAATTATTCTATTAATTTTTTTTTTTTTTTTTCTCAAGAAAGAAATTGTTCTTTGTAATACAGAATAAAAGCCGTGGTTTATTTCAATCTCTAAACTCTGCTTCATTAGGTTATGGAGCCCAAGCAAGAAGATTGAAGCTTGAAAGTAAGTTTTGAGGTTTTTTTTTTTAGTTTTCAATTATTTTTATTAAATTTTCGTAAAGAAAAAAAAATCAGTTATGGGACCTCAGAAGATTTATATTGATAAATTGGAGGGCCAGAATAACTGGGTGGATTGGAAATTCCAGATAAGGATTCATCTACAGGCTCACGGGCTAATGTCCGCGGTAGAAGGAACCTTAAGAAAACCAAAACCACTTTTTGAAGACTCAAAAGAAAGTGATGTCCTAGAGTTTGAGAAGCAGGATGCGGCTTTCCTAAAGGTAGAATACATGGCGCAGAGTATTATAGTTTCGTCTCTTACACCAAATGTAAGAAAACTTGTGAATATGTGCTCAACAGCCAAAGAAATCTGGAACAAACTAGTTGGCATATACGAACAAAGGACCGAACAACGTCAAGATCGACTCTTCAATGATTTCTTCGGAATCAAGGAGAAGACCCCTGTTGATAGCATAGCAGCGCACATCGCTAAGCTTGAGAAAATCTGGGTCGAACTTACAGACGAAACATGGAAGGAAGATAAGGTGAAGCTTCCAGATTCCTTATTTTTAAACCGCGTTTTAAATACTCTACCAGTTGAGTACATGGAGTTTGTAAATGCCTGGGAGTCCGTTCCTAAGGAATATCGGACTATCAACGTTTTACGTGAAAGGCTATGTACAGTAGAACAGAGGTTTCTAGATAGAAAGACGAGTATTACAGAAGCTAGTACATCAGGGCTTGTGGTATCACATAACAAACACTACCATCAGAAGTCAGGAAAACAGAACAGTCAACCTATAGTGAAGAGTGAGAAGACCAAGAAAGCCACTGTAACCTGCTTTAAGTGCCAGGGTGGACATTATCGCTCTCAGTGTCCTCAGGTTAAAGCAGAAGGCAACAAAAATAATAAGGTAAATAGAACATATTTTATTAGTGGGGAAGCATTGCTCTTAGATGATAGGGAACTTTGGGTCGCAGATTCTGGGGCAACCCAGCATATAACTAATAGAAGGGACTGGTTTTCGACTTGGGAGACTTTTATTTCACCCCCTGAAATATTTGTAGGTAACGGGCAGGGGATGAAGGCTTTAGGTAGAGGAAATATTAATGTGAAAATATATGCCAATGGCATCTGGGATGAAGGTTGTCTAGAAAATGTTTGGTATGTCCCTGACGCAGCTAGGAATTTATTTTCCCTTTTATCAGCTGTAGATAAAGGTGTAACAGCAAGTCTGGAAAAAGATGTATGTAGACTACTTCGAGAAAATAAAGCCGTAGCTACTGCAGAGAGACGTGGTGGTCTATATCTGATGAGAATGAAAGTTGAAATACCAGAAGTAGCAGCTATTGCTCGGACAGTCGACACACTACAGTTATGGCATGAGAGATTAGGTCACCAAAATAAAAGACACGTAAAATCACTTCTTAAAAATATGGGAATCAATGTAAAAGTTGACAAAGAATTTTGTGAGGCCTGTGTGTATGGCAAACAACATCGGCTTAGTTTTGGTACACGTCAACAAAGAGGAGAAAGGCCTGGTGACTTAGTACATGCAGATGTGTGCGGTCCAATGCCAGTAACATCACTTGGTGGGGCTCGTTACTTTGTTTGTTTTAAGGACGATTTTTCTAGATTTAGGGCAGTGTATTTCTTAAAAGAAAAATCAGAAGTTAAAACAAAACTAGTTGACTTTCTGTCTGATGTCAAGGTAAAAGGGCATGTTGTGAAAGAACTTTTAACTGACGGTGGTACTGAATTTGACAACAGTGAAATAAGGCAAGTGATCTCTAGGGCTGGTTTACATCACAGGATAGTTATGCCATACTGTCCTGAGCAGAATGGGGCAGCAGAGAGAGAAAACAGGACACTTGTTGAGGCAGCAAGAACAATGCTGCATTCCAAGAATCTGCCAGAGTATTTATGGGCAGAAGCAATTAATACGGCCGCTTACATCTTAAATAGATCAGCTCCTACTCCTTTAAAAGATAAAACCCCAATTCAGATTTGGTCCGGAAAAACATCAAAATTAAATCACTTGAAAATTTTTGGTACTGTTGTTTTTGTGCATGTTCCTAAACCGAGTAGGAAGAAATGGGACAAAAAATCATTAAAGGGTTATCTTGTAGGCTACTGTGACTATGATGGCTTTAGGATTTGGGTTCCCGAGAAGAAAAGGGTAGTACTTAGTAGGGATGTAGTTTTCAAACCTGAGTCAGTTATAGAGGAGTCTTCATCAAGATATACAGACAGTATTGAAATTCCTTTTCCTGCTAATACCTCTAACGTTCCTGAGAACTCGATAGGAACAGGTAGAATTTTGAATAAATCGTCTGATGAGCAAGGAGAGTTCAGATCAGGAGGGAACACTCATTTTATAGGAGACTCTGATGCAGGGGGGAAAGATCGAGTAGATAATACCCGTAGTGCATCAGTGAATCCAGGTGTATTAGGTTCTCAAGAATTAGGTTTTGATTCAGAACAGACTGTAGGATACCATCTTAGGGATAGGCGTCAATTAAAAAGGCCAGATTTCTACGGAGAGTGGGTTACAGTGGCTGAATTGGAACCTACTACAGTGAGAGAAGCCTTGGCGTCTTCTGAATCTAGAAAGTGGAAGGCTGCAATGGAAGATGAGATGGAGTCTTTAGAAGAAAACAATACCTGGGAACTCGTAGATCTACCGCCTGGGAGGAAAGCAATAACCAGCAAGTGGGTCTTTAAAGTGAAACCCAATGCAGATGGGACGCCTGGCAGATATAAGGCTCGTTTAGTTGCTCGAGGCTACTCCCAGAAGGCAGGCACAGACTATGATGAGACATTTTCACCTGTAGCACGTTTCGATACCATCAGAACAATTCTATCTGTGGCTGCAAAAGAAGATCTCAAACTTCAACAATTTGATATCAAGACGGCATTCTTATATGGCCACTTAGAGGAAGAGATCTACATGGTTCAACCTGAAGGCTATGAAGATGGAACAAACCGGTGCTGTAGACTGAAGAAAAGCTTGTATGGCCTTAAGCAAGCGCCCCGGTGCTGGAACCGGAGATTTTCAGAATATCTCAAAAAGGTTGGTTTGAAGCAGAGCACAGCAGATCCATGTTTGTTTATTCGGAGCAGTCCAAAGAAAATTATTGTAGGACTATACGTGGATGATGGTTTGGTAGCAGCTGAAGATGAAGAAACAATTCTCAAGTTTTTAGGTGAGCTGAAAAAAGAATTTAAATTGACATCAGGTGCACTAAATCAATATCTTGGAGTGACAATTGAACAAACCAAATCAGGAATCTTCATTCACCAAGAGTCCTACATACAGAAAGTCTTAAAGAGATTTCGTTTGGACACTGCAAATACAAAATCTATTCCTATGGAAATAGGTTTCACGTCAGAAGATATAGAGCACAAGCCTTTGGATTTGAGTACACCTTACAGAGAGGCTATAGGTAGTCTAATGTATCTAGCAGTGGCAACATGGCCGGATATAGCCTTTGCTGTAAACTTCTTGGCTCAACATATAGAAAAGCCAGAAGAGCGTCACTGGCAAGCAGTGAAGAGAGTGTGCCAGTATCTTAAAGCAACTGCACATCTTGGCATCCAGTACACCCGTGAAAGCCAAGAAGGACTAGAATCTTTTTGTGATGCGGACTACGCGTCAGACGCACGGACAAGAAGATCGGTGTCGGGAGGAATTTGTATGTTTGCTGGAGGAGCTATAACCTGGTTCAGCAGGAAGCAGAGGTGCACAGCAACATCAAGTACTGAGGCTGAGTATATTGCTGGTAGCGAAGCAGTTAAAGAGTTAGTGTGGCTCCGTCAACTACTTAGTGAGATTGCTACAGATGCAAAGGTTATACCCACGCTTTGGATGGACAACCTCGGAGCTATCAAGTTAGCGAAAAATCCTAGCTTCCATAAACTCACTAAACACATTGATGTCAGGTTCCACTTCATTCGTGAAAAATTTGAAGAAGGTATTTTTCGACTTGAACATATAGCTGGTGAGAGACAGGCAGCAGACATGATGACAAAACCTTTGCCACCATGCAGACTGAAGACCCTGGGAAAACGCATAGGGCTAAATGACTGCAGTTCAGGGGGGAATGTTGAAGATTAATTTTTGTTGAACTGCATGTTTAGTATTTTTGTTTTGTTTTATGTAAACCTGTTTTTTTTCCCTTGTGTCAACTTTGTGTCAAACTAAATTATTCTATTAATTTTTTTTTTTTTTTCTCAAGAAAGAAATTGTTCTTTGTAATACAAAATAAAAGCCGTGGTTTATTTCAATCTCTAAACTCTGCTTCATTAATTATGTTGTAACCGTATAAAGAAGAGTGGCTACTAATATAGTGTTACACAGAATATTGTCTAAAATAATGCAGTTAGCGTATAAAGTAGAGTGGCTACTAAAAGTGTTACACAGAATATAGTCTAAAATAATGCAGTTAGCGTATAAAGTAGAGTGGTACTTGTCAAGGCGAATGGAGAGTAAAATCTATTACAACTCAATTCCTTCCTTGTTCCATAGGTGCGTAAATACAAATGACCACCCCCAGGCCGGGGGAAAAATATTAAAAGAAAAAGTGAACTAAGAAAATGAAAAGGGGAGTTATTCACTGGATAAAATAAATAAAGACACAATAATAAATTAAGGAATATAATTGAAATAATAAGATGGACTTGCAAAATCCAAAAGATGTATTATATAAAATCATGGTTAGTAGGGTTAGTTGAGGTGACATAAGTTAAACAATAAATAATAATTAAATAAAACCAGGTTGTGGTGGCGAGATGTGGCCGAAGGTAGAAATGATGATGGACAGGCTGGAAGAGATGGGAGAGGATCAGCTGCGTCCTTCCGCTCAGCACTGCTAGCAGTAATCCAGAGGAAGAGTGGTCAGGAAAGTTACCAAAAGACTGGATTTAGAGAAACAACCGTAAAAGTACAGTAGCGACTTTCTAGGAAAACCTGCAAGGAGGACGATGTGAACACCTTGAGGTCTGATGACACACTGAAGAAATAAGGGGAGTTAAGCTGAGTAGCAGCTAACATTAATTGAATTAAGCGTTATGTTGAATCTCTAATCCGAAATAAATGTAATTGAATTATTGGTAGATGACTCTTCTAAGTAGTGCAAGGTGCAAGAGTCATTTCCTGGGATCAGACAGATGGCTTCTTAATTAGGTTAACCAAATTAGCCCTTGAATCGTCGTATCTAAAATCTGTAGACTAAGTTAATTATACGAATAAAAATTATAAAGAAAAACTAAGCTTGGCCTAAACCGTACTAATAGTGTTACACAACAATATAATCCAAGAGAATGCAGTTAGCATATATAGAAGAGTAGCTACTGGTATCATTCACCACTCAGACCATGGGCAAGTTTGTTTTATTAATTATTAAGGTAAAATTTTTCTATTAGATTTTTAATAATTTAAATGGTTTGTCAAGAGTAGCCCAGAGATTGTCCCATCTGAATTTTAACTGTTTCCACTCATTGAATATTTAATCGACACTGGGAATCGAAACAGGTCCAAAGAAATAAACTTCTAAAGTGTCAATTCGTGTTATAATTGGACGCGAGAATGTGATGTGTCACTGATAGACGTATCACTCACTCATTACACTTTTAATTTAGAGGTTTTAATAATGAAATATTATCAACAATAAACAATGTAGAACTTTAAACAGAATTTTTCTTTCTGAATTGTATCTTACCTGCGTCGCAGACAGCTTCGTAGGCACCCTTGATAAAAAATTTGTTGTCATTATTCATGACTTTGGGGTGAACACCAAAGAACGCATGATCAAATTCACGCGTATCCGTTATAGAACCCAAGTAAAGTGGCTTGACTTTGTCACCTGCAACATAAAGCATCACATGTCAACTTAATGCTGTATTTTTAATTCTTTTATTTATAAGTATAATTCTAGGGTCTGCGGGAAAAACCACTTGTCATTTTACTGAACTTTACAAGAGAGCCAAAAAAACGGCCAGCCTTACTTAGCAAAATCATAAAATTATAGATTTCTCTTAAACGGCTATTCCCAGGAAGTTAAAACCTTTTGGTTTGTTATCGATTGCCAAAGCCTTTTAAAATAAATAGTTCATTCATTGGTTATCATATTACTGATAACATTGAATTATGTCATTATGTCATTTGACTTATGTTTTTTTGTCCTTCGACGATTGTTACAAAAAATGTTAACGATAGTTGGATAAAAGAGCTAGGATTACACATTTTTAAACGCATGATTGATGTAAACATATTTAACACAACAGAAATCAACATTTTTGAAGAAAATTAAGCTATTGCAATGGTTTCAAAATTTTTGAAAAATGTCTCCATGGAATCCGTTTTAGACCAGTCTTAATCGATTCCTGAAATTTAACACTATTTATGTATGTATTGTATGTATATATTATAACGTGAAAATTATGATTTCGTTTTTATTATTTAATTATTTGTTTTAACAAAGATTAAATTAGCTTTTTATCTGTTGTTTGGTCGATCGGAGCTTGAGTGAAAGCGGAGGTAAATCGTATCGCCCTTTGCTCCTTTTTGATAAACAAAGAAGTCTCATCCGCCGGCTACTGGCTCAACTCAGTGAGGTCCGAGTCTTAGCCCAAGCAACATCTCCGATCTATTACAGTTCGACCCTACGTCGGGAATCTCGAGACCGAACGAACCGTGAGACATCGCGCGCCCAGGAACATTCGTGTCCACGCTCCGTGAGCTCGTATCACCGAACCACCGAACCTCCGTATTGATCTTATGTGGGTAAAGTGTACGAGTGGATTTGGATTATAGTTCGGTTCGCGTAGAGACATTTGCCAGTCCTTCCTCGTTCGGTAGGCCCGTGGGACATATTTTAGTGAACTTTAGCAGCTATCGAATTACTGGGGATACTTACGACAGTAGGTGTGATCGGATAGGTGGATTGGTGATGATATAGATCGTCGGAGAGCAGGTGTAGATTGGACGACGACCGAACCTTCAGAATTTGGGACCTGAACTACCCGGCTACCACTGGACTTCAGATAAGTCTTCAACCCTCCTTCATTTATAATTATTTCTAATATAATCTATTATTACCCATATTATATCTCTATATTATATTATATCTCTATTTTTTTTTTTTTTTTCTTTTGGGTTTTAGTCCCGATCAACTGCCAGGGTTATTACAGGACGGGGGTAATCCGGCCACTTTACTCATCTAATCGATGAGATCATCAGTGTGAAACATGTCTTGCCCCGCTGGGATTCGAACTCACAGCCGGGGTTTAGACCTTGGTTTCAGAGTCGTATATCTCTATTGTTACCTATATTATATCTAATCCATATTCACTATTTTTTTTTTTTTTATAACTATAAGTATTAGTTTAGGCTATTAGTCATCGTCGGACAGGTAAACGTTATACTGACGCAAACACTCGATCCAATTATTAATTCTAGAGTCGGTGGGAAAAACCACAAGTCAAAAAAATGGATTTTTTTTTATTACTGGTCTTATATTAGGTACTTTGCTTTGTAAGTTTCATCGCACGTTTCCGTTACCCCGATTTTGAAAAACTTCCCGTATTTCAATCTTCCTCAAATTTTTCACATAGATACAACTAAGATGAAGAATACAAAAACCAAAAAAAAAGAAAAAAATAATAATGGCGTCAAATTGATTTGCTTTTTAAGTTTCATCGCACTCCTATTACCCTAATTTTAAACCACTTATCGTCATTCAATCTTCTCCAATTTTTGCACATAGATACAACAAAGCGCTGAAGAATACAGAAAAAAAAAAAAAAAAAAAAAAAAAAAAAAAAAAAAAAAAGTTGAAAATAAGACCAGTTTTGAAAAATGGCATTTTTATATTAATTATTTTTATTTGATTAATACATTCCTAAGGCCTTACTTTACCTTCTGTGAAAACCTCATAAGTCAAAACTGACTCTAAACGGGTTATACAAGATAATACCTTTTGACTTAATAGAATATTTTCTTAAACGGAAGATCAGATGGATATTTTATATTTAATGTATATTAAATAGATATTTAAATATATATTAAAAATAATAAAATTAATAAATTAATTTAAATATATATATATTAAATATAATTATATTTAATATAATAAATATTTAATAAAATAGTTTCGAAATTTTTATTTTGGAAAAACCACATAAGTCGACTTATGTTCTTTTGTCATACATTAATTACAATAATCTTTGTTTCGAATAAACCACTTAAGTTAACTTATGTCTTTATGTTTGAAGATAAATCTTAAATTACTTAACTTATGTTATTCTGCTGTTAGATTTAAGTATGTCTTATTGAATTGATTACACATTATAATATAACGACCAGAAGTTGCAAAGTCATTTCGAACGGTTATACTCAAGGCTTCGCCCTCCATTTAATAATATTTTTGTTCGTTTAGTTTGCCCGACCTACTACCCGCCAAAATCTCGATATCTCATTGGCTCCTCCTCTATTTCCCTCCATTCTCATTTTTATTTTCCCGTGCTGGAAACTAACTCCCGCAATTAACCCGACATTTTTCACTTTTGCTTCCATTCCAACTTCTTCTGTGTTTTTGCTAAGTGCAAACAAGTGAAATGTCTTCAAGAGGAGAAATTAATGTGGCTTAAGCGGTGCAAAACATGAGATATTGTGAAGGTAAATTCACTATGTCACTTAAGAAATTCGTTTACCTTATTGATATAAACCAAATAAAATATATTTGTATTGTAGAGGTAATTTTTGGTTTTTTAACATGATCAATATTGTAACAATCATGACTAAGTAAGCATGTTATAGAATCTATTTCCCTCTTTAGCAAACTTCTTATATTCTGTATTTTAATTTCTCACATAAAATGTAAGAATTATGCTTTTTATTAAAAAAAAAAAAAAAAAAAAAAAAAAAAAAAAAAAAAAAAAAAAAAAAAAAAAAAAAATGTCGGTAGTCTGTAGTCAGTGCAGACACGTGGAGGCTAAACTGCTGGGAAAATTTTGATGAAATTTGGCATACAGGTTCAGAAAAATCATACTCCATGATGAAATCGAATGATTAATTTTACCTCCAAATTTTTGACTAATTTTTTGAAAATGCATTTTATGTTTTTTAAAGTGCATTGTATAACATACATAATAAAATAGCAAAAATAGTGGAAATAAAAAAATTATAAATATTATGATCAAATTATAATTTAAACTTTAATTTTATAAACTAAAATCTATGCAAAACTAACGATGTACCAATATTTTACATTATTATTTATTACAAACGAACAAATTTATACAAAATCATTTTGCAACTTATTTTTACTTTCATATATCCTTTTTTCATGTTCCTTGTTTCATGTATCAGAAATTTGAATTATAATTTGATCATAATATTTTCTATTTCACTGCTTTTGCTATTTTTGTATTATGTTATTGCTTTATTAATATTTTAATAAAATAAAAGATTTTTTCCACTACTTTGTATTTTTATTATTTTAGGATTTATTATTTTTAGGATTACTAGGATTAGTGTGCATTCCTGAGCCTCAGGGCCGAGGGCTCAGGCTCATGAATGCAGATGAGGGGTCAGGTAGATGAGAGTACCTAAAAGAAGAGTTCAAAGGGTTCAATAAAGAATATACTGACACAAAATATAATTAACATCGTAAACTAGAAAATATTAAAATATTTGAATGTATAACATCCAAATTTAAAAGGAATAATTAAAAAAAATTGATTTCCACTATTTTTGCTATTTTATTATGTATGTTATACAATGCACGTTATTGCTTTATGAATATTTTAATAATTTGATACATTATTTCTACTGTTTTGTACTGTTAACATAAATTCATAATCAGCGACCCTCAAGAAAACTTTAGTTAAATGTTTAGCTCTTAATTTATGTATAATTATCACGAATTTCGTTTAAAACGGAAGATTTTTCCCGCCATCCTAGGGCCGCCATTTTTTTTATTTTTGACTTCAAATTTGTAATCAGCGACCCCAAAAACCCTTATTCCTTGTTTGCAATCCAAAATAAAAAATAATGGATAAAAGATATTCAAACTCAAAAGACGGTCTTTTTCGTTCAAAATGTGGCTTATGTTATGGCTTCTTTAACTCCACCAGTATGTATGTTACTAGTTTAAAGAAAAACTATGATAGGTATGCATTGTTAATACGTATTAATATGAAGCACATAACCTGTAGTACCTTTTAATGTATGTTAAAACATTAAATATTGGTCATATGATTAAAATAATTACGAAATTTATACGAAAAACAACTTTTTTTTTCTCACAATTTTCACTATTTTGCTGTGTATGTATATCTCTTAATATTTTATCTCTTTACTTATTGACTTACTTTTGAGTTATATTAGTTAATAAAAGTATATCATTTATGTAAATAATAAAAAAAAAAACACGGATAATATTGCATTATAAACGTGATATTTTGATATTTTCTATAAAAAATCACTATTTTATTGATTTTTTTATATACCAATTTTCACATAAAAAGCGGCACCATTTAAAATTATCCGATTGACCTGAAATTTTTCAAAAGTCATTTTTTTCAAGTATTCGCACAAAGTTAGGGGTCGGGAGCCCAAAATTTCAATACTTTTTTTCACCCCTATGATGAAGGCCCACCCTAATGCAGATGATATGGTCTTACTGGCACACTCATTTGCCATGCTAAATAGGTTATTAGTTATATTAGCTGAATACTGTCAAATCAACGGTTTAGAGGTCAACACCTCAAAAACGAAAGTAGTAATCTTTAAACAAGGGAAGCCCCCCAGAGTAGAACCGAAATTTTATTAATAGGATGAAAGAGTCGAAATAGTGAAAGAATTTAACTACTTAGGCATCGAGTTTTCATCGTCTGGCTCTTTTGATTCAGCTACCAAGGCGGCGCTTTCCAAAGGAAATATGGCATTGGGATTTATGTCTACCTTTCTTGCAAAAATAAAATCTAACTCGTGAGAATCCCGTATGAGACTACTTGACTCTCTGGTACTAAACTCTGTACTCTACTGCGCTGCTGTCTGGGCGCCTAAATACCACGAACAAGTAGAAAAATGTCAGACTACGTTTTTGAAGACTACGCTTTGCCTTCCCCGAACTACCCCTAGCTTTGCTGTTAGACTTGAAACGGGCTCACTTCATATGTCATATAAAATATTTAAATTGCTCTATAATTGGCTAATAAAAATCTTTAGTATGGAAGAAGGGCGTTACCCACTTAAATGGTTCAGAAGATTACGAAATTTTTGTATTCAGTACCCTTCGTCTAACCTTCATCTTAACTGGTACTATCACATTAAACTTCTTCGATAAATGTGACCACACAGATTTATGGAAGGATGCCGATTACAACTCACTATTAAGTTTTAAACAAGCTATCCTGGCCAAGTATGCAGACTACTTGCATGTTTCAGATATGAAAAAATGCATGCAATCAAATTTTTCCAACATTTATAAAAACCTACCGTTATCAAAAAGCCCCCAACCTTACTTGCTTCTTGACAATTGTCCTGCGTATTTCGGATAATCTCCCAAGTCAGAATTTCCAGTAAATTCTATCTAAAAATATCTCAACAATCCCAAACTATAGTTTGTCAACCCGATACGTGGCAATTATGTGGGTTGACACCTTTAGATTTCGTGGATCATTTGCTGTATCGATGTCCACCTCTCTACAACATCCGTGAAATGCACAAACAAGACATTCACCAGGACGAAAATGTGGTCCAGGCTTTGAATAGTAATGATGTTAGATGGTTGAATAGGCTATATCGCTAGTATACCTGCAAAACCTCGTAAGTCCGATTTTTGGGATTTTTTTTTATTTCATATTTCGATAGATTTAGGACGACTGCGTCTCCGTGTGAAATATTGTACGTTTTTGTCGACTACGACGCCGTGAAACAGCAATTGAAAAAGCTGGTAAGTCGAGAAGGTTTCAAGGAAGGTAGTAAATCCTCGTATGTCTGAAGAAGAAGCACGCCGCTCGCAGGCCACAGCTCAGTTCTGATTTCAAAATAAGTTAAATGACTTATATTGACAAATTTGTATTTAACATTATTATTATTATTAATTTATTTTAAGTTAAACTTGCGTTTTTATTAATTATAACAACTATTTATCACGAGTTTTAATGAGGTTTCGCATTTCAGGAGACTTACATGGTTTTATACGATGCATTGTTCTAAGGAAATTCAACTTGCGTGGTTTTGTACTATATGTATATAAACTTACGAGGTTATAAATCTACTTTTAAATTACCTTACGTGTTTTTATTCTGGACTTACGTGGTTTTATTTAATAGACCACACGTAGTAAAATAAACATACGAGGTTTTTGACATCTTACCATCTTACAAAAATGTTTACTGTTTTTTAGGGTTTCGTTGGTAAAACCAAAAAAAAGAAACCCTTATAGTTTCGTTCCTGTGTCCGTCTGTCACTCTGTACGGTTCCAATAACTTTTGAACCAAAAAAGATAAAAACGTGAAACTTTCCAGTATAAAAGATCGTTTTGACGCGCACACAGGAAAAATATAGCGAACTCAATATTATCAGCTGTTCAAATTCAAAATGGCGGATAATTGACGTCGCGAAAAAAATATATTTTTTTTAAATTTTGAGTGGGGTATCAAATAAAAGGTATTGAAGAGTAGAATAGAAATATATATACCACTTAGGGGTAGTGCTTAATTTTCAGCGCCATTTTGTCAAAAAACATCGAAATTTTGCGTGTCCCCCCCCCCCTAAAATCGTATTTCCGCTATTACTAAAAATATAGAAAAATATGCAAAATGTGTGGTCTGCTGGGCCATAGAAAAAATAAGATTAGCAATTTGATCTGATTTACTGGAAATCCAAGATGGCGGATAATTCATGTTACTCGAAAAAAAATATTTTTTTTAAATTTTGAGTGGGGTATCAAATAAAAGGTATTGAAGAGTAGAATAGAAATATATATACCACTTAGGGGTAGTGCTTAATTTTCAGCGCCATTTTGTCAAAAAACATCGAAATTTTGCGTGTCCCCCCCCCTAAAATCGTATTTCCGCTATTACTAAAAATATAGAAAAATATGCAAAATGTGTGGTCTGCTGGGCCATAGAAAAAATAAGATTAGCAATTTGATCTGATTTACTGGAAATCCATGATGGCGGATAATTCATGTCACTCGAAAAAAAATATTTTTTTATAATTTTGAGTGGGGTATCAAATGAACGGTATTGAAGAGTAGAATAGAAATATATATACCACTTAGGGGTAGTGCTTAATTTTCAGCGCCATTTTGTCAAAAAACATCGAAATTTTGCGTGTCCCCCCCCCCCTAAAATCGTATTTCCGCTGTTACTAAAAATATAGAAAAATATGCAAAATGTGTGGTCTGCTGGGCCATAGAAAAAATAAGATTAGCAATTTGATCTGATTTACTGGAAATCCATGATGGCGGATAATTCATGTCACTCGAAAAAAAATATTTTTTTATAATTTTGAGTGGGGTATCAAATGAACGGTATTGAAGAGTAGAATAGAAATATATATACCACTTAGGGATAGTGCTTAATTTTCGGCGCCATTTTGTTAAAAAACATCGAAATTTTGCGTGTCCCCCCCCCCCCCCCCCCCCTAAAATCGTATTTCCGCTGTTACTAAAAATATAGAAAAATATGCAAAATGTGCGGTCTGCTAGGCTATAGAAAAAATAATATTATCAATTTGTTCTGA
The DNA here is from genome assembly GCA_951217055.1 of Gerris lacustris. NCBI lineage: Eukaryota > Metazoa > Arthropoda > Insecta > Hemiptera > Gerridae > Gerris > Gerris lacustris. Next base: position 4,461,923 of record OX578279.1, read on the forward strand.
TTTCTGGAAATCCAAGATGGCGGATAATTCATGTTATCCGATTTTTTTTTTTTTATTTAATTTTGAATGGGGAATCAAATGAAAGGTATTGCAGAGTATATTTCAAAAATGTATAACACTTGATGTTAACATTTAATTTTGCGCGCCATTTTGTCAAAAAAAAAATCAAAACTTATCTCCCCTCCCCCCTTACTAATGTTGTGTTCACAATACCAACGAAACCCTTTTTACGTGAGATTCACGCCTTACCAATTTATTTGTTTTTTTAAACCTTTACAAACTATAATTATTTACTTGACGATGCCGATTAAAGTCTTAACTTTTTATCAAAGGATAATCGCCCCGAGGGGAAAAACCTGTCATCATTGATTCATTCTAGCTACTTCGATTGTATTATAATTTTTTTTAAACAGTTAGAACTTTTTCTTTAATTTTACATGATCACTTAAAGTACAAAACACACATAAGGTTTATACTTTAAATTATACATTTTCTATCGAACAATGATTATTTTGTATTTTACAATTCTTTAATTATTAATTGAATATTACTGGCATTTTTATCACATTCTCAGCATTTTTCTATATCATTATCATTTTTTCGTACATTTAATGATTATTATTATATCTTTAAAGAATGTAAAAGTTTTATTAATTCCATATGAAACATTAGGTAGATGTCTATTAAAATTATATTTTTGTTTTGTTTTTAACTTTCATAATATTCACTTGCTGTTGGATCTAAAAATGGTATTGATTTAAACAATTAAACTACGAATTCTATTCCGTTGTTTCACTTTAAAATATGTTCATTATTAGTATTAAATTTTATTTATTTATATTTTTCCTACTTTTTATGTTTGTTTTTTTATTTATATAAAGTAATTACACAAAATAGGCAATTAAAAATATATTTATTTTTCTTTGTAAAACCTTGTAACTCGACAAAAGTTCTTGTCTAAATCCTCGTAAGTACAAAATCAGTCCAAAAAGTCATAATTTAATTATAATTTTAATTATTAGTGTATTTAATACCTCCAATGGTAGTAAAACATCATATATATGGGCAACGTGTCATAGAAGTAAAAGATTAAACACTTATTCAGTTTTTTTGCTCTCCTGTAAAATTTTGGATTTGGTACATACGAGGTTTTGCAGGTATACTAGCGATATGCAATTTTGTCATTCCAGTAAGATTATGTATACTTTCAAGTAAAAAAAATAATGTTGTTAAATATAAATTAAAAAAGTTATCGTATTTAAATTAATTTTTAATATCTAGTTATGCCATATATATAGTTTATTTTTATTCGAATACTTAAAAATTATGCTATACATTCATTGTTTAATATGAAAGCATTTTAATCTTTATCTATCAATTAGCCCTATTTTTTTTAAAATTGCTTGTCAAGTGTATTTTAGCGAATTTTCAAAGAAAATTACGCTATTGCAATGGCTTCAAAATTTTTGTAATGCGAATTTTTGAAAATTTTTTCCATGGAAATCCGTTTTAGACCATTCTGAATCGATTCCTAAAATATAACACTTTTTTTATGTATGTATGTATATATGTATGTATATATGTGTCACTCCAGACGATATCTCCCCTTAGGATGCACTTAAAAATTTCAAACAAATTTTAAAATGTCAATAATATCAAAAGAGAGGATGAGTTCGTTGGCCAGAATTTTTGGAGTCCATTTAGGGGTCAAATTTTGACCATTAAGGGTCAAAAAACGTGTTTTTTTTCCATTTTACCCCCCTTTTATGTGAAAAAATGATAAAAAGTAAATAACAACAATTACTGTATTCTTAAAGAGCTTTCCAACGACATGCATCTTGAAGGGTAAATACTATTTTGACTTTTGTACCCCGTACCCCTGTGTACCAATTTTTTTTTCACCCGTGCAAATTCTAAACCAAAATTTTCCTATATTATCATAAGCCAATAAAACGCAGATTTCTTTGAAAATTCGCTCATTAAGTCATGGTGCATGACTGGACTTTTTTGTTGTTATATTTGTTATTGTTGTTTTTTTTTTTTAAAAAAATACTTTATTCATTCATTTTAATTAATTTATTAATTTAACAATTTTATTTATATTTTGAATTATTTAATTATTATTTTTTTTTTTTTTATAAATCATTTCAGTGAATGTTATTCTGTTAATAAATTAACTAATTATGCTAAGAGATTCAGATAAACAATAAAAAAAAAGGAAGAAATAGAAGGAGAAAATAAAAAAATAAATAAATAAATAAATTAATTAATTAATTAATTTTAAAATTTCATTATATTTGCATTTATTGTAACACTTATACAGAAGTATATGTAAATTTCTGTTGTAAATAAATAAATGTATTATTATATTATTATTATCTTTAAAGCCTAAACAGTCAAATTTTGTATCCCATACAAGTCCTAAGACAGTATTGTACATTTCTAAGAAAGTCATGTTTGTCTTATACTTTCTAAGTAAAGTTTTTAAACGACCTAAGGCAAGATAATAGTCTACAGGTAAATTTGGAGGAAAAATAATCCAAGGCCACCTAACTTCATAACTGCTACCAACCAATAATCTGAGTAGTTTCATAATAATTCTCTACACCCTTATCTTCCTCATCTTTAAACGGTGAGTCCATTATTCCTATGTTTTCAAGAGCGTAAAGATCTCTATTCAAACACACTGATTGTAAAAGCTTATTATTTAGTATTCAGCAACTAGCTACACTATTTGACAATGAAATCGTAGAAGAATGTCTTTCGGATAAGATCCATCCTAATTTTGAATTAAAAAAAAATACAAACCGGACTTAATTTCGACTTTTTCACCTGTTACTATATCCCAGTAATAGTCATTCCCAAGTATAATGTCTATTGGAATATCAGGGTTTTTGCCGGCAATTTCATAATCAGCGAACTTAGTATCAATATTTGTTGGGCCAATGGTATTGGCTTTAAAGTTGCCGGTTAAAACTGGAACAATATTAGCGTAAATATCTAATGTTTTATTATTTTTTAAACGAATTTTTAATTTTGTTACTTTGATTTTGATGCCATTGGCAGTGGAATTTCTAAAAGTAAACACGGAAAGATATTGAATTTCTAAAACCGGTGCGCCTAATTTTTGTGCGGAGTAGACTCCCCCGTCTAACAATATTCGAGTAGAAAAACTCCCCTTCGGCCCTTTGACGCATGCAGTTGCTGTTTGCATTACAACAATTTCTCCTTCCGATAAGAGCGAGACATCAGTTTCGATATTACTTTCCCTGACCTCAGTTACTTGCTCAATAACATCGGGCAATTTAGTTGGGCACAAGCTTCTGTCATGATTGTGTGGCGACCGCCACTTTTTTTGTACCTAATTGACCCGCGAGCTGCTTTTTGTATTTTTATATATTGTATCATGATTTTATGACATATACGCGGGATGTAGGAGGAGTGTTGCAGTGCCGGCCAGAATCTCCCTGGCCCAGGGTAGTCGGGTTCTCTACCCAGCGTCCCCACTCTGGAGGCGCTCCGACATGTGTACTGCGCTCCCCTCCAGGAGTAAGGGTGGCAGTCCCCCCTTACGCCCCTGGGCTATAACTACCGCTTCACCGGGCTAAGAGCTCATTCTTTTCTCTTCTCTTAAACTTGACTCTTCTTTTCTATTCACACCTCTCACTCTTAACACTTGCCTTCTCTCTTTAACACCTCTCACACCCTTCCTGCCTTCTCGCCTTATACCGATCATCGCCCACTCGGTGTCCCGCTGTATCAGCTGCCCCACCGAGTGCCGACAGACTCGTATGCTGCCTATCCTTTTCTACCTACCGGCCTTATATCGCTCATCACCCACTCGGTGTCCCGCTTTATCAGCTGCCCCACCGAGTGCCGACAGACTCGTATGCTGGCTATCCTATTCTACCTACCGGCCTTATATCGCTCATCACCCACTCGGTGTCCCGCTGTATCAGCTGCCCCACCGAGTGCCGACAGACTCTTATGCTGGCTATCCTTTTCTACCTACCGGCCTTATATCGCTCATCACCCACTCGGTGTCCCACTGTATCAGCTGCCCCACCGAGTGCCGACAGACTCGTATGCTGGCTATCCTTTTCTACCTACCGGCCTTATATCACTCATCACCCGCTCGGTGTCCCGCTGTATCAGCTGCCCCAAAGAGTACCGACAGACTCGTATACTGGCTATCCTTTTCTACCTACCGGCCTTATATCGCTTATCACCCACTCGGTGTCCCGCTGTATCAGCTGCCCCACCGAGTGCCGACAGACTCGTATGCTGGATATCCTTTTCTACCTACCGGCCTTATATCGCTCATCACCCACTCGGTGTCCCGCTGTATCAGCTGCCCCACCGAGTGCCGACAGACTCGTATACTGGCTATCCATTTCTACCTACCGGCCTTATATCGCTCATCGCCCACTCGGTGTCCCGCTGTATCAGCTGCCCCACAGAGTGCCGACAGACTCGTATACTGGCTATCCTTTTCTACCTACCGGCCTTATATCGCTCATCACCCACTCGGTGTCCCGCTGTATCAGCTGCCCCACCGAGTGCCGACAGACTCGTATGCTGGCTATCCTTTTCTACCTACCGGCCTTATATCACTCATCACCCGCTCGGTGTCCCGCTGTATCAGCTGCCCCAAAGAGTACCGACAGACTCGTATACTGGCTATCCTTTTCTACCTACCGGCCTTATATCGCTTATCACCCACTCGGTGTCCCGCTGTATCAGCTGCCCCACCGAGTGCCGACAGACTCGTATGCTGGCTATCCTTTTCTACCTACCGGCCTTATATCGCTCATCACCCACTCGGTGTCCCGCTGTATCAGCTGCCCCACCGAGTGCCGACAGACTCGTATGCTGGCTATCCTTTTCTACCTACCGGCCTTATATCGCTCATCACCCACTCGGTGTCCCGCTGTATCAGCTGCCCCACAGAGTGCCGACAGACTCGTATGCTGGATATCCTTTTCTACCTACCGGCCTTATATCGCTCATCACCCACTCGGTGTCCCGCTGTATCAGCTGCCCCACAGAGTGCGACAGACTCGTATACTGGCTATCCTTTTCTACCTACCGGCCTTATATCGCTCATCGCCCACTCGGTGTCCCGCTGTATCAGCTGCCCCACAGAGTGCCGACAGACTCGTATACTGGCTATCCTTTTCTACCTACCGGCCTTATATCGCTCATCACCCACTCAGTGTCCCGCTGTATCAGCTGCCCCACAGAGTGCCGACAGACTCGTATACTGGCTATCCTTTTCTACCTACCGGCCTTATATCGCTCATCACCCACTCGGTGTCCCGCTGTATCAGCTGCCCCACAGAGTGCCGATAGACTCGTATACCGGCTATCCTTTTCTACCTACCGGCCTTATATCGCTCATCACCCACTCGGTGTCCCGCTGTATCAGCTGCCCCACAGAGTGCCGACAGACTCGTATACTGGCTATCCTTTTCTACCTACCGGCCTTATATCGCTCATCGCCCACTCGGTGTCCCGCTGTATCTGCTGCCCCACCGAGTACCGACAGAATATTCGTATTACCTTCCTATTCGCTACTCCACAGATCGAGCGTTGCCCGCCCGGTGTCCAGCTGCATCAGCTGCCCCACCGGGTTTCCTGGGTAGTCTCTCTGGGTAGTTGTCCTCCCCTTACAATCATACCTCCGTACCTTACAACTCTCCTCTGAGTGATTTGTTAGTGAACACGCACAAATAGTCCGGGCCCTTCTGATAGACCCAGTCAATTCCATCAGAGCCCGACAATTGTGTTTCATCTGACAGTGGGCACACGGCTTAAAGTATTTACAATTTTTTTATTAAATGTTTTTATAAACAAATAAAACACCGTCCTTTAATTATTTTTTTTCTTTCTTTGACTGTTTTATCATTTTGACATTCATCACTCCAATGGTCCGATTGAAAAAATTAACATTTTTTAAAACCAGCTGAAATATTTTTATTAAATTTACATTTAGATTTGTTTTTAAATAATTCATTTGATTCTGGTGCTTAAGGGTTTCGGTTGTCAAGTTAGTTTGTTTGGTCACGTCACGGCCATAAATTTTATTTGCCAATATTAAAATATTAAAAAGGTCGCTATTTCAACTGTATTAATTCACACTCATTTTTTTTGTAATATAATATGCCTTTTCCCTTGCCTTAACTAATCCTAAAAGAGATTTACTCAGGTCTTTCGTTGTTTAAATTCCCATTTCATTAATTTTATTAAAATATCTGAGGGCAATTTACTATAGATTAGTGAAACAAAAAGATTCCCATCAGTGTTTTTACCCTAAGTGGTTAGAGCTCGCAAATGTAATTCAATTTTATCAGTAGCTTGCCGTAAAGAGATTGTATAACTATCAGCTTTTGGTATATTTCTTAGCACACTATAATGCGGGTGTATATTCACAGTTTTATCCCCATACCAATCTTTAAGGACGTCTACAACCGTATTATAGTTCTCGGGGCTGATTTTATAACCCTCGGCACAACGTTTGGCTTCCCCTTTTAACAAACTCAATAAGTACGTTAATTTGGTTACGTTTTCAAAATTTTGACCATGGACTGCGACTTCAAAAGAGCCCCAGAACGACTCCCAGTCTATGATAGACCCGCTAAAAATTGGAAGAGTTAATTTTGATAATTTGGCAATAGGATTGGGTTTGCACAGAGAAGGACCCTCAGTAGTGATCATATAGCAGTTAATGGAAGCGGAGGTAGTTTTTTAGAGTTTAGAGAGACGAAAATTTGTAATCTCGCTGATACGTCTGCCGCGTCCAGTAGTAAAGTTTCGTACTCTTCGGCTTTCTCCTCTAGCTTCGTAGCCTCGTCCCGATCCACCTCAGATAGTTCTAAAAATTTAGATTTTAGAAGTTCTACCCGATCTGTAACAGTTTTTAGTCTAGATAAAAGAGATACCATCGTGAGATACCATCGTCCACAGTTTTTTCCTTCTTTTCCTTCTAAAGTATCATACTTTACCCGATGTAGCATTCTGTTTTATTATTATGTTTTCAATTTAGATATTTTACACTTAGTCATTTTATCTGTGATATAGGATATAGCTAAATGTTTTTTGTAATTGTTATTAGTGTTGAGTTTTAGTTAATTTAGTTTTTAAGTCTACCTGTGATAATGATTATGCCTTACTTAATTTCTATAGTGGCATTGATTACTCCGTTCGTTTATGGATTCTGACGTAGGTGAACAACTAGTTCCCTGATCTTTTTGTATTCTCGACTGACTCGTTTTTTAACTCTTTAGCTTAAGGGCTAATCAGATGTTTATAGGCTTGATGATGGCTGGGAAAGCCGAAACGTCGCCAAATTTAAAAATGAAGTATTTTTTCTTCTTCCTTCGCTTACCCTTAAAGGATCTACCAAATTAATTATTAAAATAACAATTAAGTATTAAAATAACAATTAAATATTAAAATAACAATTAAATATTAAAATAACAATTAAATATTAAAATAACAATTAAATATTAAAATAACAATTAAATATTAAAATAACAATTAAATATTAAAATAACAATTAAATAATTAGAATAACCATCAAATATTAAAACAATCCAGTATTAAAACAACAATTAATCAAATTTCAAAACAACAATCTAACAAATATTAAAATAACAATTTATTTACTATTAAAATTAAAATAACAATTTACCAAATTATAACAATTAAATACAATTTTTAAGTTTTTGGTAGTTTTCATACTACGGAAAGTTAAATTTTAATTTAAATCAAATTATAATTATTATTAACTACGGGAAACAGACAGTGAAAAATACACTCCTGTGCCGGGATCCCGGCACAGGAGTGTATTTTTCACTGTCTGTTTCCCGTAGTTAATAATAATTATAATTTGATTTAAAATAAAAAAAAAAAAAAAAAATAAAAAAAAAAAAAAAAAAAAAATTAAATATTAAAATAATTTTCTAAATAAACCTCACTTATTTTATAGACCGGTTTCTTGACCAAAATGGCGTAACACTCATCAGAAAACTTGTTTTGGTCTCGAATGCTGTTGAAAAAAAAAAAAACTCAGCTCTCTGGTAAGCTGTTGAGCAGCCTTTAACTAGTATAACACTGACTCTCTTCATATTTACTGCTTCTATGCTTCTTTATTAATACATTATTTTTATATCTAGTATTGTAATTGTGAACATCCGAATGTTTTTCAATCTTACTTTAAATCAAATGCATTTTCTTTAGATTTCTGAAAATATATAGTCCACTGACGGTCAACAATTCCAGATTAGCAAACATTTTCTTACATGATGCTTGGTAAGGAAAATTTAAGATTAACCTAATTATCTTTTTTGTACTCTTAGAATTTTGCCAGCTTTCTGCGAATTACCCCATATTTCTATACCATATAGTTTGGAAACCACAAGACCATAATACACTTGGATCAACTCTTGTTGGGATAAGTAATTTTTTTAAATGTTTTAAAATATAATAACTAGAATTTAGTTTTTTATTTACCGATTCTATATGTGCTTCCCCGTCAATGTTATCGTCAATATGTAAACCCAAAACCTTAGCTTCCCTACATTCTATTAGCTCTTTAACATTATAAACAATTCTACTATTATTTATATTTGAAAATTTCCCTAATTTCATTATTTGCGTCTTTTTTTCTTTTAAAACTAATTTATTTACTGTTATCCATTGTTTGAGGTGCTACAGAACTCTATTACATCTTTGGACTAGTTCTACCTCATCACTACCTTTAATGATTATTGTTAAATCATCTGCAAATAAAATGCAATCATCGGCCTCAGACAATGCACTTGGAAGGTCATTTACGTAAATTGAAAAAGTAGGGGCCCCAAAATACTACCTTGGGGCACTCCTCTTAAAATATTTTGAAAGCTAGACTTAAACTCCCCATTATCATTACTTATAGCTGTACACTGTTTTCTTTTATTCAAATAATCACTAATAGTATCATAGACATTTCCCCTAATTCCTGACTTATATAGTTTCCTTAATAAGATTTTATGATCTACTAAGTCGAAAGCTTTTGACATGTCTACTACTACTACGATACATTTTTCCCTAATATCCAAACTCTCATGGAATTGATTAGTAATACGGCTAAGTGCCGATATAGTAGATCTATTCTTTCTGTAGCCATATTGGCTTTCAGTTAATAATTTAAATTTTTCTAAGAATTTATATATCCTACTATGTAAAGCTCTTTCAAACATTTTTGACAGTATTGGTAGCATCGATACTGGTCTATTATAGTTGCTCATGTTAGTCTTTCCCCCCTTATTTTTATACAGCGGTATAAGTTTTGCTATTTTTAGTTTATCGGGAAATATTCCTTCCGTAAACATACAATTTATCAATTCCGTTAAAGAATTTATAATAGTGTGAGAGATTTTTTTAAATATTTTATTATTCATCTCATATATGTCAAAGCTACTCTTGTTTTTTAATCCAGTTATTAATTCATTTATTTCATCCTTGTTAAAAAAATTAATATAAATAAAATTCTTTATGGAGTCTAATTTACTTAAATACTGATCGACTTGCACCTGATTAACATGTTGAGGTTTCACATCTGGAAGATCTTTATAATGTTTATTAAACGCATCAGCTGTCTCCTCAACATTATTGCATTTCTCCCCCTTACCTAATGTAATTTCTTTAATTGTTTTTGAACCATCAAAATCATAATTTTTAGATTTTTTTACTATTTTCCAAAGCTCTTTAGTATTGCTAGTATTTGGATTCTCGATTTTATTGTTAATTTTTTCCCTCATTTCCAATTTATAGAATGCTTTAATTACTTTTTTATAAGTTTTCTTATAGTAATCAATTATGGAATTATCTACCTTTTTAATCGTATGCAGTTTTCTCAATATTTCCCCAGAACAAAATAAACCCTGTGTTAAGTATTTTTTATTAGATTTAGTATTTTTACATTTAACTTTTTTAAGAGGCATACATTTATTAATAGATTCAATTAATATATTATTAAAATATTCAAATTTAGTTGGAAAATCATTATCACTATTAAATATCGGACTCCAGTCCTTCCCCTCCAAATATTCTATTAATTTAGTAACATTTTCATCGTTTACAATTCTTTTATCTATAAACATATTTTTTACCCTATGTTTTTGTTTAAACTGATGTTTCTCAACATGAAGACCACTATGATCAGAAACAGCGATTTCAATAACTTTAGCCGATATATTATTTTTATCTATATTAGTGGCAGCATAATCAAGTAATGTAGCTGAAGTTTGAGTGACTCTAGTCGCTTCATTGCAAATATTTATTAAATTGTGTCTTTGGAAAAAACTAAATAAATCTTTTTTCCTGCTGTTATTTAAGAGCCCGTCAATATTTAAATCACCCGTTAATATTATATTTGTGTTAGAGGAACATTTTTTGACTATTTCTTCTAATTGATCGATAAATCTATTATAATCCCCATTCTCGGACCTATATATTGATATGATAATAATTATTTTTTATTATAAGAAAGCTGTATTACACTAGTCTCTATGGTGAATTCTTGACTCATTTTTTCAAAATCATATCTTCTTTTTATTTTGACTCTATCCTCTAATCCGTCTTTCACCCAAATACCTGACCCCCCTCTAATCCTATCCTTCATACAGAACCACGAGACTGGTTTATAACCTTTAATTTTATCAATAGACATTTCCTCCTCCCTCAGCCAATGCTCAGTAAAACACAAAATGTCCCATTCATAAGCTTGAGAAGCCGCAGCTGTCTCATTTCCCTTATTTCCTAACCCCTGCATGTTTTGCACCAACAATTTAAGTTTATTTTTTGCAGTTTTATTACAATTTTTACTAAAATTGTTCGTCTAAGTTTCACAGTTAGAATGTGCCGTCATTTCCAAACTATTTGAATGGAAGGTCTTATAACTTACTCTAAAAAAGGAAAACCTACTTTCCCTCCGTCAACTTTTTGCCGTATTAGATCCGCCCACATCTTAGCCATTTTATATTTACCCTTCTTATTTAAATGTAACCCTTTAGACGTATAATTTGACATACTATAGTTATTTAATGTAACTAGGCAGCAAAATGGAATTTTTCTGACGAATGATTAAATTAGCCTCCGAGCCGGAGGCGAGGTCGGGCTATGGGAATTAACAGCCGAGGCGAAGCCGAGGCAGGTAATTTATTCGATTGGCAATATGAGGCAGAAATGTTTCCTTTGCTGCCTTGTTGCGTACAATATTTTTCCTACTGGCGGCAGAAAAATGTTTCCTATAAATAATGTTATTTAATAATGTCATTTTATAATACTTACTTACTTATCAAATACTATTATTGAACTTTTCAAATTAAAGAAAAAAACAAGCAACAATATCAAATGTTACAATTATAATAAATGAATTGACAGAAATACAGTAAAAACAAAACAAAATGATGATAATAGACGAGCTGCAGTGTTGCCACTAATTTATTTATTTATGATTATTTTAAGACCTACTTTTTTTTGTAATATTTTTATTTCTTTTTTATCTTTTTACTCCATTCTATTTTATAAATATAATCTATAATAAGTATTTATAAACCTTTTTAAATAAATTCGTAATATTTTTAAGGTAAATTGTTAAAATAATTTAGGTTAAAGATAATATTATAAAAGAATAGGTTGTTTGTTTATTTATTTGTAGCGGGGAATGTGGGCGTGGCTTAGCCTGGAAAAATCCTCAGCAAAATACGATTTTGCCGCCTAGGCAGCAAAATCACATTTTGCTGCGTATTGTAAAGTTTTCTTGAAACCTCAGAGAAGTTAAACTTTCATGCCTAAAAACAGTTCAATAATGCATCATTTTGCTGCCGCTAGTAGGAAAAGTATATTATTTGAATATATAGAATATTTATTTTCATATTTACCATTTTCCCTATTAAAGTAATTTTAAAAAATAATGTTTGCCTCAGTTATTTTTTTATGTACATTTAATGCAACATCATATCTATACGGTATTTGATGAATAAAAACACTTGGTTTAACTATCTCTCTAATCTTCTTGGCAGCATGTGTGTAGGTGAGTCTGTACGGATTGTTTCTTCTTGTATCATTTGTTCCCCCCAGTATGATTACAAAATCATTTTCAGTATAATCCTCAGTTAACTCCTTGATACTCTCCACACATTCTACTAATAGTGCTGATGGTTTAAATACAGCCGTTATATCGAAATCATAATTCTAGTTGAGACTCTAGAAAACATGTTATTTCTCTAATATGGCTTCACCTATTAGTAGAATCTTTCTATTATTGTTAATAATTGTATTATCCTGTCTAACTGAATTACTCAAATCCTCCGTAGACGTTGCCATACAATATTTATCTTGATCTAAATCCTGTTTCAGCTTTTCTAAAATCATTATTTTAGCTTTCAGTTCATCATTGCTTGATTCTAACAAGTCAATCTCGTCTTTATTTTTTTCTTATTATCTCATCGTATTCAGAGCATTTTTCTTTAATTTTGTCCACCTCCGTAGTTTTAGCAGCTTTATTACTATTTTCAGCCAGTTTAAATGCCTCGTCAGTTTTCTCATCCAGTTTAGTCATAACATCCTTAAATTTATGTTGCAGTTTATTATAGTCATCTCATATAGTATTTATTTTAATAAAAACATTTATTTGATGCTTGTATACTTTTTGAAACAAGTAGTCACACTCTTCGTCATTTTTATTTTTATTTTCCTTCTGTACTTTAACTAATTTATTAAGGGATTTATATAATATAATAACAGCATCACTTTCAATACTTTCATCAATGAACCTGATAGTTCCCAGTTCTTTAACAAGGGATTTCAAAACCATTATTCTTGAATAAAATAAATTTATAAATTAAAGTGAATATGTATTTAAATTGAAAGTTTAATATAGAATGAATAAATAAAATGAATAAATAAACTATTTACTATTTAACTTCAAATGCCTATACAAATTATTATTCCTTCTCCTGTTTTTGAACTTGTACTTTCATTAATTGGTAAGCAACGAGATGTAGATAATTCCGTTTTTTTCTTTCTCTGTCGTCTTGCCCTTGAAGATCTGAATGTTTACTATTGTCAGCGATAACAGCCTTATCTTGAGTATAATAATATGAACTTTCTTATCAATCAAATAGTGATAGTTTAATAAATTGTTTATTTTTATACGGTTTCCTACCAAACAGGAGTAAGTAATTTCGATGTAAAAATAGTCCGGATCACCTAAGATTCGAACCAGTAATTTTAATCTGCCGACGCCCGATCAGACGACTGTCGACCGCTTTAACCAACTGAGCTACCGTGATCGGCAGAAATGAAGATGTACTTCCTAGTACAAAACTTTTTTTATGAGAGATTAAAAACGTTGAGGTTATAGATGTTAATTACCTTATTATTTAAATAATATCCGAGTAATAATCAATTCAGTAATATATTAGAAAAGGAGAGTTATTTCTTTACCTTCCACTCTCTTGACATAAGTATAAAAGACGTCCTCTTACAGTAATTTCTCTAGATTTGTTGTATCTTTGCAAATGTAGCACGACATAAACGAAATAATTTAAAGAATAATTAAAATTAACTGCTTTGAATATAAAGGTAGCACAAATAACTTATAAAACTAACTTAATTGTTCGTAACTAAACAAAAAGAAAAAAAAAAACTTAAATTAATACTTATAATCAGGAAAGTACCTAACAAAACGAGTCTGAAATTGCTTAAACAATCATCAACACTTAATTAAAACTTAACAAATTTAAATGTGCAGGTTTCTTAAAAAACTTATAAAATAAACATAATTCGCACCCCCGCTATAGAAGTGACACAACTCAAATTTTCTACTTTTTGAGAAATGCCACTTTAAAAAGTAGCAAAACTGATTTTGGCAATAAAACCAAAATTAACAATTTTAAAGCTACAATTTCAATTTTATAATATTTGTTACACCTTACTAATTGTGTTAATGAAATAAAACCTCTAAATTTTAAGTTTTAATAAGCCCAGAGATACAAAGTGTCACTTTTAAATTATTGTTGTGAGATCAAACTTTTTGACTTGTGACACTTTTAATATCCTTATATGAAAGAGAATAAAGGGTAGATGAAAACTTTTATGATAAGAAAATGTATAAATGCACTAAAAACAAACAATTTTTTAAAATATGAATCAGCAAATTAAATAAAAATTGTAATGGTTAACATTTAAATGTAAAAAAAATAAAATAAGTAAAACAATAATGCAGTAAAACCTGACTAAAACGGACCCAGTAGAACACGGAAACGTGTCTTAACGGAAAAAAAATACGGAAACGGAAAGAAATTATAGGCAGGAATATTAAGGTGAACTGTTTAAGACGGAACCGCTAAGTCATTGTGTTACATTCGAGTTCGAAGTAAAACGAATAAAAAAAAAAAACCAGAGGGGTACGAGGTAAGGATGATAAAGGTGATGAAAAGGCATATCTAGGAATGAGTGAGAGAATGATTATTTTAATGTTAATATGGCATCATAATGTAAGTATTTTCCTAAAATAAACATAAAAACAGTGTAGGCTTGGTATTAGCTTAAATAGCGTAAAAAGTGATTTTTAAGCATGTTATTTTCAAAAAAATATCCGGGAGGGGACCCCCGGACCCCCCACCAAAACATATTACCCAGGGCCCCGCAAGGCCTAGAACTGCCACTGAATATTACCTATGTTTTTGTTATTGCTAAATATAACATTCTCTCTAAATCATGTTTTAGGGTATTTTTATTGTTTAGATTAGAGTATTCTTTTTATCTTAGCCTGGTGTAAGATTGTGAGATATAAGGAAGGCAAGAAGGGTTTGGCTTAGTCATTTCTCCAGGACATCATTGAAACCTACGAGATTCTATTTAGCGCTGACCCGAGTCACTCTTTAATACATTAAATAACTAACACTAAACCTAAGCATTATCTCATAACTAAACACCATTACGATTCAATTTTTATTGAATATTAATCTCATCTACACTTATTATGAGTGGAAATACTTACAAATATTTATTTATTTATACAAAAAAACAAATAATATAATACAAAATTGATCTTGCCTTATAGTCCAAAAGTGGCAGAATTCCAATTTCAGCAATAGCAATTTACCAATAAGCGATGCAATTCAAAATCAGTTTTATTAATTTACGCAAATCATCCTATAGAAGTGACTTAAATCTAAATAAAACATCCAACTATTTTGATAAAAATTATAAGAAACGACACAACTCGAAAAGAGACGTTTTAATACACATGTACCTCTCTCGATGGTTCGGTTACAACTGTTTGAATTCCAGATGTGTCATTTTTAATGCTGGTCACTGCCGCGAAGTTGATTGAGTTAAAAGTGACACTTCAGCTTTCTAGCGGATACTATTAGTAGTACAAATGTGATTTTTTTTGTAGATATAAAGCCCGCCTTGTTTGATTTAAAAATGGCAAAAGTCGAAAATTGAAAATTTTTGAGTTGTGTCACTTCTGAAGCGGGGGTGCGAATTGTTCGTAATTGAAAAAAAAAAAAATCTTGATTTACCTCTGTAATATTTATTGAAATAGGTAATAAAGCGAGAGCCCGAACTGTACTCTGTCACTATCAGTCCAATTATGTCGGGACGTAGTTAATGCACCAAGTTAAATCACTATAAGAGAAAGTTTATATTTTTCACCCTTTTCGTTTTTTTACAAAATGACAATGACACTAAGAAATATCAAAAAATCTTAAATATAGTTTTTATATGCTTCCATGGCAACGCACAATGCCTTTTAAACAAATAAGAATATAAAAAATCACTTTCGCGACAGTTGGTATTTGAGGGGGCTCAATGGCTGGTGGCAGGGCCGGATTTTCAATTTTCGGGCCCCCCCGCGAAAAACTCCAATGGGCCCCCAACCTTCCCAGGCCAGGTCCTATTCGGAAGGGGGGGGGGGGGGGGGTTAGTGTAGAATGGGAGTCCTACACTATCGGTGAGCCTCGTGATGGTCAAAAAAAGTAAGAAAACTACACACTACAACCTAATTTTACACGCACCGCATTCATTCTTCATCTCAAATTCGCTTTTGAACTACCGCTCGCGTAAACGTTGAAATGTAAAATTGAAATTTTTGGACGTGAAAAATTACTTATTCGATTCAATGAGACATACAACTTTTATAAATTTTTTTTTTTTAGTTAAATCAACACCGATACTGCACTAATGAAGTGTTAATGATCGCTAAATTTATAAAGCGGACCAAAACCGTTTAAAATAGAGAAAACTACGTTTTAACCGATATCTTGCGTTCTAACGTAACGATTTTTTTAACACGTCATACACAAAGTAAAGTAAAGTAAAATTGAACAGGCTTGTAAAATTTCAACCTGATACAAGCAGAAGGTTTTGAATAGGAAAGAAATATATTTTATAATATTTTAAATTAGTAGGGGAAAACAGCCCTGTTTCCCCCCTACTACCACCTTCCTTTTTAACTATATCAACTCATCATGATTAATTTTTTTCTCAATATTCAATACATAAGTATTTATTGCAAGGCACTCGCTTTAATGATACAAACAATGATTTTCTCTTAATTTTGTCTTAACTCCGCTAGGTACAAACAGTTAATTACTTTTAATTTTGTCTCTTTTCTAACTGCGCCATGTATAAGTAGTTAGCATCGTATACTTAGTAGTGTGAATTCATAATTTGTATATTTAATGAAAAGCGTAAGGAACTTCGTTCCTAACATGTCCTGCGACGCCACACGTACTTTTTTTAAAAAAAGTGTTTGTTTAAAAGTTGTGTCAACATGTTATATAAAGATGTAAGTTAAAAGTTAATGTAGATATAAGAAATAAAATTTTAAAAATCTTTTAGGCCTGAAGATGCCTCAAAGGAGGTGAAATATAGCCAAAAACGGATTGACTTTGGAGTTATTAATGCCCTAAAGACCTAAATAAGAATCATAAGCATAGTATAGAAATGAAGGGTAATACACTGCGAATATCTCTCAAATAAATAATAATGCAATTTACCTCCTCACAACAACAACAATATTATACCGGGTGTCCTATAACTACTCCCCTTCCATATTAACTTTTGTAATATTTCAAATAAACAATTTTTCAAGCTTATCCGAAAATGGGGTCTTAAATTTTTTGCTTTAGTCCTTTTCGAAGATATCTATTTAATCGTTTAGGTAAAAAAAACTGAGCTGATTTAGTTATATATGTATAATGACCAGATATATTTATTATATATCAGGGCCGCTGAGAGGATTTCCAGGCCCCAGGGCAAGTTAGGATCTGGACCCCTTTGAACAAACAACGGCTGGGGGTCCGGGGGAATTTTTTAAAATTTAAGTGCAAAAAGATGAGTTTTAAGGATTTCTGAGGGCAAGTTTGTCCTTAAAAAGGAAATGAGCTTTGGCGCGGGGATCAGTTAATATGATTTGTCAGTCAGTTTCTCTCCTTTAAATTAGCATTGACCATATTGAATAAGGTGAAAACATCACAAAATCTAAGTAACTAAATGAAACAGAAAAATTCAAACTTCCGTTCGTACTCATGACACGTTAGGAAAAATTTTAAGTTTATCACAATCAGTGGCGTACCTAGGGCAGTGGGCCCCTCGCCAAAAAAAATTATGATTGAAACATTTGCGTTCAGCACTGAATGGGGCCCCCTGAAAAAGGTATATGAGTATAATTCCAGTTTTGATTTAATTATACTCTAAAGGGGCCCCTATCGACATTGCGGTACAAAGATAGTAGTTTCGTGTTTTTTTTATTTGTGGGCCCCCTGGCACCGGGGACGTGCCCGCAATTCGGGCCCACAGCTACGCCACTGATCACAATATCCTTCTTGCCTTTTTTGTTGTAAAAAAAACCTTTTTCAACATCTCTGACTGGGCCCCCCAGGACCGTGGGCCCCCCCGCACCGCGGGGGCTGGCGGTAGCTATATCCGGCCCTGGCTGGTGGTCATAGATGCCTTTTCAAAATGGGTGGGCAAGATGAGCAGCACGACGTTGACAGGTCTTATAAACCGTCTCAGAGATCTTTTGGGCGCTATGGCGTTCTGAAGCAGATTGTATTCCACAATGGACCACATTTTACATCGACAGAGTTTAATACATTTTGCAAGGATAATATCATTAAACACGTCACGAATTCTCCGTATCACCCTAAGATGAATGGCCTTGCTGATAGATTTGTCAGGACATTCAAGAATAGGTACCGAAGTTGTAAAAAGGATGCAAGGCATAGCAACGTAGCAATAAATTCGTTTTTATTGGCTTATAGGAACTCACCTCACACCACTACTGGAAGGTCACCAGCGAAAATGTTTATAGGTCGAAGACTACCAACGATACTGGATAGAATATGACCAAATGTGTCCGACATGATGGAGAAAAGGATATGGAGACAAAAAGATATCCACGAAAAACGAAGCAAAAGTAGAGAGTTCCAATCAGGGGAAGAGGTGTGGGTTAAAAACGAGCTGGAGCATGGTTGGAAGCCGGAGGTGATTGAGTCAAGAAAGGGAGAGTATTTCTAAGTAGTAGCTGTTGGAGGGCTGAATAAAAGAAAGCATGCTGACCAGTTAAGACGGCGGACGACGGAATCTAAGTGCCACACTAATTGGCACACTATTTACTTAGGTGACATTGTTTTGTATTGATTACTACAAGTAATCTAAAACCCAATACATTGAGGTCTGAGTTTTTTTTCAAGTTTTACAGTCTCTTTGTAATTTTTTAGGTGTTAAGGCGGGTTTACACGATCCAAGTAGACTTGGACCAAGTAATTTTGATCAAATCTACTAGGTCAAAGTAAAAATGAAATTTTGATGCAGGCTTACACGATCCAAGTATACTTGGTCCAAGTAGGAGAACTTGTCAAAAAAACCATTTAGAAATAAAGAAATAAAAGCTGTCAATACCCTTCTTATAAATAAATCCGTCACAACTTTTCACGTCTTTTCTCATTTTTGACAGCTTTTTTGTCATAATCATATGGTAGACGCCATCCAAGTCTACTTAGATCAAATAACGTCTAAATCAACTTGGATGTCCAAGTTGACTTTGATAACCTGTTTACACGATCCAAGTAGCGTCAAAATAAAGTCAAAAATGATTTGGTCCAAGTCAACTTGGATCGTGTAGACGTGGCTTTATCACATAGGATTTTAATTTTAATATGATTAAATGAGTTTAGAAATTGAAATTATAGAGTGTTGAAAGGGGGAGAAATTGCAATTTATTATAAATTATAGGGGTATACTAAACCCAAATATAGTCACTCAAGGTTAGGTTACCCCCCTTTCCGTCAACGGTCCGAAATATACTTATAAATCTTTTTGCCTTTGACGCAATCTCTTGTTTCCTTGTCAATATTTATTCGTTGATTAATCTAAGTTATTAGCTATACATGAAAGAATAATCAAAATAAAGATAAAGCATTTTCTATATCTGTATTAATAGATAATATTAAATTTTAATTACACATAGATACTGCCCTTCAAGAAACATTACTTCTAGTAGTAATAGTATTAGTAGTCTATTACATCCTACTAGAACGGGTAGGACGAACCACTTGTTCGAATCTTGCAATTAGGCCATCACATAGGCCCTTTTTGCGCCCCGTGGTGAAGAGTTCCAGCTACTTCACACATCATTACATTTGTACATTGTACCGCCGAAGCGTGTATGGTGTGGTCATTAGTAAGCTATATAAGCGTGCGTCAAAGCATGGGGGAAGAGTCCCCATAAAGGGTGTCCCTCACCCTGCTCCGTCCTCGAACCATTTTTGGAACGAAGTTCCTTATGGCACGTTCTGAAGCCCGGGAGTGAATCCAAAAAAAAACGACCAAAATCACCGTCACGAAATCTACCGTTGACGATAACTTAAGTAAAAGATCACCGAGTTAGTTGAAATTTGGTACACATGACACATGTTCATTTTATCAATGCCCAGGCTGAGTTCGTTGGTAAACGTTATCCGCCCAAGCGTTCACGTGTAATGCTAGCGTAAACGTAAGCTTCAAAAAGACGGGGAAAAATGTTATTATGGAAGCCTGTTACTTGACTTGATTTGTTTATTTTTGTTATATGTCAAAATGTCACTTGGTTTTGTAAATATCGAAAATATAATCACGTTCTTGTTAAAAGTAAAATTGATCTGTTCTTGTGCTGACGCTTATTTCAATATATTAGGTATATTATTATAATACTGCGTATTTAATCCAAGAAAAAATTCTAACTTCATCTATTTAATGAAGCAAACAACTTTTTAAAATATGTTTTTAGTAAAACGAACACCGACACTGTTACGAAGTGATAAATATCGCTAAATTTATTAAAGTGGACCCAAACCCCAATCGTTTAAAATAAAGAAAACGTTTTTACCGATATCTTCCGTTCTAACGTATAACAATTTTAATAAAACTTCTTACACATTTGTCTATAGTACAATTGAAACAGGCATGTAAAATTTCAACCGGATTCAAGCAGAAGCTTTAGAGTAAGGAAGAGATATATTTTGTAATATTTTAAATTAATAGGCCGGGTAGGTAGAAAACAGTCCTATTTTAATCCAACATCCTTTAACAAACATAATCTTTAACTATAAACTCATTATGATCAACTTTTTTCTTATATTCAATATATATTTATAGTAAGACGCTTTAATGATACAAATAATGATGTTCTTTTAATTTTGCCCTAACTCTGCTAGGTACAAACAGTTTGTTACTTTTAATTTTGTCTCTTTTCTAACTCCGCCATGTATAAGTAGTTAGCAATGTATACGTACTTAGCAGTGTGATTTTATAATTTATATTATTTAATGAAAAATGTAAGGGACTTGGTTCCTAACGGGTGTCCCACGACACCACACGTTTTTTTTTTTTTTTTTAATTTTTATTGATTAACACAACTACATCAATTTCAATGTTATAAATGTTATTGATGTACATTGTTGTTGTTTTTGGGCGGGAAATTACATGGAAAGTTTATAGTCCATTGACTAATCCTTTTGGCGTGAAAATTTTAGAATATAAGAATAAATAATTTTAAAATAATAAGGCAAGAATGATAATAATAATAATAATAAAAATATGGATGATAAATTAGATGATAGTTAATTTTAGTATATATATTACAAGTTAAGCAAATCTCTAGGCCACTGCCTCCTAAGGCGGCGAAGTGGGTTATCTGGGATGGTTTGGGAAGAAAGAAGTTCTACTAAAGGATTGGGGTGATCGGATAAGGACTGATGGAATTTTTGATATCGGGATATTGATAGGTCACGGACAAATGGAACATTAAGAGCATTGTAGAGGGTGAGGTTGGATACATAAAAAGGAGCATCGGTAATTTTCCTGAGGATTTTGGATTGAAGAGTTTGAAGTCGACGGGAGTTGGAAGGCTTGGTGCTACCTCGCTCGAAACCAGAGGAAAAGTAAATCAAATCTAAGTTATGGCAGTTGGTGTGTTTTAATGTAAATGTTAATTTCTGCTCCGTCATCACTTACCTATTTTTATGTCCATACTTTCATCTCGAGAGATCAAGTTCTCCCCAGCGTAGCTTTTCGTTTCCAGTTCTTGGACAGAAGAGCATTCTGGGAACATGCCCGAGATGCCGGAAATCACCACTTCGAACTTTTTTACCATCTTCGGTTACTGATGTGCAGAATGTAATAACCTAAAAACAAGTAAACAATAATTTTAGGGTTGTTATACAGATATTATATCACATATTATATATTTACTTTTCCAACCAGTTGACTTGGCGCCATGTGTCTACCAGTTGACTTGGCGCCGCGTGTTAGGGTGGGTCGAAAAAACAAAGTTTGGGAAAATCAACAAATCAATGTTCAATTTTTAAGTTTTTGGTAGTTTTCATACTACGGAAAGTTTATATTTAAATTTAAATCAAATTATAATTATTATTTACTACGGGAAACAGACAGTGAAAAATACACTTTAGTGTATTTTTTTATTTAAATTCAAATCAATGTTATAAAAACTGGCTAAATGGGTCAAAAAAATGACACAAAACATTTGGGCCCCGTCGGACCCCATTTAGGTAGGGCGCGGTAGTCCCAAAGTTTGAAAATTTCAAAATTTCGCTATTTTCTTTATATGTATACTAATTGTGCACAACTACTCAATTATTTATCAAAAAAATGTATTATTACTTAATCCTTAATACTGACGAATGATAGATAACTACTTAATATAAACAAATGTTGGTTAAGCTGATAGCTATAATTAGACATATATAGTTTTTATATTATTATATTTTTATATTATTGTAATCTACTCTTCAATACCTTTCATTTGATACCTCACTCAAAATTTAAAAAATATATTTTTTTCCCGTGACAGAAATTAGCCGCCATCTTGGATTCCCAGTGAATCCGACCAAGTTGCTATTCTTTTTTTTCTGTGGCCCACTAGACCGCACATTTTGCATATTTTTCTATATTTTTAGTAACAGAGAAAATACGATTTTAGGGGGGAGAGACGCAAAATTTTGGTGTTTTTTTTTTTTTGACAAAATGGTGGGGAAAATTAAACGTTTTCTACAAATTTTATATATTTTTTAATCTACTCTTCAATACCTTTCATTTGATACCCCACTCGGAATTTAATTTTTTTTGCATGACGTGAGTTATCCGCCATTTTGGATTTGAACCGCTGATAATTTATACAATACAATATTATGCTTGATTGATATACAATACAATATTAAAAACCAAAAAAAGTGGTCATATGACACGGTACACAGAAAAACGTTTAGTCTCAAGTTCTCAGCAAATAGGATGAACTAATGAAATATAAGAGCACATATAATACATTTAATAAAATAAAATTTAAAAAAAAAAAAAAATCGTAAAAACCGCTATATAACAGTTTTTTAATTTTCCCCCCTAAAAACTAAAAATACCCCAACATTGAACGTAACGAAAATTATTCCACTATTCAAGAGCTTTTCAACGATAACATCATAATTATAAAAGATTAACTTTGACATTTGTACCTCTGTACTCTAAGGCCTAAGGTACCAAAATTATATTTAAAATAATAATATAAAATAAAACAAAAGGGCATTCATTTTACTAATAAATAAATAAAATAAAATAACCTAATAACAAAAAATGATTTAAACCCTTTAACCTTCAATAAAATTATAAATCGGTACAAAAGTACGTGTACAACATTTTTAAAAAATAAAGAAATATAATAGCTTTAATGTACAAATCAAGGCCTTTCAAATGATATACGACACCATATTAAAAACCAAAAAAGTGTTCACGTGACACGGCACAAAAGAAAAAGTGTACTTTCATGTTCTCACCAAATAGGAGGAATTAATGAAATAAAATACACTCAATTTAAAGAGCATTAGTGTGAGATTCAAGCGCCTCAATCAGAAATAGAATCGGTCAACAATTATAGAAACTAAGGCCATTCAAAGTCAAAAATAGAAAAAAATAAAAACAAAAAAATGTCAAAATAAACACTATTTAGGGTACAACCGATAGAGGTACGACAAAAAGTCATAGAACCAAAGTTGTAGATCTTTTAAAATCAGTTACCGCTGGTGCTATCTGTTTTCCAATACGACTTACCGTTCAGCCGCAACAAGCCCTAAAATAGCTTAAAAATCAAGTCGGCCATTTTTATTATTTTAAGGGGGGAAGGAGGGGGAAAAGTGAATTTTTTATAGTTTTCTTGGTTCACAATATGGACGTTGCGCATAGAATGGCGCAAACCGCAAGTCTCTAGCTCTTCTGGAAGTGCGGGTAAACATTAATGTCAGTGAGTGAGTGAGTCAGTTAGCCATGCGGCTTTATAGTGTATAGAAGAAGATATTAATGAAAGAATTTACATATGCCAAGCCTAATATGGTTTAGAAATCACGGACTTGGCATTTCATCTTCCAAATCGGTTATATGCCCGTTCACAAGGAGAAGGACAATTAATATTGGAGACACAGTTCAGTTTGTAAAGGTTAAGTTCAATGTTGTCAGATCAGTTAATTTTTTGGGGCCGAACATAGATTCAAAAATGACCTGGAAAGAACACATTGATCACGTCGAATACAAATCGAAAAAATATTTAACATTTTAAAGGCAGTAACTGCACGACGTGGGGAGCGGACCAGAACGTGGCGATGTTGTTCTACCGATCCACAATTAGAGCGATGACGGACTTCGGTTCTTTATTTTAAGGGCAAGCTTCTGAGAATAAACTACAGGGAATTAGAAAAAATCAAAATGAAGCTATACGTAGAAGTTTAGGCTTTCTAAAGACTACTCCTTTATGAGTCTTCTATGCTGAAGCCAATTTGGCTACTCTAGGCATACGCCGAAAAATTCTTGCAGGGAGATTTGCTTTAAAAAATTATGTTTTTCACAAATACATTGCTCGGAAGAATGCGGTTCTGACTCTGACGGAGTCCTTACTTACATATCCCTTTTGGTAAAAAAAAATAAGTCACCCCCCAAAGTCGATGCATTAATGCTTCTTGCAGAGTAGAGGAACATTATATTTTTAGAACATATAAATAAGACATGTCCAAACGCTGAATATATATTTACAGATGGTTCAAACACTTCGGAACGTGTTGGATGATTATTTGTTAACACAACTACTGAGGATATGATATCTTTCGAGCTCGGATCTTTTCACTCGATTATTCTGCTGAAATGATAGCGATGATAAAGGCGCTACAATATATCTCTGAAAGCTAAAAAGAAAATTCAAAATTTATTATCTTTACCGACAGTCAAAGCGTCATTAATATGCTTCAGATTATATCGCACATACATCTTCAGAATTACTTGATTAAAGAAATTATAATTACAAACTATAACATTTCTGAGAGGGATAATCTACATGTATAATATAAAACTAAGAGTGACAGTGATTGACTGACTGATCACTAATTCTCCTACTTCCCAGTGACATAGAGGTTTGAAATTTGGTACATAGATAGAGTGTACCATAAATAGAAAAGTGAGGCCATTTTGATTTCGATATATGGCCACCATATAGAATTATAGCCGCCATCTTGGATTTATTCATCAGTAATTCTCCTATTTCCCATTGACAAAGAGATCTGAAATTTGGTACACAGACTTTCGTAGCTAAAAAAAGAAATTAAAGGTACTTTCACTGCAACATATGGCTGCCATCTTTGATTTAATAACACTATTATCTCAGCTTCCAATGGACCTAGAGATCTGAAATTTGGTACCTAGACTTATAGTAGCTAAAGAAGAAAATTGAAAGTACTTTCACTTCAAAATATAGCCGCCATATTGAATTATAGCCACCATCTTTGATTTAATCACACACAATTATCTCAGCTTCCAGTGGACCCAGCGATCTGAAATTTGGTACATAGACTTGCCTTAGCTAAAGAAGAAAATAAAAGGTACGTTCACTCAACAATTGGCCGCCATATTGAATTATAACCGCCATCTTGTATTTTAATCACAGATAATTATCTTAGCTTCCAGTGCTTATACATACAGTTTCAAAATTTGGTTCATAGCCTCATTGTACCAAATATTGAAAATTGAAATTAGGATAAAATGGAATAATTGAAAATTATGGAATAGAAAAATTGAAGTTAAATTTATTTCATAATTTCTTTTTTAATTAAAAATATATATGTATTACAGTTAAACAAAATGCATTGTACAGGGAGGATGAGGGCAGCAATATTACTCAATTCTGTCACTGTGGAAGGTCGCTGGAGAAGTGATTAAAACCAAAGAACCAGTTCTATTAGTGACAATAGATCAAAACATTTAAAAAAAAAGATGGAAATTACGAGTTAAATTAGAAAAAAGGCAACGAAAAACAAACAAATTTGATTACCCTGGTTTAATAATCA
This sequence comes from Gerris lacustris, assembly GCA_951217055.1. Taxonomy (NCBI): domain Eukaryota; kingdom Metazoa; phylum Arthropoda; class Insecta; order Hemiptera; family Gerridae; genus Gerris; species Gerris lacustris. The sequence goes on from OX578279.1 coordinate 4,487,860, forward strand.
AAAAGATAGGTATTACAATGTTATGATATAATGAGCTCACAATATAAAATCATAAGGTTAACCAAGCAAAAAATAATTAAGATCTAGATCTAGTTTGTAAAAAAAAGAAAAAATTTAACATAAAAGATATAGTTTAATTATGGTAAGATCAGTTATAAGAAAAATCGGTCCGAGACAACTCAGACAAACTTTCTCATATACGAGTTCATAATTATTTAGCCCAGTGTTTTCCATTTATTAGTTTTCGTATGTAAATTTAATTATTATTGTGCATTTCATTAAAATTTATCATAAAAATAACTTCTACCGGGCGGGGAGGAATCGAACCCGGGCTCTCTCGGTCCGCGTTTTAAGCTTTTTTCTCAGGAACTAGATTTTTCCCGGGAAAACGGCTTATATCGTTGGATTCGTATTTAAATGGACTATATTTTAGAATTTTTTAATCAAAATCGTCGGAACCGTTTTCGAGAAATAATTTTTTTTCACGTTTTTTCAGAGTTTTTGGGGGCTGGCGCCCCTAAATTTGGGGCTAAAATTTTGTAGTTTGTTCTGTAGTTCCTGAGAAATTAGCTTAAAACGCGGAGGGAGAGAGCCAGGGTTCGATTCCCCGCCCAGGAGAAGTTATTTTTATGATAAATTTTGATGAAATGTTCAATAATATTTAAATGTACATTTGAAAACTAATAAGTGGAAAATACTGGGTTAAGTAATTATAAACTCGTATATGAGAAAGTTTGTCTGAGTTGTCTCGGGTTCGATCCCCCGGGGGGTCACAATGTTTTTTATCAGTAATAAAGACAAGATAAATTACATTTTTCAGGAAATTTGCATCGCCCCACCATAAGGTATAACCATGAATTATTTCGAAATTTTAGGACCAGCCGTTATATAGTGGTTGGGGGGGGAGGAATGTTTTTTGGGTATATTTTGATTTATTTAACCAATAAGAAATGCAAAATTTAAAAATGCATATATATATTTGTGTCCTACTCTTCAGCAGCTTTCATTTGATACCCAACTCAAAATTTTCAAAAAAAAAAAATTTTGGGCGCACTTCACTTTTTTGCGCCCAAAATTGGCAATTTTTGAAAATTTAGGATGAACTCCCGGAATTTTCATCGCGCCACAATAAGGTATCAGCATGAATTATTTCGAAATTTTAGCACCAGCCGATCTATAGTGGTTGGGGGGGGGGGATTTTTTTTGGGTATATTTTGATTTTTTTAACCAAAAAGGAATGCAACATTTAAAAAAGCATATATATATTTGTGTCTTACTCTTTAGCAGCTTTCATTTGATACCCCACTCAAAACTTAATAAAAATAAAAATTTTTGAGTTTATCACATTTTTTCGACTTGCGCACATCAAATTTTGAACTTCTATATAATTTTCCTGTGGTTGGGTCAAAAAGTTGCACCAGTGTTTTAAATTTCAGCACTTTCGCTTAAACGGTTCGGGCCCTATGAACCAAAGAGCGACGGACAGACGGACACATCACCCTCGGCATAAGGGTTTTGAGAAGTATCTACAAAACCCTAAAAAGAAAAAATAAATAATAAAATAAATAAATAAATAAATATGCCGAGCCTCTTTCACAATGTAAAGTTTTAAAGATGTAAAGTTTTACTTACTGTCGATGTGTTATATAGATGCAGCAGATAGATGAGCGGTCGGTCGCTTACTGGGGTATCTCCTACTGGCCAGTCACTCATTTATAGATCATTAAAATAGAAACACTATTACGTTTATTGTGTCCCGAAATTTCTAATTTTACAGTATTCGCAGAAAAAGAATTTCCCATGGAACGGGAAGAATGCATCGTTAGGTCAGAGCAGGCTAGAACAGATAACAATTGAAAGGAAGTGAATGAAGAACTTCAATAATTTACATTTGAAACAGATTTGCAATAATTTAAATTTATTTGGAAGGAACCATTAGATAATATATTTTTAAAATCAAATCACTGAGAACGTTTTTTGAGAGAAAAATGAATTGTATGATACAGTAGAGTCTCACTTATCCGGAACCCGCTAGTCCGGACATCCGTTTAATCCGGACGGGCCAAAAACTATGTACAAATTGGAACCAGGGCCTGTTCAGATTTATGAATAATTAAGATTTTTGGAGTTTCTACTTGCATTGTCTATTAAAAATGTATAAAATTGTTCCTAGTATAGTTTACAGGTGTATATTCGCACGTTCTAAACACGAGGAATACCCGGTATTTTTGTTAAAAATAAACAGATTTAGAATAATTAGGAATACATAACTAAGAACATCGAGTGGACCTACATTGTAGAAGCCTGTTTTGGAGACTAATAAAAGTAATTTTTACGATAAAAACATCGATTTTAATAGTTTTACCCTAATAAAACTTGGTTTATATACATTTTAAAACTGATTCCGTTTAATCCGGACTGGGTCCGGTCCCGTCAAACCCGGATTAGCGAGACTACTGTACATATAATATATGTATATATATGTATATATATATATATATATATATATATATATATATATATATATATATATATATATATATATATATATATATATATATATATACTAGCTGGGTACCCGTGCTTCGCTATTATTATAATAGCGTGTTCTTAGTAAAACATAAATTATTTTACTATGCAAGAATATCTAGATTCTATCTCTCCCACCAATTTCTATACCCCCGCCTCTTTGAAAAGCTAATTTTAAAATATCCTAAATTCCCCCCCCCCCCCCTAAAGTAAAATATGACAAAACAATACATTAAAACTATTACTCTACTCTTAAAGAGCATTTGCATCATCAATGGTATTCATTACATTGACCCGGTATTCATTACTTGTACCATACCCCTGTGTACCAAATTTATATTTCCAAAATTCATGTAGGCTGTCATTTTCCCCTTGCTTTGAAGTTAAAGTGGGCAAATTTTTATTGACATCGAACTAAAACTGTAGATTTGTATAAAGAACATACTCACACATACGTTGATTTTTATATATATAACTATAAATTTCCATTTTACCCCCTCCTAAATAAAATTGTACATAACAACAATTACTTTTCTCTTAAAGTGCTTTTCAACGTGTGCATGATATGAAGGGAATCCATTACTTTGACATTTTTACACAGTTCCCCTATGTACCAAAATTTAAATTTCGAAAATTCATGTCGACAGTGACCTCCCCCTTGCTTTCAAGGGAAAGTGAGTAAATATTCATCAAATTGGGATAAAACTGTTGATTTGTATAAAAGACATACCCTCATACAGACACTCTTCCTTTTTTTTATAAGATATAGCTATATTTTTCCATTTCACCCCCTCCTAAATTAAAATACATATGACAAAACTGTACATAACAACAATTAATGTAATCCTAAAGAGTATTTCAACTATATCCATCATAAAGGTATTATCATAATAGGTATTCCATTAAAAGGAATTTAGTCCTTTGACCCCGTATTCATTAGTGTACCCTGTTTCCTGTGTACCGAAATTTAAATTTTGCAAATTCATGTTGACACTGATTTTTTCTTCCATTGAAGGTCAAGTGTGCATATTTTGATTGAGATCGGACTAAAACTATGGATTTGTATAAAGAACATACACACATACGTTGACTTTTAGATATATTTTTCCATTTACCCCCCTAAATGCACGTAAAAACAATTACTGTACTCTTAAAGAGCTTTTCAACAGTAAACATCATGAAGGGTTTTCACTTTTGATATTTGTACCCCGTACCCCTGTGTACCAAAAATTTAATTTCGAACATTCATGTAGACAGAGATCTTCCCCTAGCTTTGAAGGTCAAGTGAGCAAATTTTCATCGAGATCGAATTAAAACTGTTGATTTGTATATAAAGAACATAAACACATTCACACATACGTTGACTTTTATAGATATAGATATACATTTCCATTTTACCCCCCTCCTAAATGAAAATATAACAAAAACGTACTTAACAACAATTAATGTACTCTTAAAGAGCTTTCCAACGATATGGATCATGAAGGGTATCCATTACTTGACATTTGTACCCCGTACCTCTGTGTACCAAAATTTTAATTTCGGAAAATCATGTAGGCAGTTACCTTCACCTTGTTTGGAAGAAAAAGAGTGTAAAAATGCATCAAATTGGGATAAAACTGTAGATTTGTATAAAAGACATTCTCTCATATAGATACTCTTCTTTTTATAGTATATAGATAAATATAGTTATATTTTCCATTTTACCCCCCTCCTAAATGAAAATATGACAAAAAATACACATAACAACAATTACTGTACTCTTAAAGAGCATTTCAACAATATGCATCACGAAGGGTATTCATTACATTGACCCCGTATTCATTACTTGTACCCCGTACCCCTGTGTACCAAATAGTAAATTTCGAAAATTCATGTAGACCTTGATATATTCCTTGCTTTGAAGGTCAAGTGTGCAAATTTTCAACAAAATAGTGCTAAAACTGTAGATTTGTATATAGAACTAACATATATACATATATACACACAAACATGTTGACTTTTATATATATAGATTATATAGATATAATATTTATAGTAAGATGCTTGCTTTAATGATACAAATAATGATTTTCATTTAATGTTGCCTTAACTCTGCTAGATACAAACAGTTCGTTAATTTTAATTTTGTCTCTTTTCTAACTCCGCAATGTATAAGTAGTTAGCAATGTATACGTACTTAGCAGTGTGATTTTATAATTTTTATTTAATGAAAAATGTAAGGAACTTCGTTCATACCGGGTGTCCCGCGACACCACTCGTATTTTTTTTGAGAACTGCCAGTTTGATGGAAACCAGGCTTATAAAAGTTTTGGAAACACAGAAAAAAACACTTGTCCTTCTAGAAGTACATCAGTCTTATCTGGGTATGATGAGTGTCATAGTAGAAGATAAGTGGAAGAGGTAGTGAGGGGTAGAGTGGGGGTACTCGGTACAAAGCTTAACTTCCTAAACAAACCTACAGACAACACGACTATATGAATCTTAATCTCCCGTAATAGCTTTTAAACAATTATTATAAATGTATCACTTCATTACTCAAATACTACTACTTGTATCAAGTTGAAATTTTACAAACTTGTTTTAATTGTACTTTAGACGATGTGCATGAAGTTTTATTAAAATCGTTACGTTAGAACGAAAGATATCGGTAAAAAGGCTGTTTTCTCAATTTCAAACGTTTAGGTCCGCTTTAATAGTTTTAGCGATCTTTATTAATTCATAGCAGTGTCGTTGTTGGTTTTACTAAAAAATGTTATTTGAAAAAAATGTTTGTCTCGACGAATAGGTGATGATGGGATTTTTTCCGTCCAGAAATTCCAATTTTAAATTTGAAGCTCACGTTTACGCGAGCACTGTGCGCGAACTCTTGGACGGATCACGCTGTCCAACGAACTTAGCCTGAGTATTAGTAAAAGGAAGATGTATACCAAATTTCAACTAAATCGGTCAACTTTTACTCAAGTTATCGTCGGACACGTAAACGTTACACACAGACAGACAGACAAGATGCATATTTCGTTGAATGTAAGAAGCTCGCTTACGCTCGCTTCAATAAATGAAGAGTGTCTATGAGTGTCTTTTATCTTATATAAATGAAGAGTGTCTATGAGTGTCTTTTATACAAATCTACAGTTTATCCCAATTTGATGAATTTACACACTTTCCTTCAAATCAAGGGGAAGGTCACTGCCTACATGAGATTATGAAGTTAAAATGTTGGTACACAAAATGGGGTACGGGGTACAAATGTCAAAGTAATGAATACTTTTAACGATGCATATCGTTGAAAAGCTCTTTAAGAGTACAGTAATTGAGTAATTGTTGTTATGGACAATTTTGTTATATTTTCATTTAGGAGGGGGTAAAATTGGAAATATCTTTTATACGAGAATAAAAGGGTAAGTCTTAATTTAAATTTTGTTACACAGAGGTATGGCGTACAAAAGTTCGGAAAGCCCTTATAGAAAGCAGTAATAGTTGTTATGTACATTTTTGTTATATTTTCATTTATTATGGAGGGAATTGACTTTATCCAGTTTCCAGCCAAATAGTAAGAAATTCATTGGTTGTATGACATGATCCCATTAGAAATGAAGGTTTATACAAGTAAACTTAAGATGACAAGGTGCAAGTTAACCTAGGTGTGTGTGACGTAAGGGGTTTCGCTTCCTTAAATCGATTTTAATTGTTACCTTTTTTAATAAATGTAATGACTGTTCAGGTTTCACGGGCGCCTTTGTGACGTCATACTAGGTAGTATGACTGACAATTGAGAAAGATAAGAGCTAGGGATTAAACTTGAACGCTCACCTGGCTCACCCCCTCCTCTACCACATTTGTCATTGCTATTTCGACCTTAAAGATCGTCAAAGCCCTGATTGACTGACATAGAATCAACGTACAGCAAAAGCTGCTTAACCGAGAGACTTGACATTTTTAGAATATACTCTATTCATATCATAGACACCCACTAAGAAAGGATTTTGCGAAATTTTGATTTTGGTACACAGGGGTACAGGGTACAAATGTCAAAGTAATGATTACCCTTTATGATGCATACCGTTAAAAGGCTGTTTAAGAGAAAAATAATTGTTGTAATGTACGTTTTTGTCATATTTTCATTTAGGAGAGGGGTAAAAAAGAAAAAGTCAACGGATGTTTGTGTGTGTATGTTCATTATTCAAATCTACGGCTTTAGTCCGATTTCGATGAAAATTTGAGCACTTGACCTTCAAAGCAAGGGGAAGGTCACTGTCTACATGAATTTTCGAAATTTAAAGTTTGGTACACAGGGGTACATGGTGCAGATGTCAAAGTAATGAAAACTCTTCACGATGCAAACCGTTGAAAAGCTCTTTAAGAGTACAGTAATTGTTGTTATGTACATTTAGGGGGGTAAAATGGAGAAATATATCTATATCTATGCATAACAAACTAATAATTGTTGTGACTGTACATTTATCCGATTGGGCTCAAATTTTGTATTTCCACTGAATACAAAAGTAGTCCTGACAATGAATTTAAGTTTAGAAAATATCATACTTGTTTGTCTGTGCTTTAATAAAGCCCAAATAGTCTAGGAGATAGCGTGCAAAAATGTGTCTGACTAACATCAAGCTAGAATTTTGTATACAAGTCAATCTTTTAGCGCCTTTTAAGAATATGTGGTCGGCAAAGTTCGTCTGTGGGACATAGCTTGGCAATAGGCGTTGAAAAAAACAAACCGGTGGAGAGCGGCCATGTCTCACCAATTATGGTGGACAATGTGATTTTCATGATCCTGAGTACAGAATTAGTTAGTAGACCAAAAATCAAGTTGTTGTTAGTTTGTCCCTTGACAAGTGATCACGTTGATTTTTAGTAATATTTGAATAACCAACCTATCAAGTGTGAAAATAAAATCGACTTGATTGTTGGTGTACTAGCTAATGCTGTACTCAGGATCATGAAAATCACATTGTCCACTAGAATTGGTGAGACATGGCCGCTCTCCACCGGTTTGTTGTTTTCAAACGCCTATTACCAAGCTATGTCCCGCAGACGAACTTAGCCGACCACATATTCTTAAAAGGCGCTAAAAGATTGACTTGTATACAAAATTCTAGCTTGATGTTAGTCAGACACTTTTTTGCACGCTATCTCCTGGACTAAAATGGCTGAATAGATTTTGGAGGTTCTTGGGTACAATGTTAAGCTCAATTCTGCGGGTGCTATAGGCTATAAGACGTTTTGGTAGCTTTATATGGGGCAGAGTACGGGGCTTCTAAATAGATTTCAAAATTCTAATTTCATTTTTATAAAAAATGTATTCAACCAAAATTGCATAAGAAACTACTGAAAATATTTTATCTTCTGTGGAAATTTCTGTAGGAAGAACTGTTAAAGAAATTACTGTTCAATCGCTGTCAAAAAATATTTAGATTTAATTTTAGATATTAAGACAATTGTTAATAAAACAGAAGGAAAATACCACTGCTTTTCCTTTTTAAATTTTTTTAGAATTATTCTTCAGTAGTCGGAATCAATTACTAATTTGGGATACTAGCAAATTATCTTATCAAAGCGGAGGGGGTAAAGAAATAAGGGGATTGATAGAATCTAGATATTCTCGCTTTGTAAAATAATTTAAATGTTTCTTGATGGTTTTGTATAAATCCATTAAATTGAAAATAAAACACCCCGTAGCGAAGCACGGGTATTCAGCTATATTATATAAGCTGCTAAATTTATATTTGCGATCGTATACAGAATCATTGATTGATTGATGTCAGTTTTAAATACAATATAAATAGCCGAATTCTGCGTAGCTGGAATCGAGATCATAAAATCTAGAACGTAAGTCACCAAGATGGTTTGAACATCCGGATGCAACGATGTTGTGGAAGAGTTATTACCTTCGGGGGGAGCTGGTAAATTATCGCTCCGCTCCGTCTGTCTTATCTGATGACTGTGTGATAATATCATGTTCAGAGGTAATAAGATAGTCCAAACACTAGGTTGCAACAAGTATATTGTTCGAGTATTGCCAGAACCAAATCAGGGTGTTCCATACTTCTTTATTAATTGATACAAGTTCTTTAGTCACACACTGGCATTACATGAATAAGCATGGAACTTTACATTGAAACAAAATGACTTGATTGATTCAAATTTAATAATATAATCATCGCATTTAGGTTTTTGTGCGAAACAAAAATGAAATTTGATATAATATAATACACATGAATGACAACAATTATCGCACTAATGGTTTTGTGCGAGATAAAAATGAAATTTGACACAATATAAAATTAAAATAATAATATGATTTTAATTAGCATAATTTATATCGTTTACCTCTATGCAATTGAATACAGGTTAATTAAAGTTCTGTTGATTTGTAAAATAATATACATGAATGACACTTATTGATTTTGAGCGAGATAAAAATGAAATTTGATACAATATAAAATTAAAATAATAAAAGGTTTTTAATTACGATATTGCGTACTATAAGTTATATCGTTGGCCTCTGTGTAATAAAATACAGGATGTAAACGATTGGTGCAATCGTTACAATCTGTTGACTTGCAAAAGATAATGCACAAATCACCACAATTATCGCACTTATGCGCTTTTGTGCAAGATACGAAAATTTAAATCTACAACTTGATACTGTTGTAGTTTTGTGATCTAATGTTAGATGTATCTGATCGAAATAACTATGAAACAAATTTGGGGCAATGTTTAAAAAACAAGACGCACAAACACATACGTCAAACATGCTTGAGCTTTCGTTACCGAAAGCTTCTAGAAATAACGTGTGAGGGACATTCCAATGATTTATGGTAATGGAGATGAATGAAATTTGGCATAATGACTTGAGGCCTGTTATGACTTGAATGACAGTCATTTGAATGACTGTTATGACTTGAGGCCTTATATCAATTAAAAAAAATCGGGTACGGTGTACCTCGGAACTTTTCCTCACTTCAGAGGCCACTAAAGTGGCCTCTCCTGCTGCTTCGCAGCAGGAGGAAGCAGCATTGGACGTAGTCAGTACTTGGATGGGTGACCGTTCTGAACTAACTGATTTATTATCATTCTTCAAAAATAACTTTACTTTTAATAGCTATATTTTATTTAATTATTTGAAGTTTGGCGGCATTTTTACAGATGTAAACCAACTTTGACGTCATCAAAATTATCGCATTAATAAAAATAATTATATTCGCTTATAACTTTTAAACTAATTAATGAAACTTTATCGTTTTTTTTTATATTTGTTTCTTAATTTTTTCCGGTTCCAAAGATATGCTATATGTCAAAAACCCGCTAAAATCAAAATAAATTTAGTGGGCTTGTTTGTCATACAGAGAGGTACATTCGTGCCAAATTTCAACTCGATCAGAACCATAATCGATTTATTACGATTTTTTAAATTTTTTGCTGACTCAGCAAACTGGGTTCAAGATGGCGGAAAATGTTGATTTTGAAGAAGGTGGACTCACCAAGTCATGTTGTTCAAGGTAATCGTAATCCTCCTCAGCTAAATAAAAATGTTCATTGCTTTATTCATTTAACAAGAATGACCGTTTTTAAAAAATTAACGAAAAAATAAACAATAGTTGTTGCATCCTGTTTCGAGTTAGTATTAAGTTGAGTAGGCACGCTCCTGTTGACTTCATCATCACACAAATATTGCTTCCGTAAGAAGTTGTACCTCGCACAGTCTAATAAAATATGAACGAGGCTTTCTTTTTCATTCGAATTGCACAGAGTGCAAAACTCCTCTGTGTTTATTTTATAGGTTATTCCTTTAATTGTAATTTTCAGGAGCCCCTGTCCAGATGTTCTAACTTGGGCCAGTAGCTTTTGAACAGAGTACGGTAGCCCTAATTGTAAATAATTAGTTGCTTTATATATAGGGCTGTACATGGATTTTTCGATTTTCTCTAAATCAGACAATTTTAGCTTTGAACTAAAATTGGACAGAATTCGTGACTTAGTAGACTTATCTATAAAATGTCTGATACTTTGTTTTAAATTTGTGGTTAAATATCACCACGTGTCATTATAATTTCCATATACATCTTTCCCCCCGTGCCCGTGGGCGCTACGATGATAACATAGACACACACATACATACGTCATGCTGAAAACCACTTAGGAGGTCTTAAAAACACCTAAAACGAATAATTCCGTTGAAATCTCGAAAAAAACATTTTTTGTGAAAACAATACTTTTCCTACTATTAGTAGGGAGGAAAAATAAGAAGGTGGACTCACCAAGTCATGTTGTTCAAGGTAATCGTAATCCTCCTCAGCTACATCCTCAGGTTGAGTATTATAATGAATTTGCCTTCGTGCCATTGTAGTTAATAATTTTAATCTTTAAACTTACAATAACAACAGAGTTTTTATAGGCTAAAAAACTAACTTCGAGTATAGAGCAGACAACTTAGTATTTATACTAACTTGTATATTATAAAGGTTGAAACCAGGGGTGGCCGACCCGCGGCACGCGACGCTTTTTGGGTTAGCCCGCAGCCATCTTGCCAGTATTTCTTTTACTTTCTCATATAAAGAGAAAGTATTGTGATGGCGCGAAAATTCGATTTTGAGATTTTAATGAATTCACACGTTTTGAGATCCCCTGAGTCCAAAAAAGTGGTTTTTAAAATATGTCTGTCTGTCATCTGTCGTCTGTGCAGACGCCTGGAGCCTAAACTACTGGGCCGATTTGAAGAAATTTGGCATACATTTTCAGAAAAATCATATCAGAGTTCAGAGAAATTAATTTTAGCTCCAAATTTGGGGGCGCTACCCCCCAAAGACTTTGAAAAAACGTGAAAAAAAAATATTTCTCGAAAACGGTTCCGACGATTTTGATTAAAAAATTCTAAAATGTAGTCCATTTGAATACGAATCTAACGATATATGCCGTTTTCCCGGGAAAAATCTAGTTCCTGAGAAAATAGCTTTAAACGCGGACAGAGAGGACCCGGGTTATTTGTAGAAGACGGGTTATTTTTAGAGGACCCGGAGAAGTTATTTTTATGGTAAATTTTGATGAAATGTTCAATAATAATTAAATGTACATACAAAAACTAATAAATGGAAAACACTGTGCTATGTAATTATGAACTCGTATATCTCTGTCTCGGACCGATTTTTACTTTTTCATATAAAGAGAAAGTATTGTGATGGCGCGAAAATTCGATTTTGAGATTTTGATGGATTTACACGTTTTGAGGTCCCCCTGAGTCCAAAAAAGTGGTTTTTAAAAAATGTCTGTCTGTCTGTCGTCTGTCTGTCGTCTGTGCAGACGCCTGGAGCCTAGACTACTGAGCCGATTTTGACGAAATTTGGCATACATGTTCACAAAAATCATACCCCGAGGCGAAATCGAGAAATGCATTTTACCTCCAAATTTGGGGGCGCTATCCCCCAAAAACTCTGAAAAACGTGAAAAAAAAAAATTTCTCGAAAAAGGTTCCGACGATTTTGATTAAAATATTCTTAAATGTAGTCCATTTGAATACGAATCTAACGATATAAGCCGTTTTCCCGGGAAAAATCTTGATCCTGTGTAAATAGCTAAAAACGCGGAAGGAGAGAGCCCGGGTTCGACTCCCCGCCCAGGAAAAGTTATTTTTATGATAAATTTTGATGAAATGTTTAATAATATTTAAATGTACATTTGAAAACTAATAAATGGAAACTCTGCGGGCTAAGTAATTATAAACTCGTATATGAGAAAGTTTGTCTGAGTTGTCTCGCACCGATTTTTTTAAAATTGAATCTAGTAAATAAATACTACTTAGAGTAATACATAGCTTATCATTGCCAAATTTATTTAATTTTCCCTCCGATTTTTTTTTTTAAAGTATAATCATCATTTACCCGGATTTTTTATAATGATTTATATTCTGTCAATACATATAATATAATAATAATTATATAATTGTTAATATTTTAATGATTGGATATCGGAATTAACTGAATGACTGGTGTCACACAATAGACCCACAAGCGAGTGATTCGGTAAACTTCTTGGAAAATTGGTAAGTGTGGGCAAGTGCGATAGGGGAAGAGGCGGTTTGTTATCGAATGGTATCGCATGACACTGCTCTTTTGATCTCCAGGTGCATACGATCTAGGTCGAGGTAGCAAAAGTCCGATGAAGGCCCTCTGATATTTTTTATGATCAATTTCTTCAAATCTTCTCAGTCCTTTTATTTCTCTCTTACAGAGTAGGTACCTATGTTCGAGTAATATAGCTTTTGAGTAGAATTATAGTGCTACACTCAGACTGAAAAAGTGATAAGTACTTTTGAACTCCTTACAGCCTTACCCTGTTTGTTACCCTTTTACTAGAGAAATGAGTAAACGGAAATACGAAAAGGACATTGAAACGAGGGTGTTAACCCTTAACTGCCCGAATTATTTTTTTGGGGAATTGTTTGGTTTTTTTCTAGGGATTATGTCTGTTAAGAGGTCCCTAAATATGGAAAAAATGTTTAAAATAATTGAAAAAAATCCCTTACCCCAAATTTGGGTTGTTGCCATATGGCAACGCTAGGACATTAGCCTTACAGTTTTTTTTCTCAGTAAATGTTTTAATAATTTCTTTTACAAAATGTATGTAAAATACATTTTAGGTTAAAAAAGCACAAATAATAATAATAAAATACTAAATTTATTTAAAAGAACGAAAAAGTAAATTTAATTTTTTTTTTCATTATTATTTGTATTATGTATAATGTTGTTTATCTGTAAAATTATGTAATTATTTCTTTATTTTTTGGTTTATGCATGTGTTTTTGTTATTACCTTTAAAAATATATATGTATTATTCAATTGTAATAAAAAAATATAGATATTATTATATACATATTATTTTTAAAAGAATAGCCCAATACTATTTGTTACAAATTATATTTATGCAACAAAAATAATTAGAAGATTTAGAGACTAATTGAGAAATATTTAGAACATAATCAATAAAAAATGAACATTAGACAAAAAAAAACATCAAAACTTCGTATATAAATATGACTGAATAAAATTACAACTTAGAAAAAAAACTGTAAGGCTAATGTCCTAGCGTTGCCATATGGCAACTTTCAAATTGGCGCTCAATTTAGGGCAGAAAAATTTTGTGAAACTGAAATAATTTTATATTTTTAATAATTCTTCATTCTAATAGTTTCATCACCAATAATAAAATTATATAATTAATTAATTAATTAAAAAAATGAAAATTCTTTCCGTGTCACAAATTTGGAGTAACCCATTTTTTAAACCTGTCATGTCGCATACGTGTTGCACCAAACAAATAAATCTAATGATGAAAAATCAATTTAGTCCTTCTTTTGACATAATATTAACATTTAAAAAGTTCAATATTGACTTGGACCTCTCCACAATAATAAAGGGAGGGAGTTTTGCTGTTGCCAACGCTAGGTTATTAATGGGTAAACAGCCATTGGGAAGCACGGTTTCTGTTTGTGGTTAATATTAATAAAAATTTGAAGGGGGAGGGGGGGGGGTATTGGGCCCCTCAAGTTTGTACAACCACAGTTATGGCCCCTGATCGAAAAAGGTTGGCTGCCCCTGGGTTAAATATCACCAATAATAATAATAATAATAATACGTTTATTTGTTTTTAAAGCCACAAGGCTTTATACAAAGAGGTTTCGCAATTTACAATATAATCTTAGAAATTAATTAATACACATGGACATGACACTCACTCTCATACATTACATATAAATACACACACACTCTCATTCATGCATTCACTAAAAAAAAATAACAATCAATAAAACTCTAAACAGTAATAACAAACACTAAAAATAAATAAATATACAAAAATAAATTCTAATACATACAAGGTTTCCAAATAAAAATGTTCATTGCTTTATTCATTTAACAAGAATGACCTAGTTTTTTAAAAAATTAACGAAAAAATAAAAAATAGTTTTTGCATCCTGTTTCGAGTTAGTATTAAGTATAGTAGGCACGCTCCTGTTGACTTTTTTACAATCATTTTTAAAGATGTAAACCAACTTTGACGTCATCAAAATTATCGCATTAATAAAAATAATTATATTCGCTTATAACTTTTAAACTAATTAATGAAACTTTATCGTTTTTTTTTATATTTGTTTCTTAATTTTTTCCGGTTCCAAAGATATGCTATACGTCAAAAACCCGCTAAAATCAAAATAAATTTAGTGGGCTTGTTTGTCATACAGAGAGGTACATTCGTGCCAAATTTCAACTCGATCAGAACCATAATCGATTTATTACGATTTTTTTAAATTTTTTGCTGACTCAGCAAACTGGGTTCAAGATGGCGGAAAATGTTGATTTTGAAGAAGGTGGACTCACCAAGTCATGTTGTTCAAGGTAATCGTAATCCTCCTCAGCTAAATAAAAATGTTCATTGCTTTATTCATTTAACAAGAATGACCTAGTTTTTAAAAAATTAACGAAAAAATAAACAATAGTTGTTGCATCAGTACGGTAGCCCTAATTGTAAATAATTAGTTGCTTTATATATAGGGCTGTACATGGATTTTTCGATTTTCTCTAAATCAGACAATTTTAGCTTTGAACTAAAATTGGACAGAATTCGTGACTTAGTAGACTTATCTATAAAATGTCTGATAATTTGTTTTAAATTTGTGGTTAAATATCACCACGTGTCATTATAATTTCCATATACATCTTTAGTCCTTGTTGTGAACTTGTTGATGAGTTACATGTGTGTAATTGTAATATGACCCTTTTCACCTTAACACGTGCCTTTCTATTTTTCATTTGTAAAAAGAATAAAACATTGTCCTCTACATCTACATCCACGACAACAACAACATTTCAAAACAATAGCAATTATAATATGACCTTTCTTGACCTTACACTTGCCTCCATTTTATACTTATGAAAGAAAGATTCAAAATTTCCCTCTACACTACCCCCACGACGACCACCGTCCTTGGTCCAAGTTGTGGTGGGGGACTACTTGTCTAAGCAGGCCGGGCGCGCGCAGCGCTTGCCCATGGCCTAAGCATTTAGACAAGTAGTCCCCCACAACAGCTTGGACCAAGGACGGTGGTGGTCGTGGGGGTAGTGCAGAGGGAATTTTGGAACAGGAATAGATAGAAAGCTCAGGCTTGCGACAAATTTATAACAAAATGACAAATTGATTTAAAAATGTATTTTTAAGTTCGAAATAAAAGAAAAACATGTTTGTAATTATACAAAATATTGTATATCCTTCATGAAAAATGAATATTATTGTAATTGTAGAAAAATAAATAAATAAATATTATTATTAATAAATATTTTCTTTTTTTAAGTCCTTTCCAAAAATGTATCACTTTATGGGTGTTCCAATTTAATTAAAAAGTTCAAAGTTGGATCCAATATGGTGGCAACCAGCATGGCGGAAACAATGCTTACCCACTAATAAAGTAGTTTTTAACAAATGATACAGATACCCGCAAACCGGAACTTAATATCTCAATTATAACAGAAGATATTAAGCCGTTTCTGAACTTTTGGATCATCCTATATATATATATATACTAGCAAAACCCGGCAGACGTTGTCCTGCCTATGTATAATTATTTACCTCTGTATATTTAAATATGGGTGATGGGTATATAATCTAGAATCTATATTCGTTGTAGAATATTGAAAGATGAATTATACTGATGATATTCCATGATTTTTATTGGTATAAATAGATAATGAACTATATACATATGTTTATTTTTAATACACTAATCCATTCGCTATAAATTAAACATAAAATAAATAAAACTAATGCTAATTATTAGGGTAACGCGCGAGTGGATAAACGATATTTTTCGTTTTCTGATTTGGTGTATAGATGTACTACGGAGTTCCTACTCTGGAGCAAGCAACATAATATAGTTGACCATGCGAAAAACATGAATGTATTCTAATTTTTAATTAAATAACACTTTTTCCCTTCCTTTTCCATTTTACCCCCCTCATATCTGAAAATACAACAAAAGTGTACGTAGGTGTACTTTTAGGTACTCTTTGAACCCAAAAGTAATAAATGTACACAAATTGTAGTATTGAGTATTATTTATTGTTATGCTTTTCAACTGTCACTTCAAAATGTCAAGATTGTATTTGTTTTAGCGAATTTTCAAAGAAAATTACGCTATTGCAATGGCTTCAAAATTTTTGTAATGCGAATTTTTGAAAAATTTTTTCATGGAAATCCGTTTTAGACCATTCTGAATCGATTCCTGAAATTTAACACTTTTTTTTATGTATGTATGTATATATGTATGTATATATGTGTCACTCCAGACGATATCTCCCCTTGGGATGCACTTAAAAATTTCAAACAAATTTTAAAATGTCAATAATATCAAAAGAAAGGATGAGTTCGTTGGCCAGAATTTTTGGAGTCCATTTAGGGGTCAAATTTTGACCATATAGGGTCAAAAAACGTGTTTTTTCCATTTTACCCCCCTTTTATGTGAAAATATGATATAAGTGTAAATAACAACAATTACTGTACTCTTAAAGAGCTTTCCAACGACATGCATCTTGAAGGGTAAATACTATTTTGAATTTTGTACCCCGTACCCATGTGTACCAATTTTTTTTTCACCCGAGCAAATTCTAAACCAAAATTTTCCTATATTATCATAAGCCAATTAAACGCAGATTTCTTTGAAAATTCGCTCTTTAAGTCATGGTGCATGACTGGACTTTTTGTAAATATACGGCGAGTGTGAGTTTTAAGACCAAACTTTGTGTTATGCTACATTTTGGCGACGAGGATGAAAGGAAGAAAAAAGAAGCATAACGAAAGTGGTAGATCGGACGGCCCCGATAAGACAGTAAACAAAAGGAACGCGGAAAAAGTTTATGAGTAAGACGAGGAAGAGTCAGTGAGCGAAACCCTTACAGTTATATCTATATGAGTCACACTGTCATATCTACATGTGTAACACGGGAAACTCACACTAAGATTCGCGACATGTGAATCATCTATCGATATGCGAACCAGCTATCTCCACTATCTTGACCCTAGGCCATATATAAGGACCTACCCTGCAACAAGGAGGCATATTTGAGTAGTCAGACTTCGACGTAATCTAGTAATAAGATCCTTAATTTGTAATTCTTTCATATTCTGTATTTAGTGTTTGAAAATATACCTAAAGTCTTATATTGAGTTCGACTACTTATTTAACTCTACTACATCGAGGAGGCAGTCAAATAGACATCGCGACAGTGCTGCGAGTTCAGGTAGTATAAGTCTAACACATAACCAGGGTGCCCAAACCGACGAGGGAAGAGCCCGGGAATCTTCGAGGTATCTAGGATCATTTTTAAAAGACTTTAAATTTGATTCGTTTGATCAAGCAATAAAGAATGGGAATATTATATATCACGTTTTGAAACGGAATTATTAATTTACGGGTTGGACAGACAGGATGAGACACAGGCGAAATCAATTTTGCTCCTTTCAAAAATAGGTTCGGTTTCTTATAAATTATTGTTAGATCATTTTCGGGAGTTGCAAGCAGGGGGCAGTGTTAAAAGTTCAAGAACAGAAAAAGCTACCATTTCAACTGGCAAAGGGAAATCCAATAGGGAACAGAAAGTGTTGTACAGGGGTACAGACTGTTTGTGTTGCGGATTTAGAAAGCATCAGGGAACCGAACGATGTCCCGCTTGTGGACAGCGCTGTTTGGCGTACCAGAAAGAAAATCATTTTGCGAGGGTGTGTGTTGCAAAGGATAGGGCGGTAATTCGTTACAGTGATAGGAAATTCAGAGCAATTGGAGAAGAGTCAGGGGAAGATAGTTCTGATCTAGAGAGCAACTCTGGGGAAAATAGAAACATAATAAGGATGTTGAGAGAGTGCACGACTAAAAATAAACCTAGTAAGGTAATGTTGGACGTGGAAATTAATAACATCAAAACATCCTTGTTATATTACCCGGGAGCCTCGTCTTCTGTGATAGATGAAAGGTTGTGGGAAAAAATTGGAAGACCTTTCTTGAAACCGACCCCAAAATTGGTTGCATACACCGGATTACCTCTAGAAACTAAAGGGAAGGCACTGGTAAGGGTCAGAGCGTTTGGTACAGAGAAAACACGGTTACGGTTATAAAAACAGAAGATATACCTCAATTTGGATTAGACTGGGTAATTAAATTTTAGTTACCACTGCCTAAAGGAGCGAAACTTTGTACAGTGAGGGACAGAAATGAAGAATCACGGCTAGGAAACATACTAGATAATTTTAAAAAAGTATTTATCGATAAATTAGGTACAATAAAAGATCATAAGGCTCGGGTGCATTTGGACGAAAAAGCGGTACCAAAGGGTTTTAAAGCTCGACCGGTTCCGTTTGCTCTTAGAGGTGGAGTTGAAACATAACTTAATAATAGATTGGTTGAAAGAGTATCGAAAAGCGGATAACACCATCTATAACTGATTTTAAAAGATCTACAACTTTGGTCCTATGACTTTTTGTCGCAGGACCATCCCTTCTACCTTAAATAGAGACATGTTTTTCATTTTTTGTTAAATGTTCGACTTTGAGCTCTTATATCATGTACAATGATTGACCGATTTAATTTCTGATTGGAGTGCTTAAGCCGCACATTAATGCCCTTTAAAACGAGTATTTATTATTGTAATATTATTTGTAGTATTCATAAAGAAGAATCGAAATTTAAAAGTAAAAAAATACCGTCTTATTTACATTGTAAACAATCATTTTTATCAGCTGATTTTAAATTCTTTTATTATTATATTCTTATATTGTATTGTTAAAAACAAGTATAAAGAAAATGAAAACAAACATTGAATAATTAAGTTTTTTGTTATATAGGATAAAGATTGATAAATTTGTTATCAAATGAAAGGTATTGAAGAGTAGAATAGAAATATATATACCACTTAGAGATAATGCTTAATTTTCGGCGCCATTTTGTAAAAAAACATCGAAATTTTGCGTATCACCCCCCTAAAATCGTATTTCCGCTGTTACTAAAAATATAGAAAAATATGCAAAATGTGCGGTCTACTGGGCCATAGAAAAAATAAGATTATCAATTTGTTCTGATTTACTGGAAATCCAAGATGGCGGATAATTAATGTTATGCGATTTTTTAATTTTTTTTAATTTTGAGTGGGGTATCAAATGAAAGGTATTTAAGAGTAGATTTCAAAAATGTATAACACTTGATGTTAACATTTAATTTTGCGTGCCATTTTGTCAAAAAAAAAAAATCAAAACTTATCTCCCCTCCCCCCTTACTAATTTTGTGTTCACAATACCAACGAAACCCTTTTTACGTGAGATTCACGCCTTACCAATTTTATTTAGTAGTATAAATAATTACAATAATAAATTCTCGTTTTAAAGGGCATTGTCAAATCCTTTTAATGATTTAAAGACAACTGAACATATTTCAATAAATTGACAATAAGGTAAATTCAATAAAAACAAACAACTTTAACTTCAACTTGTCCTGGTTTCTTGACACTCCCAGCCCAGAAAAGTAGGAGCACCACTTGTGACGTCCTCTTCCTGTTCAGGCATCGCATCGGGTAAAGATGTTGTATGGGGCGCAGGCATTCCCCATTTTTAGTTTTCAACTTCACTACCCCGAATACTTCGAATTGAATTTGGTGATAGGCTCTTCGAGGTGGATCATTATGATTAGATGGTATATGTGTAAGTGGTTGGTTGTTTAATACTGCTTCGCATTCACAGAGGACCGTCGACATTTCCCCTGCTGTTATGGACGCTTTTCCTGGTGAGCGCCGCAAGAGATTTTTCACTAACCTAACCAAAGTTTCCAACCAACCTCCCCACCACGAATCGGTGGGAGGATTGAAAACCCACTAAATCCTCCTATCATTACTTTCATTAGCTACTGTCCCCCTCTCTATCGCTTTAAAGGTATTGTTAGCCCCGATAAAATTTGTCCCATTATATACATGGCTATACATAGTTCTAGGTCTCCCTCGCCTTGCGATAAACCTTTGTAACGCTAATAAAAATACTTTACTTAAAAGTCCTAATGGTACTAGTTCTAAATGAACTGCCCCAAACTTAGCACATCTGAATAACGCTAGCCACGCTACCTCAAACACTAGGATCCCTTGTACCCTATCTAGTGGCAGTGCAGCTGGTACACCCTTTAATCCTTTTGCTTTTATAACAAACGGAGACAGTACACATATTAGGTCAAACAATTTATGTCCAAAAGACAAAATAACCTTTTTTGTAATAACGACTAAATTTAAACTTGTTTTCTTAACCCAATCTAAATTAACACTTAATTTATCTAATTCTTTGTGCCATCCAACTCTTAAGACCGATGTTTTGTCTGTATTTTCCTTTAACAACGTAGCCTCTCATAGCCGTCTTCCAGCTAACAACCTATTAGATGGTAATGGTGGACTATCAAGGCTCATAGGAAAACTAATTTCAAAACTACCATCCTCTCTTCGCACGATTGTCCTCAAAAATTCTTCTTTAGTGGCAATTTCCACTTCCTTTTTAGACTTCTGTTCCCCTGGATCCTTAATTCCTAACAAATCTATATGTTTATTTACAACCCTATCTGGATATTCTGCGCTTTGCTCTCCCAGATACTTTTTTACATTCAATTCGATTGACTTACTTTCATACTTTTTACTATAATCTTTTGAGGATTTCAATAAATCCTCTCTTCCAAATCTATCCTTCAGACTCGAAATGGCGCTTTTATAATGTTCTCCCCCAGGTGGGAAACTTTCAACTACCTCCCTAGCTCTAGAGTTGGGGACAGTAGCTAACAATAAATACTGAAACTTATCATCATCACTCATATCATGGTCGTCATCAATTTTTTTAAATTGGCCCCAAAATATTAGCCATTCCTTAACATCCCCATTAAATCGGATGAATTCAATTTTGGGTAGTTTCAACCTCTTACTTTGCCCCCCAGGAAATACCCCCGGACGAGCAGTTTCAAATCCCGACGGTCCCTCTGACTGTGGATTTTGAGCTGGTGGAATGATGTTTTCTAAATAGCTTTTAACCTTTAGATACTTGAGTAGGTACTCCTCCGCAGAACTTAATTCTGTTTCCAAATCATTTTCGGAAGCATCCTGAGTCAACATTCCCTCAAATATCGCTAAATCTAACGCCTTAATCACTAAGTACCTTTCATTCAATGCAGTTGACAAGCACCTTATAGCTGTGACGTCTGGAGGAACGATGGCCGCTACTTGCTCCATCTTCGTCATTGCTCTTGTTAGAATGGCCCGATTTGCCTTTCTTGATTTCTTCTGAAGTTCCATCTTTAACTTCTTAATATTCGCCGTCCAATATTGACACGAATTAATTTTTGAAAAATTTCTTCAAAATTTTTCTTTACGAAAATGTCACGGTCGCCACAATGTCAAATCCTTTCAATGATTTAAAGACAACTGAACATATTTCAATAAATTGACAATAAGGTAAATTCAATAAAAACAAACAACTTTAACTTCAACTTGCCCTGGTTTCTTGACAGGCATTAATGTGCGGTTAAAGCACCCCAATCAGAAATTAAATCGGTCAATTATTGCACATGATATTAGAGCTCAAAGCCGAAAATTTATCAAAGTACCGGTGTGGAAATCCCACACATGACTTCCATGAAATGTTGTGGTGTCAATACGTGAGCAAGAGAGAACTCAGTATAAACTTCACCATACAAACAGCTAATATCGATTATAGTTTTGCAACAAAAATCCAAAATTAAACAAAAATAATAATGATAATAAACACAATTAAATATATAGTTAACATAAAAATAAAATTTTACCTTAATAAATGTCGGCAGTATGTAAAAAGATTAGAGAGAGAAGAGGTTTGTTTACATCTAGAGTTCAAGGTGAGTTTATGCGAAAATAAAACAAATTTATCAATCTTTATCCTTTATAACAAAAAACTTGATTATACAATGTTTGTTTACATTTTCTTTATACTTGTTTTTAACAATACGATATAAGAATATAATAATAAAAGAATTTAAAAATTTAAAATCAACTGATAACATGTCTCTATTTAAGGTAGAAGGGATGGTCCTACGACAAAAAGTCATAGGACCAAAGTTGTAGATCTTTTAAAATCAGTTACCGCTGGTGTTATCCGCTTTTCGATACGACTTACAGTTTAGCCGCAATTTGGTTCCGAAATAAATCGGTCAATTATTTCGAATAATATAAGAACTCAAAGTCGAAAATTTAACATAAATGACTATTTAAGGTAGAAGGGATGGTCCTACGACGAAAATTCATATGACAAAAGTTGTAGATTATTTAAAATAGGTTAAACTGGTGTTAGCCGCTTTTCGATACGACTTTCAGTTTAGCCGCAATTTGGTTCCGAAAAAACCTTTAAAAAAACACTAAAATACCAATATCTCCCAAACCACTTGTCCGATTTTGCTCAAAAAGTATAGGTACAATCTACCATATAGGACACATATATACCCCAAAGGAAATTGAAATCAAATAAAGCCTACTAAAGTTATCGTCGACAGACCGATTTCGTGCTTAAGTGACTGTAGCTCCGAAACGTCGTAAGCTACGATGTTCGGGTTTGCGCCATCAGTTTTTCCGTCCAAAGTTCTAAAAAATGCCGAAAACCGCATCTCAATACCATGTCTTGAAGCGATGTTATAAAGGTTTTAAGTTCCGAACGAACGTACGTACGTACGTACGTACATACATACGTACGCACAGACATACATGTATATGAAACGGATTTCAATGATACCCCCGGGTCCGTAAGACCCCTCCTTCACAGAGATCTCGGAATCACGTTTTGGAGGGTATCACCATACTTCCATTTTCATGGAAGTAAAAATGAAAAACATGTCTCTATTTAAGGTAGAAGGGATGGTCCTACGACAAAAAGTCATAAGACCAAAGTTGTAGATCTTTTAAAATCAGTTACCGCTGGAGTTATCCGCTTTTCGATACGACTTACAGTTTAGCCGCAATTTGGTTCCGAAATAAATCGGTCAATTATTTCGAATAATATAAGAGCTCAAAGTCGAAAATTTAACAAAAATGACTATTTAAGGTGGAAGGAATGGTCCTACGAAAAAAGTCATATGACCAAAGTTGTAGACTATTTAAAATCAGTTAAACTGGTGTTATCCGCTTTTCGATACGACTAACAGTTTAGCCGCAATTTGGTTCCGAAAAACTTTTAGGAAAACACTAAAATACCAATATCTTCCAAACCGCTTGTCCGATTTTGCTCAAAAAGTATAGGTACAATCTACCATATAGGACGCATATTTACCCTAAAGGAAATTTAAATCAAATAAAGCCTACTGAAGTTATCGTCGACAGACTGATTTCGTGCTGAAGTGACTGTAGCTCCGAAACGTCTTGAGCTACGATGTCTGGGTTTGCGCCATCAGTTTTTCCGTCCAAAGTTCTAAAAAATGCCGCAAACTGCATCTCGATACGATGTCTTGAAGCGATGTTATAAAGGATTAAAGTTCCGAACGAACGTACATACATACATACGTACGCACAGACATACATGTATATGAAAAGGATTTTCCTGATACCCTCGGGTTCGTAAGACCCCTCTTTTACAGAGATCTCCGAATCACGTTTTGAAGGGTACCACCATACTTCCATTTTCATGGAAGTAAAATGCATTATAACACAATAGGTTAGAACTCTATTTGTTATTATTTATAAACAATAGTGCATTATTTTAAAATAAGACTGTATTGATTTGATTAGTCTTAAAACAGAAATAGGCTTTTTTTGTTTTTAAACTGTCTCATTTCAAAATAATTCAGTTTGGACCTTAAGACGAAAATTTCGTTGTCTAAGTTTCGATTCAATAACGTCACATTTTGAAATAATCCTCTCTTTAATTTAAAATAATCAAATAAACATTTGTTGTTACAGTTGTGATAAGGCCTTATTTTGAGTTAAGGCTCTTTTGTTTTTGAAATCATAGTGGTTAAAATTAGTTTTATTTATTATATTAAAAATATTTGGAGGTAAGACACTCTTGGACTTGATATTTTACCCATAATGTTATATTTTTCTATAATGTGTCGCTCATGCATAAACTTTTTGTAGTTGTGCCAGTCTTGTTACTAATATCTTAGAACTTAGGCATCGTTCTAATACATTAAAGTCATAAATATAAATATGTGACACTCTTGTTTCTGAAAACATACATTTTTTTTAATTTGATCTGTAAATGTGTCAGTTTGAAACTAAAAATGTTTGTATATTTAAAAATTAGTGGGTTATTTTGCTTATTTATAATTTTTTTGTTTGTTCGCAAAAAGTTCGTTTCCTTAGGATTATTATTTTTAATAATATTATAAACAGTTGAACTGTAAAATTTTAGCCAGCCATTTGTTAGGAGTAAATTTAAAAGTTGAAGTTTTGATATAATTTTTTATTTTCAGTTCATACCAGAAGGGGTAACTTTATAGTAGAGTTGGCTAGAATTAAGGTTAATAAAAATTTAGAAGAAATAAGATGTGTTAATTTTGAAAATATAAATGAACAAAACAACAAATTACTGGATATAATTAACGACAAAATAAATACAAATAACAAAGAAAAGTTGAAAATTATAAAGATCTAAATAGGTATATTATGTTTAAATACTTCACCTACTACAATTTATCTACAAGGTAATAAAATTAATACATTTTTACAACTTTAGCATAATTAAAAACCATTTGTACCTCTATTGTAACTATTAATAAGTTATTACTCCATACTATATAAATTACTAAAAAAGAAAGACGTGTGACTTTTGCCAAGCATTATATAGCTATATTGTAGAGCAGAAGGCTATGCCTAGAGAAGAACACAACCAGCATTTGCTAGAAAATGAATTAGCCAGAGATGAGAAAATAAAGGATAAAGATTCTTAGGGAAATTGTTGCTGCTGTTATTTATTTACAACCTGCTCTTTCCCCATCTATACTTTTTAATATGGGTGAAAGTTAAATTTTTACAACTTCACAATTTATGAAATCAAAAAGCAACGATACGTTCTGCTACACATGACAAGAGGGCGATGCTCATAGGTGAGCAAATGAGATATTATGGACATGTCTTTGGAATTATCTAGTCTAGACCTGCTAAATTAGAAACTCCCTGTTTCGAAAAATATTATTTACTACTCAGATAATTGTGTCGGTCTGAATAAAATTCAATATATACTTGACTTATTTTAGTCCACAGGCCACCATAAGAAGTGAGTCGCTGATTGATAAAGTTTTTTTACCTTATGGAATCGCTTATTTATGCCTTGTCCACCGATGAATTGGGTATATGGCAACTTGGCGCTGGGCCATTTCTTTTTTGATGACATGCCAAACTTGCCCTTCTGCGGGAACATTGAAAAGAGATAGATAAAGTTTTGATTTTCACAGGATCGTTTAATTAAATTATTTAAAAAACAGTGGTAAAGGTGGCCACCGATATGAGTGGGCCGTTTTCTTTTTAACGTCCCCGCAGAGCGATATGTTTGGGGCGGTGTACACCCCAAACGGCCCACTCTTATCGGTGGCCACCTTTACCACTGTTTTTTAAATAATTTAATTAAACGATCCTGTGAAAATCAAAACTTTATCTATCTCTTTTCAATGTTCCCGCAGAAGGGCAAGTTTGGCATGTCAACAAAAAAGAAATGGCCCAGCGCCCAGTTGCCATATACCCAATTCATCGGTGGACAAGGCATAAATAAGCGATTCCATAAGGTAAGAAAACTTTATCAATCAGCGACTCACTTCTTATGGTGGCCTGTGGACTATTATCTATGTATGCAGTATTTTTTATTTTTATTTATTTATTTACTTTAAATATACAGAGTATTTCTCATAAGTTTCTTGTGACTGGTCACACCCAAAATGAGGGTGATGCAATTCAATAGAACGGCAAATCGATGCTTTTAAAAAATCTTCACCTATTTACATTCCACAAAATTATGTAGGTATCAATTATGAAGCTATAGCGAAAAAATCAGGCAACTCTTTCCATAAGAAAATAGACTGCCAATTGGTTTGGCAAATAGCTTCCTCGCATTCTATCACGTTATTTATTGATTTCATGCTTTTTCAAGCCATTATTGTCTAATTGGTTTAATTGTGTTTCCCCCGTTTGTTATTTTTCCTCACTACTAAGAGTAGGAAAAGTATTGTTTTTGTATTCGCTTATAACTTTTAAACTAATTAATGGAATTTCATCGGTTTTTTTACTTTTCTTCACTACTAATAGCAGGAAAAGTATTGTTTTCACCAAATTTTTTTTCGAGATTTCAACGGAATTATCTTTTTCAGGTGTTTTTAAGACCTCCTGAGTGGTTTTCAGCATGACGTATGTATGTGTGTGTCTATGTTATCATCGTAGCGCCCACGGGCGTCGTCGCCAGGGGGGACAGGGGGGACGCATCCCCCCCCAATATTTGAGATGTAATAAAAAATTTAACCTAAAGAAACTTTAAAATATCTAACCCGTATTTACTTTTCTACATATATTTGATCTATAATTATATATTATCCATTGTATGTCACAGTGATACTATGTACTGTTAACGGTTAACAACAAATTTATTTTATTTTTTTACAATTAACAATTAACAATTAACAATTAACAATTTTTTTATTTTCAACAATTTTTTTAAAGTAGCCAAAACCTGTTATCCATTATTACAAATACTTTGTGTGACGACCTAGTGTTTCCTACGCTCATTTGTTTCTCTTCCACATGCACACAAACACACATTTATTTCCACCTATAGCAGTAAATATCTATTGCTGCTGAGCTTACCGAAGGTAACGGAAGCTATGTGATTATACTAAAGAAAAAAACAGTTTATGTCTCCGATTTTAAAAATGCCAAAGAAATTCGTTTCAGACATCAGGGAACATTTTAGGTTCCTTTTTTGAGAACCAACATATCTTAAAATCTACACGTCTGATTTTAATGAAATTTGAATGGTAGGTCATAATTAGCTCATTGTTGGCCCCATATAAGTTTCAACCTTCTGCGCTACTTTGTTTCTCTTCCACAATGCACAAACATACATTTACGCCTATAGCCAGTGGCTTAGGAACGGGGGGGGGGCTATCGGGCTTGAGCCCCCCCCCCCCCCCGTCAGATTTGAAGGGGCTATAAAATTACAAATAAAATAAAATGTTTACATGGGTTTATGTCTAAAACTGCTGAAAATGCCGATTTTAAACGTTTATTTTCCAACATTTTCCCGGGGGAGGACCCCCGGACCCCCCTCCTATAGTGGTAGGTTGTAGTCTGGCACCTAAATTTCTAAAAAATCGAGGACTGATAAAGAGAGTATCTACCACCCCCCCCCCCCCTTATTGGAGGAGCTGAGCCACCCGCGTCAAAAATGAATTCCTACGACACTGCCTATAGCTTCAAAAGTTCTTATCTGACTTGTATGTAACTTTTATAGTTTATCGAAAGTCGAAAGTAACCTGCAGATGGCCCCAGATAAATTTGAACCACCTGCGCTCTTTAACTTTTGCTAAATTGATACCTACTTGAGTTCATGTAAAAAAATTTCAAGATATAAAGAACTTTTTATAAACTACGTTTTTAAATTTTTTGTTGAATCGTATGTAATGTTGATAATATAATTGTTATTGTTATATAATATTATAATGTTAGTGAAAAAAAAATAGTTTCGAATTTATTTACTTCACATAAATGACAACCATCTAGAGAGCTGATCTTAAACCTATAAAAGGACAAATCTTTGTACAACGGATCTCCCCAACACCAAATCTAAACCGTGCCACCGATTATTTGAAATAACATAATCGATAAATAATAAAATCGATATATTTCCAGTTTTGCTGTTATTCAATGTTTATCTCTTATTTATAAAAATCACACATTTGAAACCCGCAGAATGAAGATTGTAAATATGGGCAAAACAAATAAAATAACTTTATTTGATATAATCTGATTTTTTCCGAAGTAACTTTCCATACAGCAAAATTTGCTAAAAACCAATTAAATTCTGCTGGAAGATGGCTAAAAGTATTAAAATAATGCATTGTCATCGTGTTCTGAACTATGCTAAAAGTTTCACAAGTTTAGCTATTCGGGAAGTTTGTTAGAAATCGATTGCCAGATTTGTACCGGACAAACAAACAAACAAGAAAGCAAGCTAATAAAAACGTAGTAAAATCAAACAATTTTGACATTAAAAACACGGGAGAAAAAAATCGACAATAATGGTTTGTAAAAGCATAAAATCTATAACGTTTAACATTTTTCATATTTTTTTTTATATATATTTTTAGTAACATAAGAAATGTAGTTTTAGAGACGGGGGGGGGCACGCAAGATTATGATGTTTTTTTTGAAAAATGGCATGGAAAATTAAACACAATCTATAAGTGTTATATATTTTGGTAATCTACTCTTCAATACATTTCATTTGATACCCCACTAAAAATTAAAAAAAAAAAAAAAAAATCGCGTGACATGAATTTTGATTTGAACAGCTGATAATTTTGAGTTCCCTATATTGCTTCCGAGCTTACCGAAGGTAACGGAAGCATTGTGTTCACTTTTGAGAACGAAAAACTTTTATGTCTCCGATTTTAAAAATTCCAAGACAGAAATCCGTTTCAGACATCAGGGAACATTTTTGGTCTCGTGTCTCTCTGTCTGTCGGTCTGTGTGTCCGCGAATTATGAAACGTGTGACGATAACTTGAGTAATTGTCGACCGATTTTAATGAAATTTGGTAGACATGTTCATTTTACCAATGCCATTGGACGTGGCCTCCGAAGTGAGGAAAAGTTCTGAGGGGTACGTACCCGATTTTTTTTTTTTTTTTTCTTACAGTTACGGTACACAAAATCAAATGAACAAAAAACCGTTCTAAAATTTTTATAATTGCATTTTTTTAACGGTGCTAAACAACAAAAAGTAACTAAAATAATATTTTTGCACTTAAAATTAAGTCACTTAAAGTCACTTATTTGGGGAAAACAGGTCACTTAAAAGTCACTTATTTTGAAAAAAATAGTCACTAAAGTCACTTAATTTTGAGGAAAATCTGCTACAAGCCCTGAAGTTATAAATTTTTAAACTTTGACGGTTAATAATACTGAAAGTATAAATAGGTTTTTGACATATTATAGCATATCGTTGGAACCGGAAAGAATTAAGGAACAAATATAAAAAAATCGGGTACGGGTACCTCGGAACATTTCCTCACTTCAGAGGCCACTCAAGTGGCCTCTCCTGCTGCTTCGCAGCAGGAGGAAGCAGCATTGGACGTGGTCATTACTTGGATGGGTGACCGTTCTGAACTAACTGATTTATTATCATTCTTAAAAAGAAAACTTATTTTTAATACCTATATTTTATTTAATTATTTGAAGTTTGGAGGTATTTTTACAGATGTAAACAAACTTTGACGTCATAAAAATTATCGCACTAATAAATAATTATATTCGCTTATAACTTTTAAACTAAATAATGGAATTTCATCGGTTTCTTTTTATATTTGTTCCTTAATTTTTTCCGGTTCCAACAATATGCTATATGTCAAAAACCTATTTATACTTTCCGTATTATTAACCGTCAAAGTTTATAAATTCAAAAATTTATAACTTCAAAATGGCGGCCAAAATTAAAATGAAATTTAGTGGGCTTGTTTGTCATACAGAGAGGTACATTAGAGCCAAATTTAAACTCGATCAGGACCATTTTCGATTTATTACGATTTTTTTAATTTTTGCTGACTCAGCAAACTGGGTTCAAGATGGCGGAAAAAGTTGATTTTCCGGGCGGCACAACAAAAGGTTAGGACGGATTTTTCTGCCAAGTTTCAACTCTCTAGGTTAAATACCTTGGGCGCTACGATGATAACACACATACATACGTCATGCTGAAAACCACTCAGGAGGTCTTA
The DNA here is from genome assembly GCA_951217055.1 of Gerris lacustris. Lineage (NCBI taxonomy): Eukaryota > Metazoa > Arthropoda > Insecta > Hemiptera > Gerridae > Gerris > Gerris lacustris. The sequence continues at coordinate 4,518,388 of OX578279.1, forward strand.
AAAACACCTAAAACGGATAATTCCGTTGAAATCTCGAAAAAAAAAAGTTCGGTGAAAACAATACTTTTCCTACTACTAGTAGTGAGGAAAAGTAAAAAAACCGATGAAATTCCATTAATTAGTTTAAAAGTTATAAGCGAATATAATTATTTATTAGTGCAATAATTTTGATGACGTCGAAGTTTGTTTACATCTGTCAAAATACCGCCAAACTTCAAATAATTAAATAAAATATAAGTATTAAAAATAAGGTTTTTTTTTAAGAATGATAATAAATCAGTTAGTTCAGAACGGTCACCCATCCAAGTACTGACCAAGTCCAATGGTGCAGTGACGGATCTAGGGGGGGGCAGCCAGCCCCGGGCGCCGGGTTAGGGGGGGCGCCCACTTCGAGCTAGCCTATATATATATATATATATATATATATATATATATATATATAGACAAATTCACCTCTTTAGCGAACATGCCTCCGTAGCGGCCTGATCGCTAGGGAGGTAAATATGTCTACAACCCGAAAACTGAAAAAAGTTTTTTCATTTGGCCTCTAGGGAGGTGTAAGAAATATGCCTCCGTAGCGGCCAATAATATACAAATCTCTCAAAAGGCCAATTTTATACAAAAACACCTTCGTAGAGTCCATACCTCTATTAAGGCCAAAATTATGTAAAAATACCTCCGTGGCGACCATAACTCCGTTAAAGCCAAAAAAAAATGTAAAAATACCTCCTAAGAGACCATTCTTATTTGGAGGCAATTGCTTGTTTCTTGATTGCTTCTTATTTAATTATTGTGACAGTTATTTCATTATGAGCTTATGTATGCACAAAAGTATACATTATGGTTGTAAACATTGCACAGTAATGTATTTTATCTTCGATTGATACGAAATATAAACATTTTATATCTGTTTAGATGCGTAGAAAGTGATATTTTTCGTAGTTATATTCATTGCGCATGCGTGTTTCACAATCGTGCGACAAGGTGAAGAATTCTTCACCTTATCGCACGATTTGCGGTGTTTGTTTACATTTAACAAAACTAATTTGCTGTTATTGTTTGATTAAAGTAACGGTTTGTATAAAGTGTTTTGTGTATATTTAATGATTTTTTTGTATATATTATTAAAATCCAACAATCGTAGATAAAGTACGGTACGCAACTCGCGGGAAAACTGCATTTTGCATTGCTCGTGTAGTTTTACTACCATCGCTGTCGCTCGGGTGTAAACTCCACACTCGCATGCAAGATGCTACTTTCCGCACTAGACGCGTAGTGTACAATTCCTTTTTTTACTGCAAAAACATCAATGAACTAACCTAGTATAGCTTTGACCCTAAGTTATTATTTCATTTAAACAAATATAATCTGTAGCTGCTGTTAGGTGTTAAAGCATTATTTAATTTTTTTAATATTCGGAATAAGTAAATAAATAGTTTTGAGTTAATATGACATATCACTTTTTGAAACCATTAAAGATTTATGGCTTAGCTGAAGCAGGGAAACATATCTAACTGCTTCAATCAAATGATCAATTTTTTATTTTTATAACAGAATCAATTTGTTCCACTTGACTTAATTATTAATTCATTAACTAAGGAAAAATATCTGCCAAATAACTAACTTGGGATAACCAAATATTATTATCAAAATAAATTGCCCGTGTAGATTTACCATCCTTAGGGCTGGACAACCCATCTTAAAATTCTAATCATAACGGGCGCCTTCCCTATTAAACTTGGAAAGCTGAAATTTTGTACAGATACTCTATTGGACATTTCAAGGGGTTGGCTGTCTTTACTTTCTCATATAAACTACATATTATATTACTAAATATACTAAAGAGAAAGTATTGTGATTGCAAAAATTCGATTTGGAGATTTTGATGGATTAACACGTTTTGAAGCCCCCTCAGTCCAAAAAAGTTGTTTTTAAAAAATGTCTGTCGTTTGGTTGTGCAGACGCTTTGAGCCTAAACTACTGGGCCGATTTTTACGAAATTTGGGATACATGCGCAGAAAAAATCATACTCTGAATTTTTACTCCAAATTTAGGGGAGCTACCCCCAAAAACGAGGAAAAAAATATTTCTCGAAAACTGTTCCGACGATTTTGATTAAAATTCTAAAACGCAGTCTTTTTAAATACGAAACTAACGATATAAGCTGTTTTCCCGGGAATAATCTATTTCCTGAGAAAATAGCTTTAAAAGTGGACAGAGAGAGGCCGGGTTCGATTCCCCACCGAGGAGAAGTTATTTGCATGATAACTTTGATAAAATGTTTAATAATAATTAAATTTACAGACGAACACTAATCAATAGAAAACACTGGACTAAGTAATTATGAACGCTTATATGACAAAGTTCTCCGAGTTGTCTCGGACCGATTTCTAAACTTTTGATGTCATGCTTGGAAACCATTATTTACTCTTCGTAAAGAAATAACTAAAGGGCATCCCTTCTGCTGGTCTAATTGTACATAAAAAATGTCACCAAATTTTAAGCGATTCATAATAAAATAATTGTACGCGCTAAAGGTTTTAAGTTTTAAGATTATTTTTATTTGTTGAATAAAGGGGAGTGGTTTTGACGTCACTTACTAGTACATAGTAGGGAAAGGGAAGAAAGCACACACACGCTAACATGGAAGGAGGGAGGTAGATAAGACTTAACACCGACTAGACCTCGAGTTCAGACATACTGACTGCCAGCTCATTCTTTCATTTCTTTATTTCTTAATAGATATAACTAGGCATCGCGTGGCTCTATCATTGAAGCGAGCGTATAGTAATAAATATGTATTGAATATTGAAAAAAAAGATTATTGTGAATCATGATGAGTTGATAGATAATGGGTCTGGTAGTAGTGCAGCGGCTAGTAAGGGAACCACCCCGCATTCTTACTATTCCTCTAACCACACATCTCTATTTCAATATTTATAATTTGTATCTCTTTGCTACAAACAAACTACTGCATGTATGAAATTGAAATTTTGCATGCCTGTTTCAATTGTGCATCAGATGGTGTCTATGAAGTTTTATTAAAATCGTCACGTTAGAACGTATGATATCGGTAAAAAGGTTGTTAAACGTTTAGGCCCGCTCTAATAGTTTTAGCGATCTTTATTAATTCATAGCGGTGTCGCTGTTGGTTTTACTAAAAAATGTTATTTGAAAAAAATGTTCGTCTCATCGAATAGATGATGATAGAATCTTTTCCCGTCCTGAAATTCCAATTTAATTTTTGAACCTCTCGTTTACGCGAGCGGTGCGCGCGAACTCTTGGACGGATCACGCTGTCCAACGAACTTAGCCTGAGTATTAGTAAGAGGATCATGTATACCAAATTTCAACTAAATCGGTCAACTTTTACTCAAGTTATCGTCACACGCGTGAACGTTACTGACAAGCAGACAGACAGACAGACAGACAGACAGACACGGAGCATATTTCGTTAAATGTAGGAAGCTCGCTACGCTCGCTTCAATAACTTATAAAACAAGTTCCAATTTTTTTTTTTTTTTTTTTTTTTTCGTGAAATATCGTTTGAGTAGAAGCATTAAATATAGTCTGAACCACTGAGCAGATTTTAAGACCATAATGTAGTAATGATGTATGTAGTAAGCTAAGTTGTACATCTCTCGGATGGATTTTTCAACAAAAATATCAGTTGTATGAATTGATGAATTGGTCGCCAAAATTTGAGGAGGATTCACTCCTATACGGTCATGATCAGGTCCGGTCACGGGCAACTGCGGAAGGGTTTCGATCAAACCCGCATTCCAACTGTTCGGACAAACCCGTCAGTTTAACCTCAAAGGCGGAATCTCCTCTCGTCGACGCTAGATTATATTTGCACCGCTGTTATACCTCTCTGTAAAATATAGCTACTACTAGGCATCGCGTGGCTCTATCATTGAAGCGAGCGTATAGTAATAAATATGTATTGAATATTGAAAAAAAAGATTATTGTGAATCATGATGAGTTGATAGATAATGGGTCTGGTAGTAGTGCAGCGGCTAGTAGTAAGAGAACCACCCCGCATTCTTACTATTCTTCTAACCACACATCTCTATTTCAATATTTATAATTTGTATCTCTTTGCTACAAACAAACTACTGCATGTATCAAATTGAAATTTTGCATACCTGTTTCAATTGTGCATTAGATGGTGTATATGAAGTTTTATTAAAATCGTTTCGTTAGAACGTAAGATATCGGTAAAAAGGTTGTTTTCTCTATTATAAACGTTTAGGTCCGCTTTAATAGTTTTAGCGATCTTTATTAAGTCATAGCGATGTCGCTGTTGGTTTTAGTAAAAAATGTTATTTGAAAAAAATGTTCGTCTCATCGAGTAGATGATGATAGAATCTTTTCCCGTCCTGAAATTCCAATTTAATTTTTGTACCTCTCGTTTACGCGAGCGTTGCGCGCGAACTCTTGGACGGATCACGCTGTCCAACGAACTTAGCCTGAGTATTAGTAAGAGGAACATGTATACCAAATTTCAACTAAATCGGTCAACTTTTACTCAAGTTATCGTCACACGCGTAAACGTTACTGACAGACAGACAGACAGACAGACAGACAGACAGACAGACAGACAGACAGACAGACAGACAGACACGGAGCATATTTCGTTGAATGTAGGAAGCTCGCTACGCTCGCTTCAATAAACACCCAGTCTACACAAATTTTGAGTTGGCTCCTTTTCTCCCCCTAGCTCTATATTTTGTTACTTGTCTAGTCTTGTCATATTTATCCTTTATGTCCTCTTAGAGATGGTTAGAGAATAAAAATTAAGGAGAAAAAACTGTATTTGAAGTCTATATAAACTTGATTTGAAATATAGGTATACAGTAACCTTTTATTATAGGGCGTTTAAAGCGCTACCTTTCTTGCTTTTCTTTCAGCAAATGAGTTTATTGCATCATCGTAATCAATAGAACTAACTACATCACTCTCAATAGATAATATTGAAAGGTTTGAGAGTCTTTCTTAACTCATCGAACTTCTTAAATAGTTTTTAATAAACTTCAATTTGCTGAAGCTTCTTTCACATTCACTTAAAAAAAGAAAAGAAAATTGGTAGAGAAAACGAAGTTAAGGGTGGCCTACATCAGATTAGACAAGATAACTGAAATTATAATATAATATATTAAGAATTATATTTCACCTAAGTTTTTATTATTTTTCCTTTATTTATCACTTTATTTTTTCCCCTAGTTTTGCCGCCCCCCGGGCGTGCCGGCCAGGGCGCTTAATCCCCCCCCCCCTCCCCCACAAGCAAAGACACTTACAATAGTAAGTACAATAGAAACTAATTTATATACGAATATACAAATAAAATATTGTTTTATTTTTATTTTTTTTAGCTTTATTCGACGACGGCTCAACCGATTTTGCATTGACCCACCCTTCTATATTCTTTATTTCAAAGTTCCAATTAAGTATAGAACACAAAAATAGTCTTCCTTAATCTGTTGTCTCGAAATCAATGAACCTGACATTTTCTAATTAAATAAACTCATTTGAAATACTTGTTAATTCATCTAGCTAGAGTGGATAAAATGGGGAGTTGCTTTTGTATATCCTCCGATGGAGGATATACAAAAGCACGCCTACGCGGCGATTTATATGTTTGTTATGTTTTTGTTAAAAGTATATCGTATATTTTTACACTATATTCTTTCAAATAGCTCAGCACGAATTAATATCCTTCATACAAGGTTTGATCTAGGTTTCTTCTATGCTATAAGCTTTTCTTGTTTTAGCCATTTTATCTAATGCAGCTATAAAGTAACATTTTAAATAATATTTTTGAATTCGCTTCGCTGTCACATAGAAAATTTGAGAGATTTTCCTTTCAACTTTGGGGGATTAGTTTTTAAGTGCCTTGATAATTTATTAATTTTTAATGATCTCTTTGCCAACATATTGCTGCAAATTACACATTGGGGTAAAAAATCTATTCCTAACTAATTAAACTTAATAAACTATTAGGACATGGTTTCTGTAGTCAATTAAACGTAAGATAGGAATAATTCCTGAAATCATGTTGGTGAGCTAATATAATTATCCTTTGTCGGAAGTTAAAAGAATTGTGATTAAAGCTTCTAGGAAGTGATATTACTCCACGATGCAATTTATCTTTTCTCAATAAGGTTAAAATACCGACATTAAATACTTTGTTCGTAATTTACATTGCACTTATTTATATTTATATTTGTTCGAATAATTTAAAGATTTTTGTGACCCTATCTATATTGGGGATTGGGGCATGCCCATAGGGTTGGGAAACCTGGTCACTCTTAACTCTATACTAACTTTTCTTGATTCATGGTCGATCTGAGGTAATTAAATAATTTGAAGTTTAAAAAAACTTGTTTCTCCTAATGCAACCGACACTAGGAGAGTCAGCGCGATGCTTAGTCTTACTTTTTATACATTTGGGAATTTTTTTATTAGGTTATTTAATGTTGTAATTTAAAATTTCCTTTCGTCCCTTTAAGTCTTCTTTGAAGAGAGACAATAAATCTTGATATAACAGAATTCTGTCTTTACGATCTCTATCCACTAGACAAGTGGGAGCAAGGCTTTCTCCTTCACCCGGTGCAAGAATGGTGTTTAGTGCTAACACAGATTTATTTTTAGTATTACCAAAATCGAGAACGCGACTTGCACCTATTAAAATGGATTACATATTATAACATTTAAGATTTTGTTACATCAAAATAGTCGGAACTGTTTTCGGATTTTTTTTTTTTTTTTTTTAGAATTGGGGAATAGCACCCTTAAATTTAATCATATACTAATTGCTCCATTTCGCTTTGGGCTATTTTGTTTCTGAAAATATATGTAAAATTTCATCGAAATCGGTCTCGTCTGCCAAATCTACGAGGTTTTGGCTTGGCTGCACAAGTCTGATCAGACTACAGCCAAACTATTTTATTACAACTTTTTTTGTAACCGTAAAACGAAACAACTAACAAATCGAAAACACTGGACCAAGAAATTATGGATATGAGAAAAAGTTAGTACTAGTTGTATAGGACAGAGAAAAAAACGTGAGCCAAATTTCGTTAATATCGATTGATCTTTACTCAAGTTATCGTCAGACATCGGACCGTCACTCACTAAAGAGTCACAGACAGACAGACAGGAAAAGGTACATTTTCTATTTAACCGTAGAAAGCTCAAGCTTTTACATCACTACATATTTTAAATTTAGCTGCAAAAAAAGTGTGTCCTATGCTTTATTACTGCAGGAATAATACTGTTAGGCCTGAGCAAATAAAATGGGGTGAAAGTAGAAAATTATGGATTCTTGTTAGATCTTAACAAATTTTCGAAGTCAAGCAGATTAATATGATTTAACTTTTTAGGAGATAAAGTACCCACTTTATCTCTTAAGTAGATATTGACTCAGCGGTAAGAGTATTTACGGATTTTTTTGTTGTCTAGTTTTTTTTTTATATAGAGTAGTCCTAACGCTAAATTTGATGGATTTTCTCATTTTAAGGTTCCCTGAATCAAAAAAGTGTTTGCCTGTAATCTTTAGTCTGTGCAGACGCGCCTAAAATACTGGTCCGATTTCAATGAAATTTGGCATACATTTTCTTAAAAATCATACCCCCAAAATAATTATTTTAGCTCAAAATTTGGGGTGCACCTTTTCCGTTTTTTACACGGGAAAAATCTAGTTTAGGAGATATTGATGAAAATAAATTTAATGAAAATGAAAATGGGAAACGCATTCTAAATAAAATGTAATGGCAACATTGGCTAAAAATTGTAAGCCGAGTTTAAATTTTTGTAGCGACACGGTAAGCGATTTTTTTACAATATAAAATACTAAGTTATGTAATACAGTTTTTGTTACGAAACAGGACCAATTTTTTTTAACAATATAAAATCCAAAGACCTAAATGAATTATTGTAAATATATTACTACAGATACGCTTGGCCGCTTGGCAGACACTAAAAATAAAGAGTACTCGTATAATGAGATGTTTAGATTAATTATTTAGACTATATCTGACTTAAATTTTTAAAATTATTTCGGCTAACCAGGGACAAAGATCAGCTATTCTGTACCGAATGACTAAAAATGTATCCAGATAAACAAATACATCATTTAGATTATCTATTTTGTTATTTTGTAGATTATTGTGCTACAAGTGTATGCTATTTATAGTAGGGCAATATTTTTTTAACTAGGTATGTATAACAGAACCCCAAAATATTTCGAATATTCATATTATAGTGTATAATTTGTATTATACTATATAATATAGGTATTAATATATTTTTAGATTAAATGATATTTCTGTGCATTTGCAGAAAAGAGCAACATTATTAAAGAAAACAATAAAGTTCTAAGAATGATGGTGTTAAAAACAGTAAGACTCAGTTTCTTGTTGTTGTTGTTAAATGCAAAAAAAAAGAGAGGAACCCGATCTTATCAAAGTGTTTCCCTGAATAGTTTTACTAGGACCGACGATGAGTTCCTCATTCACACTAGAGATTCCGGAATGCGATTCCCAAATCGAAGATTCTAACTTCTACAGTTTGTCGAAAGTAACCCACAGATAGCCCCAAATTAATTTGGACCGTCTGCGCTCTTTCATTTTTGCTAAATTCATAATTAAATTCAAGTAAAATAGACTCAACTGGTGTGGCACATAGCTTTCTCGCATCCTATCACGTATTTTATTGATTTTTACTACGTTTTTATTATTAGCTTGCTTGCTTGTTTGTTTGTTTGTGTGTCCAGTACAAATCTTGCAATCGATTTTTAACTAACTGCCCGAGTAGCTAGACATTTGAAACTTTTAGAATAGCTCAGAACACGATGACAATGCATTATTTTTAATAATTTTAGCCATCTTTCAGCAGAATTTAATTAGTTTTTAGCAAATTTTGCTGTTTGAAAAATTAGCTGATGAATTTATCAGAAGTAAAAGAGCGCAGACGGTTCAAATTAATCTGGGGCTATCTGCGAGTTACTTCTGATAAACTATAAAAGTTTCATACAAATCAGATGATATGTACTTATGAAGCTATAAGTGTAAATATATGTAAGTTTGTACATGTATGTTGTGCATTCTCTTTTTCTTTTTTATTGGTGGAATATTGTTTTTCTTAAGTCTCTAAAATCAAATGGCTCCAGGTAAATTTTACGAGTTTTGTTTCTGTGTATTACACATCCTAATGATTTCTTCATTGAATCTCTGTCTTTATATTTATTTTAGAGATCGCTCAGAAAATCTTCAATAGATGGTGAAGTTTTTATCAACTGGTTAAATAAAGTTAATAAAACGATAAAGGCGGCTCAAAACTCTCAGAGAAACGTTTTGCCGTTATTCTCGGCCAATATGCTCGAGAACAAGAGAGGCAAGAATATTCTTTTGCCATTTCGCGTTTCCAATTAATAAAATAACCATGAAGATTTTATTCACCTCTAACCACCTAGAGTCCAATTTAATTATTTCTTTACTTTAAGTTACAATTTTTAATTTTTCGACGCCAAAGAAGCTGATTGCTGATAAATGTGATCAACTCATTAAGTAATAGTAATAATTGAAGCGAGCGTAAGCGAGCTTTTTACATTCAACAAACTATGCAACTTGTCTGTCTGTCTGTCTGTCTGTCAGTAACGTTTACGCGTGTGACGATAACTTGAGTAAAAGGTGACCGATTTAGTTGAAATTTGGTATACATGATCCTTTTACTAATACTCAGGCTAAGTTCGTTGGACAGCGTGATCCGTCCAAGAGTTCGCGCGCAACGCTCGCGTAAACGAGAGGTTCAAACATTAAATTGGAATTTCAGGATGGAAAAATATTCTATCATCATCTATTCGATGAGACGAACATTTTTTTCAAATAAGATTTTTTAGTAAAACCAACAGCGGCACCGCTATAAATTAATAAAGATCGCTAAAACTATTAAAGTGGACCTAAACGTTTAGAATAGAGATACAACCTTTTTACCGATATCTTACGTTCTAACGTAACGATTTTAATAAAACTTCATATACACCATCTAATGCACAATTGAAACAGGCATGCAAAATTTCAATTTGATTTATGCAGTAGTTTGTTGAAGCGAGCGTAAGCGAGCTTCTTACATTCAACGAAATATGCATCTTGTCTGTCTGTCTGTCTGTCTGTCTGTCTGTCTGTCAGTAACGTTTACGCGTGTGACGATAACTTGAGTAAAAGTTGACCGATTTAGTTGAAATTTGGTATACATGATCCTCTTACTAATACTCAGGCTAAGTTCGTTGGACAGCGTGATCCGTCCAAGAGTTCGCGCGCAATGCTCGCGTAAACGTGAGCTTCAAATTTAAAATTGGAATTTCAGGACGGGAAAAAATTCTATCATCACCTATTCGATGAGACGAACATTTTTTTACAAATAACATTTTTTAGTAAAACCAACAACGACACTGCTATGAATTAATAAAGATCGCTAAAACTATTAAAGCGGACCTAAACGTTTAAAATAGAGAAAACAACCTTTTTACCGATATCTTACGTTCTAACGTAACGATTTTAATAAAACTTCATAGACACCATTTGATGCACAATTGAAACAGGCATGCAAAATTTCAATTTGATACATGCAGTAGTTTGTTTGTAGCAAAGAGATACAAATTATAAATATTGAAATGGAGATGAAATGGTTAGAGGAATAGTAAGAATGCGGGGTGGTTCCCTTACTACTAGCTGCTGTACTACTACCAGACCCATTATCTATCAACTCATCATGACTCACGATAATTTATTTTTTCAATATTCAATACATATTTATTACTATACGCTCGCTTCAATGATAGAGCCACGCGATGCCTAGTTTGTAGCAAAGAGATACATTTTACAATAATTGAAAAGGAGATGTGTGGTTAGAGGAATAGTAAGATTCCCTTAATACTAGCCGCTGTACTACTACTACACCCATTATCTATCAACTCATCATAATTCACGATTATCTATTTTTTCAATATTCAATACATATTAATTACTATACACTCGCTTCAATGATAGAGCCACGCGATGCCTAGTAAATAATAGAAAAATGATAAGATGTGACAAGTAAAAGATATTACTTGCATATTATTATTTGCATATAGATATATCTTAACATGTACCTACTTGTACTTACACATACTAATGTCTACATTTTTATAGGATTTATTGAATAGCAAATTTATACTAGTAGTCAATAGACGACAAACAATTATCTCGTGTGTTATCAGCTATTTTTGGATAATAAGTTTTGTTTTCGTATAATGGAAAAAAAACTATAAAAGAAGTAGTAGGGAGATAAACAAAATCATAATAGAACGTGGTGGCGGTGTCATGAAAGATTACGAGTTAAAAGGGTAACAAACTTTCTTAGAACACAGGAATAGACTTAAGCTTTTTCGATGAGAATCAGAGTTTTGTGATTTATTATTATTAATCTTTAATTATTTTTTTTATACCATAAAGATTTTTTTTTAACTAAATTAATATATAATGATATGGGTAATTATTATGACCTACTATCCAAATTTCATTTAAGTCAGACGAGCAGTTTTTAAGATAATATGTTGCCACCAACGTTCACCAACGTTAACAAGCAACGTTCACAAAAAGTTTTGACAGACCAACAGGGCTGATATTATTGATTTTGAAAACATTAATATTTCGGTCTTCGGAACGATCACAATGCTTTCGATACCTTTTTAAGCTCGGAAGAAAAAAAAATATACAGTATGTCCACGGATGGAGTTGCCTATAGGTGTAAATGCAAAAAAAAAAAAAAATTCGATAAAAGTCATTCTTTAAAAAAGCTCCTGCATCTTTTCAAATGAAGATTTAGTATATTAAAAAATTTGTATAATGTACCCTGTGCCCAAAAACAGCAATTTTTGAAAATGGGTACAAGAGGTAAGTAGGGTTAATATTGATTTTATAAGAAAAAAGTATTCTTTATAAAAAATTTTATTTGCCCTTCCCAAATAATTTTTGTTATAAAAAAGCTAAAAAACGGATGCCCAAATTTACCCCCTCCCCTCCCTTTCAACAGTGTCCCGATATCCCCTTAAACCATAGTGTCCACACAATGTCGTTATTAATAGTTTTATAAAAATACCCTAAATTCAGTTGTTATGTAGTCCAGGCAAATTAGTAAAAAAAAACAGCAAATGGAGGAAATAATTGAACGAGCGTAGTGAGTTCTTCATTTCAGAGACTTGTGCTTTGAAATGTTTGTCTAACGATAACTGGAGTAAAAATTGATCAATTTCAGCGAAATTTGGCTCATAGATGCATTTCAGCATTTTTGAGAACTGTATAGTTTTTGAAAATTCCTCACTAAACATTTTTAAGATGGCGGCCAATATGGGGTGGCGGGTTTTAGCCGGCATAATGTGTTATACATAGTTTTGAAGGTCTTTTAGAGAAAGAAAAGAATATGTAACTAATCAAATTTCACACTTCATATTTTCAAGATGCGGCCAATATGGCGGACGACTAAAACAAAGTATTAGTCAGCTTAAAGTATTATACATCGTTTTAAAGGCCTTTAAGAGGAGGAAAATAATATTTAACTGATAAAATTTCACATTTCATACTTTCAAGATGGCGGACGACTAAACAAAACGTTTTTAGTCAGTATGACATATTATTATACATCAATTTAAAGGTCTTGAAGTTTAGGAAAGGAATATCTAAGTATTAAAAATTTCATACATAATATTTTCAATATGGCGGACTATTAAAAAAAATTTAATCTGCTTGGCATGTAATACATTAATCTAAAGGTCTATAAAAGTAGGAAAAGAGTCAATGACTTTCAAATTTCATAATTTATATTTTCAAGATGGCGGCCAATAGGCGAATGACAAGACGTTTTTCGTCAGTATGACATGTTTATACATCGTTTTAAAGGGTTTAGAAGTAAGAAAAGAGTAAATAACTATTAAAATTTCACTCTATATATTTTCAACCAATTATAGATAATTATTATTTAATATAATTATTTCATACTAAGCAGTTTAAACAGGAAATTTATTAAACGTTATTTCATAGAGGTATTGCAGGCTCGCTATAATCGCACGTTTATCCAGGAATTGTAATAATGTTATTGTTGGCTCGCTGCGCTCGCCCTGTATAGACAGCATTTAAAATTACTTTTCATTTAACTGATTTATTGAAGGTACGCTGCGCTCACCAGTTTATTTAGCATTTCTGGATGATGTTATGCCGTATAAACTTGCGAGCTTAGCGAGCCTGCATTAATAATATTAAATAATGATAACGTACAAATACTTTATAAACAGGCGAGCATACAATAACTTTATTTAATAAATATTTACTACAAATTCTGAATCAAACCGGCGAGGGTAGCGAGCCTTTTTTAATTTGATTAAATTAGGTCTTAAAAATTTTATAAACAACCATAAAGAAACATATAAATTATTTTACTATGCGAGAATATCTAGATTTTATCCCTCCCACTTATTTCTATACCCCCTCCTCTTTGATAAGCTAATTTTAAAATATCCTAAATCCCCCCCCCCCTAAAGTAAAATATGACAAAACAATGCATAAAAACTATTACTGTACTCTTAAAGAGCTTTTGCATCATCAATGGTATTCATTACATTGACCCCGTATTCATTACTTGTACCATACCCCTGTGTACCAAATTTAAATTTCCAAAATTCATGTAGGCTGTCATTTTCTCCTTGCTTTGAAGTTCAAGTGGGCAAATTTTTATCGACATCGAACTAAAACAGTAGATTTGTATAAAGATAGCTATTGATTTTTATATATATAGCTATAAATTTCCATTTTACCCCCTCCTAAATAAAATTGTACATAACAACAATTACTTTTCTCTTAAAGTGCTTTTCAACGATATGCATGATATGAAGGGAATCCATTACTTTGACATTTTTACTCCGTACCCCTTTGTACCAAAATTTAAATTTCTAAAATTCATGTAGACAGTGACCTCCCCCTTGCTTTGAAGGGAAAGTGAGTAAATATTCATCAAATTGGGATAAACTGTAGATTTATATAAAAGACATACCCTCATATAGACACACATGTTATATGATATAGCTATATTTTTCCATTTTACCCCCTCCTAAATGAAAATACATACGACAAAACTGTACATAACAACAATTAATGTAATCTTAAAGAGCTTTTCAACGATATGCATCATAAAGGGTATTCAGTCCTTTGACCCCATATTCATTATTGTACCCTGTTCCCTGTGTACCAAAATTTAAATTTCGAAAATTCATGTAGACACTGATTTTTTCTTCCTTTGAAGGTCAAGTGTGCATATTTTTGATCGAGATCGGACTAAAACTATGGATTTGTATAAAGAACATACACACATACGTTGAGTTTTAGATATATTTTTCCATCCCCCCCCCCCCCCTAAATGCACGTAAAAACAATAACTGTACTCTTATAGAGCTTTTCAACAGTATGCATCATGAAGGGTTTTCAACTTTGACATTTGTACCCCGTACCCCTGTGAACCAAAAATTTAATTTCGAACATTCATGTAGATAGAGATCTTCCCCTAGCTTTGAAGGTCAAGTGAGCAAATTTTCATCGAGAACGAATTAAAACTGTTGATTTGTATAAAGAACATAAACACATTCACACATACGTTGACTTTTATAGATATAGATATAGATTTCCATTTTACCCCCCTCCTAAATGAAAATATGACAAAAACGAACTTAACAACAATTAATGTACTCTTAAAGAGCTTTCCAACGATATGCATCATGAAGGGTATCCATTACTTTGACATTTGTACCCCGTACCTCTGAGTACCAAAATTTTAATTTCGGAAAATCATGTAGGCAGTGACCTTCACCTTGTTTGGAAGAAAAAGAGTGTAAAAATGCATCACACTGGGATACAACTGTAGATTTGTATAAAAGACATTCTCTCATATAGATACTCTTCTTTTTATATATAGATATAGTTATATTTTCCATTTTACCCCCCTCCTAAATGAAAATATGGCAAAAGTGTACATAACAACAATTACTGTACTCTAAAAGAGCTTTTCAACGATATGCATCACGAAGGGTATTCATTACTTTGACCCCGTATTCATTACTTGTAGCCTGTACCCCTGTGTACCAAAATTAAAATTTCGAAAATTCATGTAGACCTTGATTTTTTCCTTGCTTTGAAGGTCAAGTGTGCAAATTTTCATCAAAATCGGCTTAAACTGTAGATTTGTATAAAGAACAAACATACACACACACACATACGTTGACTTTTATATATATATATTGGCAGCTAGGGAGGTATTAAACATTTATTTTCATTTTTCAAAAAAATCTGTTTACTAAAATTATATAATTAATAGTTTTAACTTAATAATAACTACGCAAATAAATAATTAAGCACTTGGTTATGAACTTATAAATCCATATGGTGTTGTATGTGATTTGTTCGCTAGGGAGGTAATACATTTTTTCAAAAAAATCTGTTTACTAAAATTATATAATTAATAGTTTTTAACTTAATAATAACTACGCAAATAAATAATTAAGCACTTGGTTATGAACTTATAAATCCATATGGTGTTGTATGTGATTTGTTCGCTAGGGAGGTGATTTTATATTATATTGGCCGCTAGGGAGGTATTTTTTTTTTCATTTTTCAAAAAAATCTGTTTACTAAAATTATATAATTAATAGTTTTTAACTTAATAATAACTACGCAAATAAATAATTAAGCACTTGGTTATGAACTTATAAATCCATATAGTGTTGTATGTGATTTGTTCGCTAGGGAGGTGATTTTATATTATATTGGTCGCTAGGGAGGTATTACATTTTTTTTTTTCATTTTTCAAAAAAATCTGTTTACTAAAATTATATAATTAATAGTTTTTAACTTAATAATAACTACGCAAATAAATAATTAAGCACTTGGTAATGAACTTATAAATCCATATAGTGTTGTATGTGATTTGTTCGCTAGGGAGGTGATTTTATATTATATTGGCCGCTAGGGAGGTATTAAAAATATTTTTTCATTTTTCAAAAGAATCTGTTTACTAAAATTATATAATTAATAGTTTTTAACTTAATAATAACTACGCAAATAAATAATTAAGCACTTGGTTATGAACTTATAAATCCATATGGTGTTGTATGTGATTTGTTCGCTAGGGAGGTGATTTTATATTATATTGGTCGCTAGGGAGGTATTACATTTTTTTTTTTTCATTTTTCAAAAAAATCTGTTTACTAAAATTATATAATTAATAGTTTTTAACTTAATAATAACTACGCAAATAAATAATTAAGCACTTGGTTATGAACTTATAAATCCATATAGTGTTGTATGTGATTTGTTCGCTAGGGAGGTGATTTTATATTATATTGGCCGCTAGGGAGGTATTAAAAATATTTTTTCATTTTTTAAAAAAATCTGTTTACTAAAATTATATAATTAATAGTTTTTATCTTAATAATAACTACGCAAATAAATAATAAGGCACTTGGTTATGAACTTATAAATCCATAATATGGTGTTGTATGTGATTTGTTCGCTAGGGAGGTGATTTTATATTATATTGGCCGCTAGGGAGGTATTTTTTTTTCATTTTTCAAAAAAATCTGTTTACTAAAATTATATAATTAATAGTTTTTAACTTAATAATAACTACGCAAATAAATAATTAAGCACTTGGTTATGAACTTATAAATCCATATAGTGTTGTATGTGATTTGTTCGCTAGGGTGGTGATTTTATATTATATTGGCCGCTAGGGAGGTATTAAAAATATTTTTTCATTTTTCAAAAGAATCTGTTTACTAAAATTATATAATTAATAGTTTTTAACTTAATAATAACTACGCAAATAAATAATTAAGCACTTGGTTATGAACTTATAAATCCATATGGTGTTGTATGTGATTTGTTCGCTAGGGAGGTGATTTTATATTATATTGGTCGCTAGGGAGGTATTACATTTTTTTTTTTTTCATTTTTCAAAAAAATCTGTTTACTAAAATTATATAATTAATAGTTTTTAACTTAATAATAACTACGCAAATAAATAATTAAGCACTTGGTTATGAACTTATAAATCCATATAGTGTTGTATGTGATTTGTTCGCTAGGGAGGTGATTTTATATTATATTGGCCGCTAGGGAGGTATTAAAAATATTGTTTCATTTTTTAAAAAAATCTGTTTACTAAAATTATATAATTAATAGTTTTTATCTTAATAATAACTACGCAAATAAATAATTAAGCACTTGGTTATGAACTTATAAATCCATATGGTGTTGTATGTGATTTGTTCGCTAGGGAGGTGATTTTATATTATATTGGCCGCTAGGGAGGTATTTTTTTTTCATTTTTCAAAAAAATCTGTTTACTAAAATTATATAATTAATAGTTTTTAACTTAATAATAACTACGCAAATAAATAATTAAGCACTTGGTTATGAACTTATAAATCCATATAGTGTTGTATGTGATTTGTTCGCTAGGGAGGTGATTTTATATTATATTGGCCGCTAGGGAGGTATTAAAAATATTTTTTCATTTTTTAAAAAAATCTGTTTACTAAAATTATATAATTAATAGTTTTTATCTTAATAATAACTACGCAAATAAATAATTAAGCACTTGGTTATGAACTTATAAATCCATATGGTGTTGTATGTGATTTGTTCGCTAGGGAGGTGATTTTATATTATATTGGCCGCTAGGGAGGTATTTTTTTTTCATTTTTCAAAAAAATCTGTTTACTAAAATTATATAATTAATAGTTTTTAACTTAATAATAACTACGCAAATAAATAATTAAGCACTTGGTTATGAACTTATAAATCCATATAGTGTTGTATGTGATTTGTTCGCTAGGGAGGTGATTTTATATTATATTGGCCGCTAGGGAGGTATTAAAAATATTTTTTCATTTTTCAAAAGAATCTGTTTACTAAAATTATATAATTAATAGTTTTTAACTTAATAATAACTACGCAAATAAATAATTAAGCACTTGGTTATGAACTTATAAATCCATATGGTGTTGTATGTGATTTGTTCGCTAGGGAGGTGATTTTATATTATATTGGTCGCTAGGGAGGTATTACATTTTTTTTTTTTCATTTTTCAAAAAAATCTGTTTACTAAAATTATATAATTAATAGTTTTTAACTTAATAATAACTACGCAAATAAATAATTTAGCACTTGGTTATGAACTTATAAATCCATATAGTGTTGTATGTGATTTGTTCGCTAGGGAGGTGATTTTATATTATATTGGCCGCTAGGGAGGTATTAAAAATATTGTTTCATTTTTTAAAAAAATCTGTTTACTAAAATTATATAATTAATAGTTTTTATCTTAATAATAACTACGCAAATAAATAATTAAGCACTTGGTTATGAACTTATAAATCCATATGGTGTTGTATGTGATTTGTTCGCTAGGGAGGTGATTTTATATTATATTGGCCGCTAGGGAGGTATTTTTTTTTCATTTTTCAAAAAAATCTGTTTACTAAAATTATATAATTAATAGTTTTTAACTTAATAATAACTACGCAAATAAATAATTAAGCACTTGGTTATGAACTTATAAATCCATATAGTGTTGTATGTGATTTGTTCGCTAGGGAGGTGATTTTATATTATATTGGCCGCTAGGGAGGTATTACATTTTTTTTTTTCATTTTTCAAAAAAATCTGTTTACTAAAATTATATAATTAATAGTTTTAACTTAATAATAACTACGCAAATAAATAATTAAGCACTTGGTTATGAACTTATAAATCCATATGGTGTTGTATGTGATTTGTTCGCTAGGGAGGTGATTTTCTATTATATTGGCCGCTAGGGAGGTATTACAAATATTTTTTTATTTTTCAAAAAAATCTGTTTACAAAAATAATATAATTAATAGTTTTTAATTTAATTGAAACTATGTATATTAATAATTAAGCACTTGGTTATGAACTTATGAATACACATGGTGTTGTTTGTGATATGTTCGCTTGGGAGGTGATTTTATATTATATTGGCCGCTAGGGAGGTATTACATTTTTTTTTTTCATTTTTCAAAAAAATCTGTTTACTAAAATTATATAATTAATAGTTTTAACTTAATAATAACTACGCAAATAAATAATTAAGCACTTGGTTATGAACTTATAAATCCATATAGTGTTGTATGTGATTTGTTCGCTAGGGAGGTGATTTTATATTATATTGGCCGCTAGGGAGGTATTACATTTTTTTTTTTCATTTTTCAAAAAAATCTGTTTACTAAAATTATATAATTAATAGTTTTAACTTAATAATAACTACGCAAATAAATAATTAAGCACTTGGTTATGAACTTATAAATCCATATGGTGTTGTATGTGATTTGTTCGCTAGGGAGGTGATTTTCTATTATATTGGCCGCTAGGGAGGTATTACAAATATTTTTTTATTTTTCAAAAAAATCTGTTTACAAAAATAATATAATTAATAGTTTTTAATTTAATTGAAACTATGTATATTAATAATTAAGCACTTGGTTATGAACTTATGAATACACATGGTGTTGTTTGTGATATGTTCGCTTGGGAGGTGATTTTATATTATATTGGCCGCTAGGGAGGTATTACATTTTTTTTTTTCATTTTTCAAAAAAATCTGTTTACTAAAATTATATAATTAATAGTTTTAACTTAATAATAACTACGCAAATAAATAATTAAGCACTTGGTTATGAACTTATAAATCCATATGGTGTTGTATGTGATTTGTTCGCTAGGGAGGTGATTTTCTATTATATTGGCCGCTAGGGAGGTATTACAAATATTTTTTTATTATCTTTTTTTTTTTAAGTTCTTTTTATAATATAATATAATTTTTGGTTTTTAATTTACTTAAAACCTTACATGAAAGTAGTTATGTATTTAGGTTATGCACATTTGCTTTATGATGGCCTAGTTAATGACATGTTCGCTAAAGAGGTGTTTATGGCATAAATTGGCCCTCTTTGTCTCCGTAGCGGACAGGCCGCTAGGGAGACTCGAGTGGTCGCTAAGGAGGTAAATTTACCTGGATTGGCCGTCTGGCCGCTAGGGAGACATGGCCGCTAGGGAGGTATTTGTGACAGAAAATGGTCGCTACGGAGGCAAAAAGAACCCTATATATATATATATATATATATATATTTTTTTTTTTTTTTTTTTTTTTTTTTTTTTTAAACTGCAAAAAATAAAATGCAATTGCTAAAATTTGCGCCCCCAGAAAGGAAGCCAGACGAAATATTAAAAGTATTCTCTATAATTTTTTAACAATTTGACAAAGGGCGCCATTAGAACAACAGAAATTTGGAAAGTGTGTATAGCTGATATTGTTATAGTCATTCGTAGGGCACCTTTTGAGCAAGGGCGCAAAGGAATATAATATTTGAAAAATAATTCAAATTGAATGGATTAATTTACTCCTTCTAAAGTCGACTAAATGAATTTGACAAAGGGCGCCATTAAAACAACAGATATTATCGAGGGCGCCCAGTATCAAACAAGATTGGAAACCCATCTCAATAAATCCAGTAATTACTGAAATATTTATATATTAGCTAATACTTGCAAAGTGTGTAGCTGTTATTGTTATAGCCTTGCGTAGGGCGCCTTTGGAGCGAGAGGAAATATATAGCTAGGCCTCCAAGAAATAAAAAATGTATGGAAAATAATGCAATTGATTGGGTTAATTAAACACCTATTAAAGTTTACTAAATGAATTTGACGAAGGGCGCCCTTGGAGCAACAGGAAATCAGCAAGGGCGCAGCAGGGGGAAAAAAATGTTTGGAAACCAATGTTTCCATAATAAATAAAATTAATATTTTATTTATGTATTCACTGTTATGTTTGCTGTTATGCTGTTATGTTTTGCAAAGGGCGCCTTTGGTGCAATAGAAATCTGCAGGGGCGCCAAGAATTAAAAATGTTTGGAACCCACAGTAAATTTATACATTAAAAGTCAAAACTGTATTGATTCAAAACCTTGTATAGTAATTTCACATTTGCACATGCATTGAACTTAGACTTCAATGATTTTTTTTTTCTAATTTAATTTTTGATGTGACTCCAAAATGGCAAATTTATCAGAGGATTCGCAAAAAAAAGAAATATCATAATACATATTCTGTATATCTTGGGGAGTGGGTGGTTTGAGCAGGTAAACGAGGTTGGGGGTATAACTCTGTCGGCGGTAAAACGGAGGAACTTGCTATGGTTGAGGAGATTAGAATAAGGATTTTATTACAATAGAATAATTCGCAGAAAGGAAAGGATTACAATTGGTAAAGGGGAATTTCTAGTCACCTATTCGTGCAAATTATTTTCCGAGCAGGCTTTTTCCTATATGGCTAAGGAGGAAGGTCTCACGCAGTGGAAGAAGTTAAATAAAAAAAATTCCAGAACACGAAAAACCCTTAATCTACAAAAAAAAGGTTTTTGTTCTTGAAAAACATTAGAGCTTTCTCTAAATAAAGGAGGAATTACAGGAACAAATATCGCAGGAAGAGAATCGCTGGAAGTCAGTTTTATATGCCGTTCTTGATGTAATTATGCATTTGGCCTATCAAGGCAGTGCTTTTCGAGGATCGGATGAAAGCCTTGACTTTGGTGATCCCAGTAGTGGAAAGATCTTAAACAGCGTGACTTAATCTTCTTCTTAGCGTGACTTACTTTAAGCTCTTAAACACCATTGACTTACTCTCCCGATACCACACTCCAACTACGAGAACACATTATCCGCCCTAAAAAAGTTCAGGTCAGCTACTTTTCGCACAATATCCAACAAGTTTTTGGATATCATTGCAACAAAAGTAAGAGGAAAAATTCTGAGTGACTTAAGAGAAGCAAAGTATTTCTCTGTCATGTCTGACTGTACCCCTGATGTTAGCCACTTGGAGCAAATGTCTCAAGTCATTAGGTACGTAAAATTAAGTGCGGGCCAGAGATTTGCGAGAATTTTATTGATTTTTTTCACAGTTAGTGAGAAGACGGGTGGCACTTTCTGAAGTAATAACCAAAAAATTCAAAAGTGATTGTTTGGATATTAAGAACTGTAGAGGGCAGCTATATGACAATGGTGCTAACATGGATGGAAAGTACAAAGGTGTTCAAACCCGTTTGGAGAAAAATAATGCTCTTGCTTACTTCGTACCCTGCGCTGAGCATTCACTAAAATTAATTGGGGTAAATGCTGCGAGCATCACTCATGAAGCAGAAACTAACTTTGGAGTCTTAAATTGTCTTTATTCATTCTTAACAGCATCAACTAATAAGTGGGGAAGTTTTGCTCAAAAACACACCTATCTCTCTCAAGCTACAGAGCGGAACTAGGTGGTCAACAAAGAGGGAAGCTGTAATAGTTATTTACAAGCATCTTGGAGGAATTATTACTGCTTTAAATGATAATATGGTAGCAAGTTTGACTTCAAGTTCTGAAACAAAACCAGAAGCTAGGAGTCTTTTAAAAAGTATTAGCATTTTTGAATTTGTGATATTTTCTTGCTTCTGGTTCAAAGAGCTATCTAGGTTTGGCATTGTCAACAAACTCCTCCAGAAAAAATATATCGCAATTGCTCAATCAGTTCTCCACATTAACCGCCTCATACAGGAGGAAACTAGGGAAAATAATGCAAGAGATGCAGTCACTGAAGCTAAGACCATAGCTGGAGGCCTTAACATAGATCATCAATTTAAAGAGGTGCGTAAACGAAAAAGAAAAGGATAGCTGATGAAATATGTAAAGATAAAAGTATTGAATGGACACCAGAGACGGAGGTTTAAAATAATGCTTCTTCAAATAATAGACCACATCCTAAGTTCTCTCCAAGGATTAGAAGGGTAACTCTTACAAGCAAATATGTAGGATTGAGAGAAGAGTATGACGTTAAGAAGACAATAGAATAATTCAAATTTCAATTTCTCCTATGATGTTGTCCTTTTCAATTAGGAAACAGTTGCTTTGAGGGAGGGGTAGATTTATGAATAATATGACTGGTTATTATAACATTTACGATTGTGGAATATTTATTGCAAAATCACCGTAATTTGGAGATCAGTGTTATTTAATATAAAAAAAAACCTAAGCTGACGGGACTAAACACAAAAAAAGGAGATCGGGGGGGGGGGGGGGGGGGGGGGCGCCGAAATATTCTTGCCCCGGGCGCCGGAAAGCCTAGATCCGTCACTGCAATGGTGCTTCTCACTTGAGAGGCCACTTTAGTGGCCTCTGAAGTGAGGAAAAGTTCCGAGGTACCCTGTACCCGATTTTTTCTTATCTGTCAAAATGGTTTTAGTTTTTACACGAATTAAAGTATGAATTTAGCAAAAAGCGCAGACGGTTCATAATCTGGGGCTATCTGCGGGTAACTTTCGATAAACTATAAAAGTTTCATTCAAATCAAATAAGTACTTTTGAAGCTATAGTTGTAAATGAATGTATGTTTGTGCGCATGTGGAAGAGCAGAAAATAGACGCAGAAGGTTGAAACTTATATGGGACCAACAATGGGCTAATTATGACCTACCCCCAAATTTCATTAAAATTGGACGTGTAGTTTTTAAGATATGTTGGTTCGCAAAAATTGAACGACAGACAGACACGGAACCGAAAATGATTCCTGATGTCAGAAACGGATTTCTGTCTTGGAATTTTTGAAATTGGAGACCTAAAATATTTTCGTTCTTCAGAACGATCACATAGCTACCATTACCTTTGGTAAGCTCAGAAGCAAAAATTCTCTATTTTATTTTGTGGACAATTTATGTTACTGGAGCAATCTGATAAGTTCCAAACTATGTTTTGCATTCATCCTGCTTTGGAATTTATTTTAATTTGTATTTTTACTTAAAAATAAATACGTGTTTGTTTCTATCTAACGGATATATTTAAAACCAATCAATCTATCAAACTTCTTCCTTCGACTAGACTTGTTTATATATGACTTATTTCGTGAAAGTGATCTTTTTTTTAATACGAGACAGTTGGAGAGGAACTGGCTCAGTTTTAAAGCCTGGGAACCTCAACCAAGGCGGGTTGTACAAAAGAGTGAACTGTATAGGTTTTTAAATATATAATTAAAATGTATATAACATAAAAACATTAGAGAAAAAGGTGGTGAAAATAATAATAAATAAGGTGAGATGGTTGTTACGTGGTTAGAAGTTTACTAGGGCGGGTTCACAGCGGTAGCGGTATGAGGCAGCATGAGATGGTGTAAATCCAGCGGACGAGTCCAGTTTTCTATATTTTCTATTGTTTCTCTCCGTGTATCAGTATCTCCTGCTCTATTCTGATGATCTTCAGTGGTTGCGGTTGCGGTAAATAACTTAGCGGTGTCACAATAAAGCGGTGTAAACAGCACAGAGAGTGACTAGCGGAAGAATGTGAGGGTTAGGATTTATTTAGATGTAAACAATGCAGTTCGCACATGCGCACACACTTAATTGTTGCCTTCAACCAAACTCACTCTTTCCACCACAGTTAAGCTAATATATAAAACATAAATAAATTAATCAACAGTCTTAACTCAAATTTTCATAAAAATAAAAATGATTAGGCACCCTACCAAATTGAATAAATTTTGTTTAATTGGAATGCAGTGTTACTATTGCTACTACAAATAAAAAAAATGTTATTAATCCTATTTATTCTTTTTACGACTTTTATTAAGCTTTTTGCAATTTACCAAAATGTTAAAATCTTTAATTGCGTTTCCTGAAAAAAGTCATTTTTTGAGTTATGTCAGTCTTTTTTCGGACCAGCGATGTGGTATTTCAATTTATCCTTGAGAGAGGCAAAAAAAATACGTGTGGTGTCGCGGGACACCCGGTAGGAACGAAGTTCCTTAAATTTTTCATTAAATATAAATTATAAAATCACACTGCAAAGTACGTATACATTGCTAATTTCTTATACATGGCGGAGTTAGAAAAGAGACAAAATTAAAAGTAAAGAACTGTTTGTACCTAGCAGAGTTAAGGCAAAATTAAAAGAAAATCATTATTTGCATCATTAAAGCAAGCGTCTAACTATAAATATATATTGAATACAAGGAAAAAGTTTATAGTTAAAGAGTATGTTTGTTAAAGGATATTGGATTAAAATAGGACTGTTTTCTACCTACCCGGCCAATTAATTTAAAATATTTTAAAATATATCTCTTCCCTGCTCTAAAGCTTCTGCTTGTATGCGGTTGAAATTTTACATGCCTGTTTCAATTGTACTATAGACAAATGTTGTGCGAAGCCGAAGGAACTTTTTCGCTCAGGGAATAATGGCTTACTTTACTCCCTAGGTGCATAAATAACTATTAATTTAGTTTTTGAAAAAAAAATATATATATATATTAAATAATTAATTAATTCTTCTTGTTGCACAGGCACTTGAAAAATTAAATGAGTTCATGAAGTCAAATATTAATACATATATTACAAGTATTTTTAAAGTTAATAATACAAATTTTGATTGATAGATGCATATACCATTATTGTGTTAGGAGAAACACATTACCCCAAAAGGCATCTTCATTTTAAATAATTCTAACTACTTATTTGAGCTGTTATACCTCAGTGCCAAAAATACGGAGAAAGTGCGAATTAAATAATTGAAGTTGACAAAATTAACCTTTAAAATTATACAGTTACTAGTATTTATTGAGAATTTTTTTGGTAAATTCATAATACCTATATATAAATCTTAAATGGTAAACTTATAAATTTTATCTAGATATTTGTAAAAATCAGAAAAATTGGAGCTATTTTCCTGATTACACTCGTAGATACCCTCAGAACTTTCAGGACTTATTGTTCAAGTGTATTCAATTTCATGTATCAATAATCAATAAATTTCAAAAATTTTCAATTTAGTTTTGCTATTTCCGTTTCAATGACAACTATAAAAAAGACCAAATATGCTGGGTTAAAAATTCAGTTAAAGCATTGTGTAGAGAAGTTTAAAATTCAAATGAATGCATTTCATTAAAATTGGATAAGGAGTAGGAAATTAATATGGATTAGCTTCATTTAAACTAGTTGGTAGCTTATTTCAGTTTGGATTATTTCGTGAATAAATTTGGGTAAATATAGAGTAGGTAATCGTAAAAAGAAAGGCAAACAAATTTTTTTTTTTTGATATTTTCCCTGAATTATTTCACACGATTATATTCCTAATATTATTGTCTTACTGGTCTCAAGGTAATTGACGTTATTTCCATGAGAGCTGCATAATTTAGAATATCAACTAATTATATATGCAGGTTTATTCAAATTATACAATTAATTCATTTCACGGCAATAGTATTTTAATATAAATAGAAAGGTTAGTCAAGAGCACTGCTGAAATTAGAAGTTCGCGAGCTGCTGATCACACAAAAAATTAAAATTCTTGAACTAAACAAATAAAATTATGATTTCTTTTATTGTTACTTATTTTATTGAAGACTGCTGCTGACTTAAAGAAACATTTTATGTTCTTAGTACATTAACTACAAGTTACCTATTCTTCAATTTTGATCATTTTATTGCTTTTATATTCTATTTTTATTAACTAAACATTTGAGCACCTATTATTTACAATAACTGTTTTTTTTATTTTTAAATATACAGGGTGGTCCAAAAGTCTCTCCTCCCCCCCTCATAACTTTTGAACGGTTTGAGATAAATTAATGAAACTTGGGGGATCTCTACCATGCAAAGAGAAGTTTGTATTCATGCAATCGCCCTCTAGGGGCAACCACCCACTTTGCCCCCAGGCCACCTATCTTCAAAATTTCAAATTGGAATTGACATTATCTGTCATTATGGAAAATTTAAGACAACTAAATGCCAATATTGCTCTAGAAGCGGTCATTTGAGCAAAGTATGCATGGCTTGATCTAAGAATATGAACGATAATAAAATATTAGATGAAGAAGAGAATTACTCTGAAGAAGAGGACATGTATGACATGAACATAATTTAAAAATCAAATAAGCAAGACAAGTTTTATGTGAGTGTAAAAATGGAAGATAGAAAATTGAAAATGGAGTTAGACACCGGAGCAGCTCTGAGCACAATAGCTTGAGAAGACTTTAAGAGGTTGAATATAGGGAAGAAAATTTTTAAAATATGGGGTATTACTTAAGACATATACGGGAGAAATCATTAAACCAATGGGAGTAGCATACGTGGGCTGTAACTATAACGGACAAAGATTTCTAGGTAAATTGTACGTTATAAACAGAAAGGTGGATCCGATTTTTGGAAGAGAGTGGATGAGAGAAGTGAGACTTGACTGGGGAGAAATTAGAACGATAAATGTGGAAGATACATCACAGCTAAACGCATTGCTACAAGAATATTCTGATATATTTATAAAGAACAAAATCGGAATAATTCCAAATGAGACAGGACACCTATATTTAAAAGAAAATGTGCGGCCGATATTTTTAAACCGAGACCGGTTCCTTTTGCTATAAAGGGTAAAGTTGAAGAAGAATTAAACAGATTGGAATAATTTCGAAAATAGAGCAATCAGATTGGGGCACTCCTATTGTTCCGGTTATGAAACCTAATGGGACTGTCCGCATCTGTGCTGATTTTAAATCTACATTAAACAAATTCATTAAGGACGAATCATACCCTATTCCGTTAATAGATGACATTTTTTCAAAAATGAATGGTGGAAGGTATTTTTGTACACTGGATATAAGCAATGCCTATTTACATTTACGTATGGATGAGGAAAGTGCGTATATGCAAACATTAAGTACCCACAAGGGTCTTTACAAAGTAAACCGCCTAATGTTTGGATTTAAAGTCGCCCCTGCAATATAATATGGATATGTATAATATATATGTATAATATGTATATGGATATATATAATAATATATATGGAATCGATTCATGGACAAATGCTTACACGGCTTAGAAGGAGTGGCCAGTTTTTTACTTTCTCATATAAAGAGAAAGTATTGTGATGGCGCGAAAATTCGATTTTGAGATTTTGATGGATTTACACGTTTTGAGGTCCCCCTGAGTCCAAAAAAGTGGTTTTTAAAAAATGTCTGTCTGTCGTCTGTGCAGACGCCTGGAGCCTAAACTACTGGGCAGATTTTGATGAAATTTGGCATACATGGTCAGAAAAATCATACCCCGAGGTGAAATCGAGAAATGAATTTTAGCTCCTAATTTAGGGGCGCTGCTCCCCAAAAACTCTGAAAAAACGTGAAAAAAAATTATTTCTCGAAAACGGTTCCGACGATTTTGATTAATTTTTTTTAAAATATAGTCCATTTAAATACGAATCCAACGATATAAGCCGTTTTCCCGGGAAAAATCTAGTTCCTGAGAAAAAAGGTAAACGCGGACGGAGAGAGCCCGGGTTCAATGCCCCGCCCGGGAGAAGTTATTTTTATGATAAATTTTAATGAAATGCACAATAATAATTAAATTTACATACGAAAACTAATAAATGGAAAACACTGGGCTAAATAATTTTGAACTCGTATATGAGAAAGTTTGTCTGAGTTGTCTCAGGCTGATTTTTTGATGATGTTATAATTCAAGGCAAGACGATGGAAGAAACGATTAGAAGAGTTAGGTTGGTAATGGACCGCATTAGAAAATATAACCTTAAGCTAAATCAAGATAAATGCACATTTTTTAAAAGAAGTATAAAATACCTAGGACATCAGATTGACGAAAACGGACTACACAAAACGGAAGAGAAAGTAGAAGCAATTTTAAAGACGAGTAAACCGAACAATGTATCCGAGTTAAAATCATTTTTAGGAATAACCAATTAATACAACAAATTTATTAAAAACTTGGCTACAGTGTTAAACCCATTAAACAAATTATTAAAAAAAAGTAACAAAATTCATATGGACACCGAAATGTGAAAGAAGTTTTCGGAAAGTTAAAGAGGAAATTGCAAGCGAAAAAACATTGATCCATTTTAGTGCTGACTTACCATTGACTTTAGCGATTGATGCATCTCCAGTTGGTTTGGGAGCAGTCCTCTCACACAGATATAAGGATGGAACAGACAAGCCTATAGCATTTGCTTCACGGACACTCACAAATACGGAAAAACAATACAGCCAAATAGATAAGGAGGCCACCGCTATTTACTGGGGACTGAAGAAGTTTTTTCAATATTGTTATGGAAGGAAATTAATAATTATTACAGACCATAAGCCTCTAGTAGCGATATTTAACCCGGATAAAGCGTTACCCTCGATGACGGCCACACGACTATTTAATTATGCAAGTTTTATATCAGGATTTGATTACACTAATGAATTTAGAAAAACCACAGAACACGGAAACGCAGACTTTTTATCAAGATTTCCAGTAGAGAGCGGAAAGACAGAATTTAAAGACAACCCTACTATAAACTGCCTGAAACAAATAGAGACATTACCGGTTCTGAGATCGACGATTGTAAGGGAAACGGAAACTGACCAAGAACTAAAACAGATTATCGACGCGTTGAAGGAAGGGAAAAGTTTAAAACCACTAGGACTTAAAGATGGAGAATTTTCATTAGATGAAGGGTGCTTATTTAAAGGGGACAGAGTAGTTATTCCGCAAAGTTTACGGAGAAGGGTTTTAAAATAATTACATATCGGACAAGTAGGGATAGTCAAAATGAAATTATTAGGGAGAAGCTACTGCTACTGGAAGGGCATGGATAGACAGATAGAAGAACTGGCTAAAGAATGCAAAATGTGCTGCTTAAAACAAAATGAACCGGCTCAAGAACGTTTACATACATGGGAACAACCAGTGGGGCCATGGAGGAGAATCCACATAGACTTCGCAGGATCGGCTTATGGTCACTACTTTTTAATAATTGTCGATTAATTCTCTAAGTGGGTTGAAGTCATCCCAACTAAGACAACATCTTCAGATTGGTGCATCCGGACACTGAGGCAACAATTCTCAATTTTCGGATTACCTTTTATATTGGTCTCAGACAACGGACCTCAATTTAAATCACATTTATTTCAACAATTCTTACGTGTAAATGGTGTCATCCATAAAACAACGGCCCCTTACCATCCAGCCACAAACGTACGGGTGGGACGTTTCGTTCAAACTGTCAAAAAGAGTCTAAAAACCATTATGGACGAGGGAGGAGACATAGATACAAAGCTCTGTAGGATTCTAATGCAACTACGTAAAACTACAAATTCAACAGGAACAACGCGTACCACCTAATGTTTAACAGGAATGTTAGAACACGAATCGATCTAATTTTAAGTGATACCTTACCATCAAGTAACTCCCAAGAGACCAGACCCAGAGTACGAATAAGTTTTAAGGAGGGAGAGAGAGTACAGGTGAGAAGTTATCAGGTCCCAAAGGTAAAATGGAACTTTGGACATGTGATATGAAGAGAGGGAACGATACACTACTTAGTCAGACTGGACAATGGGCATGAGTGTAGAAGACACCTCAACCAGATGAGATCATCCAGATTTACAAGGAAGGACTGACACATCTGTCATCTGTCACTTAGAAAATATTGTTGTTGTTATTGTGTTATGAGTAGAATAAATATGTTAAAACGTTTTATAGAATATCAGTGTTAATTATTTAGTAAAACCATGTTAAAAGAAGATTTATTAGGAATGTATATTTTTGATAGCATATTTAGGTTCTACGGTAAAAAAGAATAACATTTTAATTAAAACTATTTTTTCTATCTCTAATATTATGCCCCCTACAGGGCGAAGATAGCAAAATAACCCTTCCGATAATACGGTGTAAAATCTAAACGGTTAGAGATAAAATAATGAAACTTAGGGGATCCGTACTTGTAAAGAGAAGTTTGTTTTCATGCAATTGCGCAGTAGGGACAACCACCCATTTTGCCCCCAGGCCCCCTAACTTCATAATTTTAACCTAGAGTGTATATTTTTGATAACAGATTTTGATTCTACGACGAAAAATAAAAATATTTTATATCTAACTTTTTTTTCTATCTCCAATATTTTGCCCCCTATAGGGGGGCAAAAGTATAAAAATGGTAGATTTCAGCGCCTGGGGGAAAAATGGTGGTTGCCCCTAGTAAGCGAGTGGATGAATACACACATTACACACTTCCCTTTACATGGTACAGATCCCCACAAGTTCCATTAATTTATTTCAAACCATTTAGATTTTATAACGATCTAAGTGTTATTTTTTTACTATATGGGAAGGATTATTTTACTACCTTTGCCCCCCTGTAGGGGGCAAAATATTGGAGATAGAAACAAAGTTTAAGTAAAATTTAATTATTTTTCACAGTAGAATCCAAATATGCTATCAAAAATATTCACTCCAATTTGAAATTTTGAAGTTGGATAGCCTAGGGGCAAAGTGGGTGGTTGCCCCTTGTGGGTGATTGCATGAAAACAAACTTCCCTAGGCATGGTAGAGATCCCCCAAGTTTCATTAATTTATCTCAAACCGTTCAAAAGTTAAGAGGGGGGGGGGGGGGGGGGAGAGACTTTTGGACCACTATATATATATATATATATATATATATATATATATATATATATATATATATATATATATATATATATATATATATATATATATTGTAACTTACTTTCATTAAGTATTAAACAAATTTCCCTAAACTAATAAAATTCCCTAAACAGACACAACTAATAAGTATTTTAGATTTCTATAACAATAATAATAAAATTATTTAATAATATTTCCCAAATTAAATACTTCTTTTATTTATTTATTTATTTTTTTTTTTATTATAGGCATCCAGGAATAGTTTCCCGATAGCCTTTAATAAATTCAGAGTAGTATCTATATATTGTGGGCCAGTTTTTTGAGTTATGAATTATGTCATCGACACTAGTAATAGGAAGAGATAATGGATGGTTTTGAGAATATGTGGGACAGTTAAATATATGTACGGTACACACAATCAATCTCTCGCATACATGCAATAATATTACTAATGGTATTGAAATAATAGTAATTTTATAATAACTACAAAATAAATAAATAAATAATAACAAAATGAACAAACAAGTATACAAATTTTTACAATACATTATTATATTTATATACACACATACATACATGCATACTCAGACATACATTTTTAAGTAATTAAATTTGTTTGTTTAACTATCTCCCTCCCTTTTTTATTTTTATCACTAAACATTTTATTTGAGTTTTAGGTACATTATTTTACATATTTTATTTGTTTGTATATTCATTCATTTACCAATCAATTTTTTTTTTTTTTTTCACCAGTACTCAGGGCCCAAAACTCTAATTTTTCGATACGAATAAGCTGCTTTTAAAAAAATAAACTAGTATTAACTGGCTACTTTGTGCCAGCCTTTACTACCATTTAATACATTGAGCACCTCATCTCTTGGTATATATTGCTCACCTAGGTATCTTTGCATTATGGTTTTAAGCACAGAGCAGTTTCGTATGAAGTGAACTACATCTTCTCTTTCATTCTGCCTACATAATGTCACAGTTATTATTGTCATCTCTCCTCCATGGTTAATAATTTAGATTTATCATTTCACTTCTGGCCAGCAATATTATTCTCTGGGAGTCGTAGTCGAGGTCTGATCGTATGTAATTGGCGATGCCATTATGGTCAAAATCTTTACATATTAAATGGTACTGGGCCCGGTTTATCCTCTAATTGCAATCGTTGTAAAAATTGCTTTCTGCCCTTTCCCACCAGTTCCACATCATCATAATCCATTCTCGCCTGTTTTGAAATCCTTCCTCTTCCTCAAATCTCGTATTCATTTCTTCACCTCTTGCCGACCATACCTTGAACCAAGACAGCTTTCTGTCACACACAACTTTAGACAGTTGAAAGGGGAGCCTTTACTCACTCATCTCCGAAGACTTCGCTCAAATAGTTAATATGCAATTTGAGAGTAAAGTAGAAGATAGGTATTAGACACGTTTCTTTGTAAATCACAGAATTTGGTGTGTTGTAAGGCAATTTGTAAACTTTCTTCAAGAAAACTTTGAAGAAAGTTTAAAGTATGAGTATATTGTATATTTATTAAATTTCAACAACGCGTGGGGGGGGGGGGGGGGTTATTTATGTAGACTAAAGCGTTATATTAAGAAATTGTTTATAAATTTATATCTAAGTCGATTGTTATATTATATGAAGGGCTTAATATTCTTTCGTTACTATTATTTATAATTTAAAAGTGAAAATGTCTACTTGTGCGATCACCGATTAACTCTACCTCATTAATTGGTGGTGAATTTCAGTTTTATATCTTTATATATACTTAGGACACCCAATATATAAGGTAAGTATGTACGTACTTATTTTTATGTTGCTATTCGTTTTTATGTAGTTATTTATGGTGCACTATATCATATCTTAATTAGTTCCTGAAATAATATCATGTTGTTGAGATTTTCGGTACAGCCTTACAAATATATTTGACAAGAAGAAATAGTTTAATTTTGTATAGGCATGACATTTTGACTGGTGGAATTAACAAACATATTGTTAGTCTTGAAACAAGTTAAGTTATACTTGAAGTCAAGCATAAAAAGGGAGAACCCAACCTTAAGTTTATTACTGTTTCCAGAATAATTTATTTTTATGATAAGAACAAAATGAACCAGTATTCGTTCTACAAACGTTATGTAGAGTAGTGAGAAGAATATTATGTTTGCTACAGCCACAACGCAGGAAGGAGTAGGGGGAACCCTGATACATCCAAATTTTAAAGGGGATAGCGTCAGCGTCCCTTCGGTTCAGTTCAACACGAGGCACCGGCTCGAAACTACCTATACATTTTACACCTTATTTTCATGTAAAGTAAATTTGATTAATTATTAATCATTGTGAAGTTAGTGACATGTCTCAATTAGAGATAATTTTGACTGAACATTTTTTTTTTGTATCATTAAATATAAGCTTTTTTCAAATTCAATTACACTTTACATTTCTTTTTTTTTTAAGAAAAAAAAGTTAAAAAAGTTCTCTCAGAGAATACAGATTAGAATTTTAACTTGTACTAAAATTTTTACACTTACCAAGTGGTCTTTGCATCTTAATCATGGTCATTTCTTCAGGAGGAAATGTTCTGGGTCTGTAGTAAATTTTGAAATTGCTCCAATGGAAATACTAAATGTTGAGGATTCTAATTTCACACTCTCTACTTTTTGTGTACATGCATGGGATGGCTTGTGAAATTAGATTGCATAATAGGCAATCTCAAGGTTTGCTATAGTGAACCTATGATATTACCTGCTGTAGAGGTATGCAATGTAGTGTATGCAAATACTACTTTAAGTGTAATAAAGGCAAGTACAAGTATAGAAATGTTTACCTATTCTCCTAGGGAACTTACCTCAATCCTCCAACAACTCCATTAGAGTTCCTGGAAACATAAAGATAGGTTGGGGAAGTACAACTGTGGCATGAGGAAACAATAAAATGTTTCCTACAAGTATAACTTGAGCTAGGAAAAATAATTTAAGATTTATAACAGTAGCAACTCCTATACTAGTATTGACAATAATAAAGGTTCAATTTAATTCTATGTTACGCTTCATTCAGTAACAAATATGCTTAAGCAGAGTAAAGATAATTCTTTGTTGAAGAATAACAAGTCCAGTGGCAATCTTAATTTAGTGTAATGTCAACCTCAGTAAAGTTTATTTGAAGTGAATAAAAACTATAAATTGTATATGCAGAAGAAAAGCTATCCTTGTCACAAGTTCAATTAGGCCTTTCTAACAACCATAACAGTTGTTAAAGGTAAGGATACTTAAATTGTATGCTTATAGTAAGAAAAAAAAATTAACTTGTAACAACTCTATAATACTTGTCACAACAAAAAGTCTAACAAGTATAACCATTTTCTTATGGGGACTCTACAATTCTTGGTTCACAAATAACCATAATTATTACTTGTGACAACGCTATAA
Source organism: Gerris lacustris (assembly GCA_951217055.1). Lineage (NCBI taxonomy): Eukaryota > Metazoa > Arthropoda > Insecta > Hemiptera > Gerridae > Gerris > Gerris lacustris. Next base: position 4,553,408 of record OX578279.1, read on the forward strand.
GGATTGTCATCAGTATACATTTTTTTCAGTGCGTCCATTGTACGTAAAAATGAATCAGACTTTTTCTATGGGAAATTTTGTTATCTTTAATTACTATAACCATCTTCATTGGTGTCCGAGCCATAGGAAGCGAGATATTCGCAAAAAACCCGAATTTGTTGACCTTGGCCCTTGAATATCTAATAACGCGACCACGATCTCGTTGTCCTGACTATTTAATTATTAAGTTGATTAAATATAAACTGCGGGGTTGCAAGATAGTCTTTATATTTTCTTTCAGAACAAAATTCACAAATTTTAGTTAGACTATGTCAAAATTATGAAAACAATAAACAAAGTAAAAAATATTCACTTGCCCCCACTCTTTACAAGGTTTAAAAATAAAATAATAAAATAAATTAAATTTTACCAAATTGCATCCACGACATTTCCGGACGGAAAGGTCCGAAGGAAGTCTTAGAGTAAGAGCAACGTGAAATCGAAGTTACAACATATATACATACAAATTTACAAGAATTTAAAATATTAAACCCGGCGAGGTGTGCTGCCAAAGCTTTTATTTGCCTATTGGCCTCCTCTGCCGCTTTTCTGCCGGACTGCATAGGAGCTGGATCAGACGCAGTTGTGTCCGAAGTAGCTTGCAATCCTTAGTTAGACTATTTCAAAATTATGAAAACACTAGCCGGATCGGTGATCTTAGCGCACCTTATCCGTCTAGAAGTTGGCTGTGTGTGTAAATAATAATTTAAAAAAAATATGATTAATATACGTATATTGTTACATAATTTCGTATTTTAGTAAAATTAGGTTATATTATTTTTTTATGCATTTTCAATTATTCTATTTTATACTACCTTCAATTTTAGTTACAATGAGTCTATTTACCAAATTCAAGATCTTTAAATCCACTGGAAGCTAAGATAATAGTATCTGATTAAATCTAAGATGGCGGCCATATGTTGAATTGAAAGTACCTTTAATTTTCTTCTTTAGCTACCACAGGTTTATGTACCATATTTCAGATCTCTAGGTCCCCTAGAAGCTGAGATAATAGAGTTTCTTTAAATTCAAGATGGCGGTTATAATTTAATATGGCGGCCATATGTTGACGTAAAAGTGTCTTTAATTTTCTTCTTTAGGTACCATATGTCTCTGCACCAATTTCTAATTCTCTAGGTCTACTGGAAGCTGAGATAATAGAGTTATTACATCCAAGATGGTGGCTATAATTCAGTATGGTGGCCATATATCGAAGAAAAAATGGCCTTAATTTTCTATTTATGGTACACTCTAGCTATGTACCAAATTCTAAACCTCTAGGTCCCCTGGAAGCTGAGATAATAGAGAGTTATTAAAATCCAAGATGGCGGTTGTAATTCAATATGGCGGCCATATATCGAAATCAAAACGTCCGCACTCTGCTATTTATGTTACACTCTACCTACGTACCAAATTTCAGAATTTTAGGTCCACTTGAAGCTGACATAATAGAGTGTTATTAAATCCAAGATGGCGGTTATAATTCAATATGGCGGCCATATGTTAAAGTGATAATACTTTTAATTTTCGTTTTTAGCTACCATAGGTCTATGTACTAAATTTCAGATCTCTATGTCAATGGAAATTAGGAGAATTACTGATGAATAAATCCAAGATGAAGGCTATAATTTAACATGGCGGCCATATATCGAAATAAAAATGGCCTTACTTTTCTATTTATGGTGCACTCTATCTATGTACCAAATGTCAGATCTCTATGTCAATGGGAAGTAGGAGAATTTTTGATCAGTCAGTCACTGTCACTCTTAGTTTTATATACTACTAGAGGTCGACCAAGAAGTCATGAACACGGGAGAAACGGAAAGCTTAACTTCGTTTAAAATCGGAACTTCCGAGTATTGCCGAAGTCAGTACAGTCGGGTGCTAAGACAATACCCATTTCTAGTTTGTATGACATGCTCAGTTACGTCAAATCTCACGAATAACAACAACAAGAAGGTTTCCAATCTGTTAGGTTTCCTGTTTTGTCAAATGCAAAGAACGCTACAAATAATGGGGTTGGAACAAACCTAATATTTATTTTTTTATTATAAAAATGATTGCTCTCCATGACAATTAATAAAATTATATTAGCGAATTTCTAGTTTGCTTTTCCCCATTATATTTTAAGGAAATCTAATCTTAGAATCTCATTATTTTTATAATTTCGTCCTAATTTTGAATTCGTGTTATTATCCATGTTTCGGCCCATAGGAGGTGTACTCTGGTATGAGTACCGAGGAGGGAACCAAGCACTCCAGAGGAGAGAATCCCTGTAGCAAAGCTAAAGCCGGGAGAAAACAGGGATTATAATAAAATGCAATAATAAATTAAACTTTCAATGCAAAGTATAATTGAAATAAAGCTAGCAAGCAAGCATTGGTTAGTTAGCAACTATGTGTTAGAATTATAAATAATTAATATGTATAATAAAAATTAACAAGTAATATATATATAATAACAATTTTGAATAGATAACAAAGAATAATTATAAGGTTTAATAAATAACAAGCGGTTAGCGGCAAGACAGTAACACAAGCAGGGGTCAGTATGTGGAAGCTGGAGGGGTTAGTTAATTGGTAACAAGTGACTTACCTGGGCTGGCTGGAACATGGACAGATAGACAATACATAAACAAATACTTCAGCCAGTCAGGAACAGGGAACCTACATAGAAAATAATTAGTTAGACACACAACACGGAGAGAATTAAAACAGTGGTAACAATATATCTATACAAAAAAGTGAGCGACGGGCCAGGTCGCTACACCACTACTCTAAACTTAAGCTACACGGTGCGTTGACACTGCACGGTCCGAAAAAATGAACGGTGTAGAAGGCAGGATGTCCACTGTCTCGAAAACGGTCCTTGGCTGCACAGTGCCGGGACTTCAAGACACTGAAACTCCACTCTAAGTATTTTAAAGGGTCAACTTCTTGCTGCACGTCTAACAAATAATAAATACTGAATAATTCGGCGAGGGCAGGTCGCTTAAGATGGCCAAATAAATATTAAATTAAAATATAATCATAAAATAAAGTACTCACGCTGTCTGCTCAAAATGGTCACCAACCTGGGTAGGTTTCTACCGGCCCGACTTAACCAAACCAGCGCTGAGAGTGCGTGATTGGGAGCCGCTAGCAAGAGCTTTGTTTAGGTGAAGTGGTGGAGTGGAAGTTGCACCCGGTGGGCCAAGGGTGGAGGTCTTGCTGGATTGCGGAACATCCAGTAAACCTATTGCAACCTTTCGATTTGTTGTTGTTTATGAAGTTTATGAATCTACGGCGCATCAGAATCGTGCTAAATATTGTTTCCCTGGATTGAAGATTATGTGAGAAGTTTTGTGTTGAACTGTGTTGTTATAGTATATAACAATTATGTGTAAAGTTAGGTTTAAGAAATATGTACATGGCAAGGACGGTGTATAGAGGATACCTAGTTTCGGTAGGGTGGGGGTAGCGGTAGAATGGTGGGAGATTGCTCTGACGTCACATAAAACCCCCTACACCCTAACCAGCTACATCACCTCTCTCATAAACTACTTGTCATCATTTTTATTGTCCACTTTTAGAATTAACTTTTTAAAATACTTGTTTAAATACTTTACCAGGCCAAATACAATGTTTTTTTTTTATAGATATTTACTGCCCACTTTAATCGTTCTTAATTCAAAAGGCATTATTATTACGGTTACAGTAAAGGAATAAGCATTAAAAAATCGGTCCGAGACAACTCAGACAAACTTTCTCATATACGAGTTCATATTCACTTAGGCCCAGTGTTTCCCTATTATTAGTTTTCGTATGTACATTTAATTTTTACTGAGCATTTCATCAAAATATACCATAAAAATAACTTCTCCTGGGCGGGGAATCGAACCCGGGCTCTCTCCGTCCGCGTTTTAAGCTATTTTTTTCCGGAACTAGACTTTCCCCGGGAAAACGGCTTATATAATTAAATTCGTATTTAAATGGGCTATATTTTAGAATTTTTTAATTAAAATCGTCGGAACCGTTTTCGAGAAATAATTTTTTTTCATGTTTTTTCAGAGTTTTTGGGGGTTAGCGCCCCCAAATTTAGAGCTAACATTCATTTCTCGATTTCGCCTCGGGGTATGAATTTTCTATACATGTATGCCAAATTTCGTCAAAATCGGCCCAGTAGTTTAGGCTCCAGGCGTCTGCACAGACAGACGACGGACAGACATTTTTTAAAAACCACTTTTTTGGACTCTTATGATCTTATTACTACAACTGAAATGATAAAGAAATTACAAGGAACATTGGGGGGAGGATGTTGTATTTTAGCATATCATAATATTTGATTGCAAAATTGTTTACTATCCCGCCTCTCTCAATGTGTCTTATCGCCCCCCCCCCCCCCTCCTCGGTTACATATATATATTGTAATTCTCTAGAATAAGGTCAGGAAAAAATCACAACTCAAAATTATTTCTTATAGCTGAAAAAGCAATTGAAATACAAAGACTCAATATTGGAAAATATCGAGTTTTTAATTTCTACTTTTTCAATTTTCTTGAAAAAGTAAGGTCAGCTATTTTTTTTTTCTTTTTTACTTTAGATTCGTGTTCTCCCTTGTTTCAAGATCATTTTCCCCGATCATTTTTTTTTTTACAATTGTTTTGGGCGAAAAATGGTGTCGAAAACCTCAAAAAACACAATTTTTCCGAACTTTAGGCGCATTTTCCAAGAAAACTGTAAATATTGGAGAAATTTTAACTTCAGATTCGGATTCAGCACACTAAAATACTTTAGAAAAAGACATTTTCAGTTTGAGGCTTTTTCTTGCAGAACAGTATAATAAACGAAGCCGAGGTTGCACGGGTATAGGGAGTTGCTTTGTAGGGATGTAGTAAAGGTATTATGTGACGTCACACATTAAAGGGGCACGTCTCGCTTCCCGAATCTAGACATCCTGTATACACTATCCTTGTGTACAAGGTATGTTAACAAATAAATAGTATTAATTAAAAAACATGCAAAGAATAGGCGGAGCCTAAACAATCCATGTTTTTAATAATACCAGGAAATTTAATTTACCAAAGAGAAAATTGCCAAAAACAATCCGAGAGAGGTAATAGTACAAATAATAATTCACAAAAAAGTAAGAACTAAAATCCAGAAATAAAAAAGTAACAAATCAAACTCAGAAATAAAGAGGAAGAAAAAAATCGATTAAGATAGAAGAAAATTTGGTCAAACTGAGAAACACGGTGCGTTGGGAGTCGATTGTCAGTGGGCGGGGCTTAAGTGAAAGTTTCGAGATATGTGGGCGGGGCCAACTACTCCTCTTAACAGGCGCTAAATTTGAATTAAAAAATTCTTTTTGTACTTCGATATGCAGCGATATGAGATATGCACGATCACGCAGCGGTGCGGAACGGCCCTAGAAAATTCAAGGGCATATAAATGTATTTTTTAATTCGATTTGGACCTCTGCCACGTCTATATGCAGGAGGGTTTTTTTTCTTCAAAAAATGAGCGGCACCGCAAAGCAGTGCGGCGCGGCCCCTCAAAATTCTAGGAAAACAATTAGATATCACGCCATTTTAACAATCGATATAATCTAGTTCGACCTTTATAACGTCTATTAATTTGACAGTTGGCGCCTTTTTTGGTTGATTTTCTCCTACTTTTTTGGCAAATAAGTGGGGGTGAAGGGTGTGACACCCCTACCCCCGACAATCCTAATCCGCGATTCGCGCCCTCAGCCCAGCCATTCCTTTTCTGTTCGTTTCGTTCTCGAGTTCTCGTTCCGTATTCCTTATCCCTACCAGTTCTTAAGTCTCTACTAGTTTTTCACATATCACGTTTTTTTTCACGTATCACGTTTCCAGTTCGCTTATACAGTTACAGTTCAATAGCTTTACTTTACTTATTACTTTAATTTACATCATCAGTATCATTTAACAGTATCATCACGAAACATTTTTTCCTCGAGAGTGCCGGGTTTCCTCTTAATATCACTTAGTATGAATGCTCCGATTGATGCGAGGTTTCTGTGGGGTTTGTTCAACGAGTGTGAGAGTGATGAGGGAATGTTGAAAGTGTTACAGTTTTGTATGGATGTTGGTTTGATTGCGAATGAGTACAAGTGTCCGGTATGTGGGAAAAATATGACTTTGAGCAAAAGGCACGATTTGAATGATAGGTATGAATGGGGGTGTCGAGTGTACATGAATCCCGGGAAGCACCATGTTAAGAGGTCGGTCAGGCATGGTAGTTGGTTCGAAAGGAGTAAGGTGTCAATCATGGAAATATAATTGATGACCTTCTATTTCGTTAACCAGCTACCGCAGAAGTTTATTGCTAAGCAGGTCCGAGTTTCTGAGCATGCTGTGTGTGACTGGAGAAGTTTTTTTAGGGAAGTGTGCTTCGATATATGTGTCAAGGATAATAGGAAGAAAATAGGTGGACCAGGAGAGGTGGTATAAATAGATGAGAGCAAGTTCGGGAAGAGGAAGTTTAATAGAGGCAAGCGAGTGGATGGTAAGTGGGTGTTCGGTGGAGTTCAGCGCGGGTCGAATGAGTGCTTTCTCAGGGTCGTTGAAAAAAGAGATAAAGGTACCCTCCTCGGGATAATTAAGGCCTCTGTACTGCCGGGTACCACCATCTACTCGGACTGTTGGAGGTCCTACGATTGTCTTGAAGAAGAAGGTTTCCCTCACAGAACGGTAAACCATTCTTTTCATTTTAAAGACCCTGAGACAGGTGTACATACGAACTCTATTGAGGGAACGTGGAGTGCCGTTAAGAGGAAATTACCCAGTAGGACCGTCACCGATCAGTTCGACTCGTACTTAGGAGTTAGGAGAGTATATCTGGCAAAGGAGTCGGGCTGATCGTGACGATCTTATGCGTGCATTCCTCGAGGACGTCATCAAGGTCTACTCGCCTTCAGGCCAAGACCTTCCTGAGGTAGAGGACGAGTAAAAAGGTACGCCAAATATATTTTATTCCAATCAAAACTTCATAATTTGGTTAATAATTTATATTTATGAGAAATTATGTATTTTTGTCTAAACAGTACGTTCAAATTGGATATAGTTTTAGAAATATAGATAAACTTTAAATATTAAACAAATTTAAAAATTTGAATTTCGCGCCTATTCAGTGGAGTTCTTGCCGCCAAGAATAGTTCATTAGCTCCGCCCGCAAAAGTCGATAGTTTTAGGCGCCGCCCACTTTTCTATTCGATACTGTAAACAGCACCGTATATCTCAGATTTACCGAAAATTTATTTAGATTTAAAGAATATTATTGTGAATAATCAATAAATCTATATATATAAAATTCTCGGCCACGGTGTTTGATCCCGAACTCCTCCGAAACGGCTAGACCGATTTTGATGATTTTTTTTTTGTATTGATCGGTAGGTCTGAGAATAGGATGTTATCTATTTTTTATGCCCCTAAGTAATAAGGGGGGCCCCCCGAAACTTTATTTTTTGATTTTTTGGACAAAATTTTTTTATTTTATTTTTTATAGATTTGGCATTAAAAAATACTAATAAACCTAAATTTTAACCTTTCTACCACCACTCAGTGATGAGGGGGGGCCCCCCAAAATTTTATTTTTTGAATTTTTTGGTCAAAGTTTTTTAATTTTATTATTTTATGATATGGCATTAAAAAATACTAATAACCCAAAATTTTTATAACTTTACCACCCCTCAGTGATGAGGGAGGCCCCCCCCCCCATTTTTTTTTTCGGTAAAATTTGTTTATTTTATTATATTTTTTTTTAGATTTGCCATTAAAAAATACTAATAACCCTTACTTTTAACATCCCCTAAGTCATGAGGGAGCCCCTCCTGTAGTTGTGCCACCCGGAAAATCAACTTTTTCCGCCATCATGAACCCAGTTTTCTGAGTCAGCAAAAATTTTAAAAAAATCGTAATAAATCGAAAATGGTCCTGATCGAGTTGAAATTTGGCTCGAATGTACCTCTTTTTATGACAAACAAGCCCACTAAGTTTCACTAAGTTTGATTTTGGCCGCCATTTTGAAGTTATAAATTTTTGAATTTTTAAACTTTGACGGTTAATAATACTAAAAGTATAAATAGGTTTTTGACATAAAGCATATCGTTGGAACCGGAAAAAATTAAGGAACAAATATAAAAAAAACCGATGAAATTCCATTTATTAGTTTAAAAGTTATAAGCGAATATAATTATTTATTAGTACTATAATTTTGATGACGTCAAAGGTTATTTATATCTGTCAAAATACCGCCAAACTTCAAATAATTAAATAAAATACATATAGGTATTAAAAAATAAGGTTTTTTTTTTTTAAGAATGATAATAAATCAGTTAGTTCAGAACGGTCACCCGTCCAAGTACTGACCACGTCTAATGCTGCTTCCTCCTGCTGCTTCGCAGCAGGAGGGGCCACTTTAGTGGCCTCTGAAGTGAGGAAAAGTTCCGAGGTACCCCGTACCCGATTTTTTTTTTTTTTTATGATTTGGCATTAAAAAATGCTTATAACCCTAAATTTTTACCCTTTTTTACCACCGTTATACCAAATTTTTACCACCAACCTCCATTTTTAATAGCGATATTAGTACTGTAATAATCTTCAACACTCAGTGGATTAAAAATACATATAACCCTTCATTTTCAACCTTCTACATCCAAACCACCTCCATTTTTTAATAGCGATATTATATCTGTAATAATCTTTAACTTTCAGTGGTCGATAACTGATAATTTTTTTTTATATAACAAAACTAATAATAACAATTAATTAGCATTAGATAACAATTAGACAAAAATGTAAAAATTATTGCTTTTTGCTCGGTTATTTAATTAATTTCTCGGTTATTGTAATTATTATTATCAATCGCCAGGCGTCTTCCGGTGTCACTTCTCACCCAGCAAACAGTTCGGAGTAGGGATTACATTTTAAATTTATAAATTATTAAATTATTATTATTTTATAAAATTATTAAATATAATATCATACAATCCATTGCACTTAGAGATTGATGTTGATTTTTTTTTAATTATCATAATTAGTGATAGCAAATATGGATAACATTTTATAATGTATATGTAACTTTTAAGAGATATAATTTTAAATATATACTACTTAACCCTAGAACGCCCCGATTTATTTATACCATTTAATTTTGACCAAAACAAATAAAGATTTTAAAATTAAATAGTGTACATATATATTTTCATCAAAAATTGTTTAGAAAAATGTTGTGTTCGTTAGATTGGGTTAATATTTTTTATTTATATATATATATATATATATATATATATATATATATATATATATATATATATATATATATATATATATATATATAGAGTTGTGTTTCAGAAAGCAGGAACAAAAATTATAATTAAAATTATAGATTTTCTTACATACTCTGTCGAAGTTATGCATTTTTGGCCTTAAATCCTCACTGTGATCCACTAAACTTTCAACTTGAATGAAGTTATATACGTCTACTAATAGTAATTAAAGTTTTATTTTGGAACATTTGACAGTCTTAAACATTTCAGCAGCCCAAAAAAAAAAGAAAAAAGTTTTTTAATACAATAAATAAATAAGACAGTTAACAGTGGTATATAAAACAATTACATTAATGGCCCACAGGGGTCTATGGGACCCCAACTCTAACTCTAATGAATACTGAAAGAAAACCAAAACTAATAACATAGGTATTGTTATCAGTATTTACACAGAAAGGTTCAAAGGTAAATTAGAAGGGAGTCTAGGTTTTGAGAAATACAAATAAAAAAAAAAAAAACTTAATTAGAGTTGTTATGGGGTCTGTGGGACCCAAATAATTCTTTCTAGGGTTAAGTTAATAAATTAAAATGAATTAAAAAATAAATGCTTGGTGTATTATTATTTTGATAGGCCGTCATTGTTCACAGCGCTCCATTCCTCTTTCAGTCATAGATCACGTCCCCACACACTTGCAATAAGTTAGTTATTTTTTATTTAAGTACCAAATTATTTACTAGAAATATTTTATATGGCAAAACAACGTTTGCCGGGTCAGCTAGTAATAATATAAAGATATTATCGTATATTATTGTGATTTCTTATCAGGTACAGTGTTGCCTGTTGCAAGAAATATCGAAGTTATCAAAAATAAAATTATTAATAACAAAAGAAAAACGCTGTATTTTTTGACAGTGGTCTATTTTAATAAAAACTGACTGTACATGTCGACACAAGCCCACTCCTCACATTTCCATGACTTCTTGGTCGACCTCTAGCTGAAGTACCCGGCGCAGCCCGGGTAGTATAGAAAAATCAAAACCTTAGTGACTAAAATTACAATAAAGAAGTTGATACTTAAATGTATATTATAAAAGTATCAGAACATTGTAAAATAAATTTGAATAAATCTTGTGAGGAAATTATGTTACAAACCTTATAAACCTTAATATTTTAACTGGACCATGAATCTCTTATTTTTGGCTGAAAACTAAACAAATGTCAATTCCCTCTATCCTAATGAAAATATAACAAAAGTGTACATATTAACAATTACTACATTCTTTAAGGACTTTCCAATCACATGGATCATGAGGAATATATCTGACTAAGACTTTTGTACCCCGTACCCCTGTGTACCAAAATATAAATTTCGAAATCACATGTATTTTCAGTGACCAGCAAGGGATCCTTCGAAGCAACTGTTTGCATGAGATATTTGAACATTAATTTTGGTACGCAGGGGTACGGGGTACAAATTTTGAAGTAATGAATACCCTCCATGATGCATATCGTTGAAATACTCTGTAAGAGTACAGTAAGTTAAGATTAAGCTTTGTTTGTATAAAAGAAATACCCTCATACAGACACTCTTCTTTATAATAGATATTTATTATAGGTAGATATATTTTTTCCTTTTCTCCATTTTCCCTTTTTTTTGAAAATATGTCAAAACGTACATAACCACAATTACTGTTCTCTTAAAAAGCTTTTCAACGAAATGCATCATGAAGGCTATTCATTACTTTGACTTTTGTACCCCGTACCCCTGGGTACTAAAAATTAAATTTCGAAAATTCATGTAGAAAGTGACTTTCCCCTCCGCAAATTTTCATCGAGATCGGAATAAAACTGTAGATTTGTATAAAGGACATACCCACATACATACCTACAGACTTTCTTCTTTATATATATAGATAGATATAGATTAAACAAAGTAAAAAATATTCACTTGCCCCCACTCTTTGCAAGGTTTGAAAATAAAATAATTAAATAAATAAAATTTTACTAAATCACATCCACGACACTCGTTGCCGATTTTCAATATGTTTTTCAGAACTTCAAAATGAAGCGATCAGAAAAAAAAATTAAGCACCGATTTTTTAGAAACCGAAAATCTAAAATGGCAGCACTAATAAGCATAAACAAAAGTAACAAAACAAAAACAATTGATTTTTCTTCCTTAAATAAATTTATCTTCATCGATAAGTTCATCAAAATATACTTCATCACATTCAAAACAAGTATGTCAACCATGATGTTTGATTTTTATTTTGAATAATTTAAAAGTGCCTAACATACTTATTTGGTACTTACGTAATTGGATTTTTATGTCAAATTTAATTAAAGCAATCACCTAACAGCATTTTATATTCCGGGGTATAATGAGTAGAGTATTTTAATAGTAATGAGTAGGATTTATCTTAATGAAATAATAAATTATAAGTCCTATTGAATATTATTCAGCTAAATTAAACTATCAAAATACTTTATTTTTATTGAAACAAAGAACAGCCTCTTTAGTATTCTTTATTATAAATCTTAGCCAAGCAAAGTTCAAAATAGTTTTAAGAAAAATGTATTACTTCCGAATGATTCCTGTTATTTAGGTTCATGGCTGTAAATATATCTGTTTCGGAAATTTTGGCTGTAAAAATGAAAAGAAGTAAAAAAAAAAAAAAAAAACTAATATAATTTATTAATTAATTATAAATAATTAATCATAAAGAAAAAATACTAAGCAGTACGTGTATAACATAACATGTAAGATACCCCTATACAGTAACGCATTTCTTCACAAGTTATAACCTTCTCTTGTTTACGAGGTTCAATTGAAACCATAGAGAATAGATTGTAACCTTTCGGCACAAAAATGTTTCGTGGTTTATAGCTTTTTCGTAACGTTTACCTTACCTTATCAATTCTTTTGATATTGAGCTCATTTTTCTTCTCTCACCGTCCCCTACACGTGGACATATCGTCCGCTCGGTTTTGATGCGGCGTTAGCGAGATCCCAGGTACAAAGTTTTGTGCTTTTATAAAATAAAGATACCTAATATATTGAAATAAGCGTCAGCACAGATCAATTTTACTTTTAACAAGACCGTGATTATATTTTAGATATTTACAAAACCAAGTGACATTTTGACATATAACAAAAATAAACAAAACAAGTCAAGGAACAGGCTTCTATAATAACAGATTTTGATGTGTTTTGATTTTTAGTAACAGCGGAAATATAGTTTAAGGGGGGGGGGGGACTCGCAAAATTTTAGTGTATTATTGACAAAATGGAGAGGAAAATTTAACGTATTCTACAAGTGTTATATATTTTTGTAATCTACTCTTCAATACATTTCATTTGATACCTCACTCAAAATTTAAAAAAAAAAATATTTCCCGTGACAGCAATTAGGCGCCATCTTGGATTCCCAGTTAATCCAACCAAGTTGCTATTCTTATTTTTTCTTCGGCCCACTAGACCGCACCTTTTTGCATATTTTTCTATATTTTTAGTAACAGCGGAAATACGATTTTAGGGGGGGGGGGGGGGAGGCAAAATTTTGGTGTTTTTGACAAAATGGCAGGGGAAATTAAACGCTTTCCACAAGTGTTATATATTTTTGTAATCTACTCTTCAATACCTTTAATTTGATACCCCACTCAAAATTTAAAAAAAAAATGTTGCATGACGTGAGTTATCCGCCATTTTGGATTTGAACAGCTGATAATTTTGAAATTATCAGCTGTATTTTTCCTGTGTGCGCGTCAAAACGATCTTTAATATTGGAAAGTTTCACGTTTTTTATCTCTTTTTATTCAATAGTTATTGGAACCGTACAGAGTGACAGACAGACAGACACATGAACGAAACTATAAGGGTTTATTTTTTTGTTTTTACCAACGAAACCCTAAAAAATAGCCTTCCTTGCCTTAGGTCGGGTATCTACAATTTCTAATATCTTGTTCTACATTTGAACTCGTATCCAAATTAATTAATATTAATTATTCGATAATTAAAAACTAATAAAACTACTAATACTAACTATTTTAATTAAATTTAATTAATATATTAAAGTAAAACAGTAGATTAAAATAAAACCCCTTTAAACAAAAAAATGTTTAATTAATAACTTGATTTAACGTTTACAGTATTTGAGTTGTGAGGCGTTTTGCAAATATGGTGATTCTGCGTTCAGTTCATATTGCATTAGTGGAGTCCTTGCAGCTACAGTGTGTTTGCGGAGCGCGTGTTGCACAGCGCCTCCTTCTATATCGCTAGTATACCTGCAAAACCTCGTAAGTCCGATTTTTGGGATTTTTTTTTTATTTCATATTTCGATAGATGTAGGTCGACTGCGTCTCTGTGTGAAATATTGTACGTTTTTGTCCACTACGACGCCGTGAAACAGCGATTGAAAAAGCTGGTAAGTCGAGAAGGTTACAAGGAAGGTAGTAAATCCTCGTATGTCTGAAGAGGAAGCAGGCTACAGCTCAGTTCTGGTTTCAAAATAAGTTAAATGACCTATATTGACAAATTTGTATTTAAAATTATTATATTATTAATTTTTTTTAAGTTAAACTTGCGTTTTTATTAATTATAACAACTATTTATCACGAGTTTTAATGAGGTTTTGCATTTCAGGAGACTTACATGGTTTTATACGATACATTGTTCTAAGGAAATTCAACTTGCGTGGTTTTGTACCATATGTATATAAACTTACGAGGTTTTAAATTACCTTACGTGTTTTTATCCTGAACTTACGTGGTTTTATTTACTAGACCGCACGTAGTAAAATAAACATACGAGGTTTTTGACAACTTACCATCTTACATAAATGTTTACTGTTTTGGTTTTTTTTTTTTTTGCTTTTTTAAACCTTTACAAACTATTATTATTTACTTGACGATGCCGATTAAAATAAGTCTTAACTTTTTATCAAAGGATAATCGCCCTGAGGGGAAAAACCCGTCATCATTGATTCCTTCTTGCTACATACTTCGATTGTATTATAATTTTTTTAAACCGTTAGAACTTTTTTTAATTTTACATAATCACCTAAAGTACAAAACACACATAAGGTTTATACTTTAAATTATAAATTTTCTATCGAACAATGATTATTTTGTGTTTTACAATTCTTTAATTATTAATTGAATATTACTGGCATTTTTATCACATTCTCGGCATTTTTCAATTTCAATATAATTTTTTCGTACATTTAATGATTATTATTATATCTTTAAAGAATGTAAAATTTATTAATTGCCTATGAAACATTAGGTAGATGTCTATTAAAATTATATTTTTGTTTTGTTTTTAACTTTCATAATAATATTTACTTGCTGTTGGTTCTAAAAATGGTATTGAATTAAACAATCAAACTACGAATTCTTTTCCGTTGTTTCACTTTAAAATATGTTCATTATTAGTATTAAATTTTATTTATTTATATTTTTCCTACTTTTTATTTATTTTTTTTTTTTATTTCTATAAAGTAAATGCACAAAATAGGTAATTAAAAATATATTTATTTTTCATTGTAAAACCTTGTAACTCGACAAAAGTTCTTGTCTAAATCCTCGTAAGTACAAAATCAGTCAACAAAATCATAATTTAATAATAATTTTAATTATTAGTGTATATAATACCTCCAATGGTAGTAAAACATCATATATATGGGCAACGTGTCATAGAAGTAAAAGATTAAGCACTTATTCAGTTTTTTTGCTCTCCTGTAAAATTTTGGATTTGGTACATACGAGGTTTTGCAGGTATACTAGCGATATACTAGAACCCACTGTTGTATGGCACAGCGCCTCCTTCTATACTAGAACCCACTGTTGTATGGCACAGCGCCTCCTTCTATACTAGAACCCACTGTTGTATGGCACAGCGCCTCCTTCTATACTAGAACCCACTGTTGCATGGCACAGCGCCTCCTTCTATACTAGAACCCACTGTTGCATGGCACAGCGCCTCCTTCTATACTAGAACCCACTGTTGTATGGCACAGCGCCTCTTCTATACTAGAACCCACTGTTGTATGGCATATTGCCTCCTATACTAGAACCCACTGTTGTATGGCACAGCGCCTCCTTCTATTCTAGAACCCAATGTTGCATGGCACAGCGCCTCCTTCTATACTAGAACCCACTGTTGTATGGCACAGCGCCTCCTTCTATATACTAGAACCCACTGTTGTATGGCACAGCGCCTCCTTCTATACTAGAACCCACTGTTGCATGGCACAGCGCCACCTTCTGTACTAGAACCCACTGTTGTATGGCACAGCGCCTCCTTCTATACTAGAACCCACTGTTGCATGGCACAGCGCCTCCTTCTATACTAGAACCCACTGTTGTATGGCACAGCGCCTCCTTCTATACTAGAACCCACTGTTGCATGGCACAGCGCCTCCTGTACTAGAACCCACTGTTGTATGGCACAGCGCCTCCTTCTATATACTAGAACCCACTGTTGTATTGCACAGCGCCTCCCGCTATACTAGAACCCACTGTTGCATGGCACAGCGCCTCCTTCTGTACTAGAACCCACTGTTGTATGGCACAGCGCATCCTTCTATACTAGAACCCACTGTTGCATGGCACAGTGCCTCCTTCTATACTAGAACCCACTGTTGTATGGCACAGCGCCTCCTTCTATATACTAGAACCCACTGTTGTATGGCACAGCGCCTCCTTCTATACTAGAACCCACTGTTGCATGGCACAGCACCACCTTCTATACTAGAACCCACTGTTGTATGGCACAGCGCATCCTTGTATATACAAGAACCCACTGTTCTTCTTCAAAAAATCATCTTGAAAATTTGCCTCTACAAACCTCTTCGTTTCCCTTTACATCTATCTTTGCTTTCAAAATTTTTCTGTCTTACCTCTTCAATTGTAATTTTAAAAAATAATCTTACTTCACACCTTTTCAACTAACAAAGTGCAAAGTACACTACCAGCACCAATATTCTACCAGGTCCTCGTCCAAAATTACCTTTAAATGCCTAAATGTAACACCAAGAAAAATCATTATTTCATTGAATATCAAGGCTTTAAAACTTTTAAATAGTCTACCAGAAAATATGAAAGCCATAAAAAGTTACAAATTATTTAAAAGAAATATTATTAGTTATCGTAAATTAAATCGGCCCAATTGCCTGCCTGGCCCGGATTTTTGCCAATGGACATAAAAAAAAAAAAATTAAACACTAGACTGGCCCGATTGTCGGCTTGGCCCATATTTATGCTGATGGAATTAGATTTATTGAATTAAATTAGGATGCATAAACTAAGTCGGCCCAATTGCCGGCTCGGCTCAGATTTTTGTTGATGGAACTAAAAACAATAAACTTGATTGACCCGTTTACTGCATGGACCCTGACATTTGCCGATGGCATTACATGCATTGAATTGAATTTTGATTCCTGAACTAAATCAATCCAATTGCCTTCCGGGCCCGGAATTTTTAGCCGATGGAATTAGATGCACTGAATAAAATTAGGATATGTTAACTACACCAGCCCGATTACCGTCTGTGCCCGATTTTTCGCCGATTGAATTCAATGAAATGAATTAGGATTTTATACTTTTACAACCTTTTATTGTCACATTTATTTAACTTTCATTGGTTTGATTTTTTCATGATTTAAAGTATCAATATAGCAAAATTTAAAGAGTGCAGACGGTTGAAATTACTCTGTGGCAATCTGTGAGCTACTTTCGATTAGCCAAATTTCATAAAAATCAAATGAGAACTTTTAAAGATATAAGTGTAAATAAATGTATTAGTGTGCGCATGTGGAAGAGAAACAAATGGGTGCAGAAGGTTGGAACTTATATGGAACCAGCAATGGTCTAATTATGCTAATTGCCTGCCATTCAAATTTAATTTAAATCAAATGAGTAATTTTTAAGATATGTTGGCAAAAATTGAGTGAGAGACAGACTGACAGACACAGGACCAAACATTTTCTCTGATAACTGGAACGGATTTCTGTCTTGGAATGATTGAAATCGGACACATAGTAATATATTCGTTCTTTAGAAAGAGGACATAGTATCAAATTTTGACAGATTTAAAATAACCGGGCAAAATTATATAAATTTGGCAATATAGGTTATAAAAGCATAGTCATTAAAGTATTCGAAATAGTATGCCGAGGAATTTAAGTGCCACGCTAGTTTTTTTTTTTTTTTTTTATTCAACATATGTAATTAATATACAGAAATACATTTAATACAATAAACAATAGTAATTGAAAAATTCTAAAAATACATACATAATTTTTTGTTTTACTCCTCTACAAGGTTGCCCGAGCGTAGAGGAGGAGTCTGTTAGCCTAATCTTAGAATAATATATTTATTAAAATTTACATACAATTTTTGACCATGTTAAACAATTACTTACATGCACACATATATATACAAACAATTACATACATATATATGTAGGTTTATAAATTTTATTGTCTTAATATGTAATGTTAGCATGAATGTACATTTAATGTTTTCTCATTCTTTACTACAATTTAGTAGTTGTTGCTATTTGATATCTTATCTAAAAGTTTAATTTATTTACAGTAGAAAAATAATCTTTAGTAGGTAATCTTTGTTCCCTGACCATTTGGATTGAATTTAGAGTGTATCTAAAACACCAGTGCCGTCGGATTCTCACAGAGCTATATACTACTCCTTCAACTAAATTAAACTAACTTGACTTAAACTATATTACTAACGTAGTATTCTTTATAAATTATTATTAATGTCCTTTATACCTTTTATTAATAATATTATTGTTAAGTCTAAATTTCATTTTAATTGGCAATCTTTTAAAATTTCCATTAAATTTAGAACTTTAAAAAATAAAAAATAAAATAAAACCTTTAAATTTGTGATTTATTATTATGTAATACATTTTTATGCCTTATTATTAAGATATCTTACTGATTTTATAATTTTTTAAATCCGGTAGAGTCTCCTTAATTATTATTTAAATTATTATTATTGTTTTTTATAATGTATTTTGAGCTGTGATTTAAATTTGTTGTATTGTGTTATAAGTTTTATGTTTTCCGGCAATTTATTATAAAGTTTCGGTCCTATATGTGTCCAGTGTTTTGACGATGTGGTAGTTCGTGTTTTGGGTATTGTTAGTAAATGTTGCGCTTGTCTTCTGGTTTGATAACAATGTTCTACAGGTAAAAAAGAATTATAGTATATTTTAATCATTAGTATTGATGTATAAGAAAATAGTTCTGAAATATTTAGTATATTTAATTGTTTATAAATAGGAACCGCAGAATCATATTTATTTTTTCTGCAAATTATTTTAAGCAATGTATTTTGAGTGGATTGAAGATTAGACAGTGTAGAAGGGAAGGCAGCTCCCCTTGCTACAACACAATATTGTAAATGATACTGTACTAATGCGAAATATACCTGCTTCAGTACTTGGAGGTTGCAAATATTTCTTAGCGTCAAAAAAATTTAAATAGTTTGTCTTAATTTATTATTTATAGAGTTTATATGCAGAGTCCATTTCATTCTGTTATCTATTATAACACCGAGGTATCGAGTGCTAGAAACTCTGTTAGAGGAGGACATGTACAAAGATCATTATTTTTAGAACAATCAGGTTCGTGTATTATTAATTTAGATATATTTGGCTGTCCTTTTTTATTTAATGAAAATGTCATGTGTTGGGACTTAGATATATTCAAGGATAAACTATTATTCTTTAACCAATTGGATATTGTTTTCATGCCTTCATTAGCTGATATGTGAGCGTCATTCCAATTTTTACCGGTAAATAATACTAAAGTATCATCTGCGAAAGAGTAAATTTTACCCTTAATTACTAGATTGCAAAATTCAGCTACGTAGACAGAAAAAAGCGTGGGTCCTAGAACGGTTCCTTGAGGAATAGCAAACGCAGACATTTTTGCATCACTGATGAAATTATTTATTTTAGTGGAATGTTCTCTATTAGATAGATACGACTTGAACCAGTTCAATACATTGTCCGATATACCATTTCTATACAATGCTGTTATCAAAGCTTGGTGCGGAATTGAATCAAACGCCTTAGCGACATCCAAAAAAAACTGCTATTGGATATTGATTGTTATCTAATGCTTTATATACGTCGCAGGTTATTTCGGAAACTGCATCTTGTGTACTGATACCTTTTCTAAAACCAAATTGATTTGCAGGAATAATTTCATATTTTTCTAAAAAATTAACAAGTTGCTTTTTTACTATTTTTTCAATTATCTTAGATATATTTGATAGCAATGAGATTGGACGATCATTTCTCATATCTCGATTATCTCCTTTTTTATATAGCGGTGTAATGATGGATTTCTTAAGTATCTGGGGAAAGCAACCTTTTTTTAAACTAATATTTACAAGATGTGTTAGGGGTTCAATGAGTACTTGTTTATTTCTTTTTATCATGTCAGTTGTAATTGCATCCCATCCTGGCCCCGAGCCTCCTCTTAGTTCTGTTATACAAGTATATATTTCTTCCTTTCTGACTTCTTCAAATGAACTGATGGTATGTTCAGTGAATTTTTCTTGCTCTATTTTTTTGTTGGGATTAAAGCCGAGCTTCTTCGATATGTTTTTCCCTACACCTGCAAAATATTCGTTAAATGCATTCGCACAATCTATTGCAGTACATATTCTTGAATTTCCCACGTTAATTTCTGTGATATCTGGATGACTCTTTTCTTTATTACTGATGATATTATTAATTACCTGCCATGTTTTTTTCATATCTCATTCTGCACTATTTATTTTTTTCGTATAGTAATCTTGTTTGGTTTTTTTAATTAGAATTTTAAATTTAGCGGTATATTTCTGGACGTATTCTTTGAACACTAAATTAAACGGTTGTTTTTTAAGTTTCCTTAACAATACTTATTTTTTTCTTAAAGATACCATTAATCCATATGTTATTCAAGGTTTAATATTTATATATTTTCTTTTTCTATTATTTATAAATATTTCTTTCTCACAAGCGGTTATGTTTATTTTTATTTTATCTAATAAATTTGCTGCGCATTTATTTGGATCATTTTCTTGTAAAATATCTCCCCAGTCTGTTTTTTGTAATAAATGGTCAAATTTAATTTGATCTAACTGTTTTATTTTTATAATATGCGTTTGTTCTGAGTGAGATGGAATGTTATGGATGTATGAAACATCATAGTGATCTGTAATGTTCAGTTGTAATATAATAGGAATGATGCAGTTCATATCTGACGGATTTGTAAATAAATGGTCTATGGTTGTTGAAGAATTATTTGTTACTCTAGTTGGACTTTTAATCATCGGTATTAAATTATTTAAGGCCATCATATCTATGTAAGATTGTTGAATTTTATTAGTAGCTCCAAGATCTTTTATGCATATATTTATATCTCCAATTAGTGATATCCGACCATCCGCGAATTGTTTTAATACGAAATCTAATTTATTAATATAAGTATTTATATCTTTATCTCCAGGAGATCTATAAACCGATATTACATGTATTAAACTATTATTTTTATTTTTGTAAGTTACTGCAAGAATATTCGTGTTTTCTATAAATATTTCCTTTACCGATATTTTATCTATCAATTTAGTATTGACAAATAAAACGATGCCGCTGTTTTTATTATAATGGTTATTTGTATAGAAAATGGAGTACCCACCTATTTTAAACATAATATCTAAAGAAAGGTCATTTGACAACCAAGCTTCCCCCAAAAACAAAAAATCCGGTTTATTTTCAATTTTTGAAAGAGCAATAATAAATTCATCAAAATTTGCTCGTATACTTCTTATGTTTAAATAAAATATGGATAGATAATTTCTTAATTTTTTAATTTCTAATTTATAGATTTCATTATACTTACCTAATGATTCGGCTACTTTTTCCAATGTTTTCAAATTGATATCTTCCAACATATATTTCTTTTTTATAACTTTATACTAATAAAAATCAGTAAACCTTACTATTTAATTTTGGATGAAGCTCTTGTCTAAGGTAACTAAGCTATTGTTTTACATATAAAGTCTTTGAGAAGTCATCTTCATAGCTGGGCTGGATTCATCCTTCTTCATCATTACTTCATTGCCGTTAAACCAAACGAATTTATATCCACAGTTCCTTGCAAATGCTTTGCACTCCATTAACAGCTTCTTGTTGAGAGGAGCAAGATGATGAGAAATGTAGATTCTACTATCAGGGAAAATTGGTGCAATTTGGTTCGCTGTGATCGGTTCATTTCTTCTTTCTTTACATGCATTCATCCATTTTAGTTTAGTTCTGTAGGATAAGAATCTTGCAATTATGGGCTTGATAGCATTTTTTTTAAACGTTTGTACTCTGTGAGTCCGTTCTACGTCACCATCATTGTATTCTACTCCTAAGCTTTTAGCGACACTTTGAATAATACCGAAAACATCTTCATTGTCAGTTTCTGGAATTCCTGAAATGTCTATGTTGTTTATTCTCATTCTTTGTTCAAGATTGAGTAGTTCCGATTCTTTTTGAATTACGTTGTTCTAGATTGTGGATGCTTTCTTCAATATCATTAAATTTTAGAAATTTAAATAGGGAATTATTTTCTTCCCTTATACTGTTAATGCAACTTAGAACTTCGTCAAATTTTGTGCTAATAAAATCTACAGACCTTTTATAATCTTCCATTGTTTTCGCGTGTTCGTCAAATTTCCTGTTTATCAGTTTGACCAAGCTAGAATAATTTTGTTGGGAGATATCTGACGTGTCTAAATCTGTCTGTGTTTGTTGCTCAGGATCCTCTGTTGAAGTACTTGGTAGTTTCGTTATTTGGTGTTTTTTGGATGGATGTTGAGGGGAGGTTGGAAAATGGCAACTAGTTCTCCTCTTGTTGATGCAGTTTGGACATTTCCAATACTGCAGTTTACCCTCAGATTTTAAATATTCTAAATCTTTATCCTTTAATGAGGCACACTCCATCGAAGTGTGGAACACCATTAGACATGCGGAACATTGAATGTTCTTGTTTTTGCGCGATATGGGTGTTAAACATTTAGCACACATAACCATTTTTATTTTAATAAATTTTATTATTTTTCAACTTTTATTTTAAATAGAATTAATTTCCTGATTTGTAAAACAGATTGAATGTAACTATTAAAATAATAAAAAGAAAGTTAAATAAATTGTATAAAAAAAAAGATCTTCTGGATATAGTCCAGGAGCCAGGTAGATTTACCTGGAAAGTATTTTGAACTTAATGGAATTTTTACAGGTAACTCAGAGGTCCTCTGGGATGCCAATGCTGAGTTTTCGACCTCGTGGCCCTTGTGCTAACTTGGGGAGGGGGGAAAAACCCCAATTTTTCCGCCAATGTTTTGGTTTTTCGCCTCTAGCTCGAAAACTACGCGTCAAACAAAAAAACTTTACCAGTACAATATTAAAGAGCATCAAATTTCCTATAAAAATCACTGGTCATACGACTATTTTCACCCATTAGGTACTGTGATACAGCATTGTGAAAAAATTCCATATTTTATAAAAGGTTGATTTTAGCGGAAAAAGCGTGTTTTTGGGCTTATAAAATAGGTTTATCATCATAAATTGAGTATTCAACATTTCTATGTATACCATAATAATATGTAACCCCCAGTAAACCCCTCCCTCTTCACTGCCCTCTCCCCGCCCCCTCCCCCAGAAACAAATTTGATGACGAATAATGTGCGTGACTTATTGATTACGTAGGTAGAGAAGTTCTATCCTTCCCTAAAAAAATTTTGACTTTTTATCTTTTAATAAAATTAAAATTTCAATAGTCCAGGAAATGAAGCACTTTGGCTCGCAATTCTTTCGTCATACATCGATTTACTTGAAAATTTGACAGTAGGTAGAGAATAGTCCAAGCATCAAAATCTATATCATCAACATTGTCATTGCTATTACCCTGGGGGTGGTTGCCACCCCATCTCGGGGGTTGAAATTTTTTATTTTATTTTAACCACAGGAATCGATGGAAAAGCTAATTCTAAGTCAAAAATGATCTATACATTTTTTTGTTTAAATTAATATTTTTCGAGTTATTCGCGATTGAAAGTATAAGTTGTTCGACCTTTTTGATCGGTTTTTCGCGAATAACTCGAAAAATATGCATTTTATCAAACAAACAGTAAGAACAAAATTGTAGCCTATAAAAAAAGAAAGAAAATCCTTATTTTATAAATCATGTACGACCAATACGGACCGACCTACGGCTTGTTAATTGTTGGCTTTTGTTCGTCAAATGCTAAATTTGAGAGATTCAGAGTCAAATAGCGATAAAACTGTGCATTTTACGAGGAAAACTTATAGACGTTTTTTTAAAGTAGACAAAAAGAGCTTTCATTTAAAAAAAAAAAAAAAGTCGATAGCATCAAAATTAAGCGAGTTACGATGAAAATAAAGTTAGTCCCTACATTTTTCTACGAAGAAATCAGTGGAAACAACCCCCTAATTACCACCCTAATTCAAATTGATCTTCGTCCTTCTACGGTTTTGCGTGGATCACATGGGACACATGAGAACAGCTTAACTCCAACTTTTCGGGAATATCCAGACGGCGGGGTACGGGGTACAAAAGTCAAAATAGTATAAATCCTTTATGATGAATGTCGTTGGATAGCTCTTTAAGAGAACAGTAATTGTTGTTATAATCACTTGTCATATTTTCATTTAAGAGGGGGATAAAATGCAAAAACAGGAATAAATGGTTTTAGCTAAAAATTAGAAATATTATTATTTTAGATCCGATATGAATGAAAATTGGTATACGAGCTTTATTTGATGTCAGAAAAAAGAATATAAAATAATTTGTGTGCATTTAGTACTTTGGGTGCAAATCGTTGTAAGGGGTGGTTTTTAAGGATTGAAAAATTGAAAAATAATGAAATTGGTAATATTTTAGGCAACAACATTCTTAAATTAAGTCGATATGATAAATTAATCTTAATTTATTTAAGGATAAATTTTTTTTTTTTTTGTACATTAAGGATTAACAAGGGTTGTTTTTCAAGGGTTGAAATATTTTTAAATTGTGTTCCAAAGTATAAAACAATCATTATTCAACTAATCCAAACGAAATTTCACCCACCCTAAGCTTTAAAATGTTACTTACACGTTTTGATAATTGGGGGTAGTTTTCACCCCTAAAAAATAAACAGCACCCATCGGCATAATATAGATTTTGAAGTAGAAGGGTAAGAGGAGCCTAATTCCAAAATTTTGTGGAAATCGATGAAGGACGAACCAATTGCGAGGTTTTGCCATTTTTGAGCATTATTTACTTGGTACCAAGCACAGTTCAGTTATTGGTATTGGTCTCTTCCTCTCGCAGAGTGTTGTGCCCCGTATATTTATTATTTTATATTGAACATTATTTTAGTGTATCATTATTTGGACTAATTTTCTGCAGAAGAACATAAGAACAGAAGAAGGCATGGACGAAGATGGGGCTGACGAGTCGCTTATCGAAGAGACTCACGAAGATTTAATTTAATGTTCATTTTTTGTTAATTATCTTCATATTATTTTTATTATTATGTAGCATAATTATAGATAACTTGCTTACCTACGTAATCAATAAGTTACGCACATTATTATCGCTTCTCAACATTGCTTTGGTTTTTCAATTTAAAAATAAAATTAAGGCCTCCGTTTGAACGGGGCCTGAGGTAGACCGCCCTCAGCCCCCCTGCCTTCGGTACGCTACTGATCAGCGGATCTTTTTCCCCTCCCCTCCACCCTAAAGTAAGATTGATGATAGCATCATGTTGAATGTTTCAGTTTTATTTAACTTATTTTTCTAATTTGGTTCTGGGGGGGGGGGGGGGGGAGAGGGTAGTGAGGGGGGAGGGGGTTACATATTATTATGGTATACATAGAAATGTTGAATACTCAATTTATGATGATAAACCTATTTTATAAGCCCAAAAACACGCTTTTTCCGCTAAAATCAACCTTTTTTAAAATTTGCCATTTTTTCACAATGCTGTATCACAGTACCTAATGGGTGAAAATAGTCGTATGACCAGTGATTTTTATAGGAAATTTGATGCTCTTTAATATTGTACTGGTAAAGTTTTTTTGTTTGACGCGTAGTTTTCGAGCTAGAGGCGAAAAACCAAAACATTGGCGGAAAAATTGGGGTTTTTCCCCCCTCCCCAAGTTAGCACAAGGGCCACGAGGTCGAAAACTCAGCATTGGCATCCCAGAGGACCTCTGAGTTACCTGTAAAAATTCCATTAAGTTCAAAATACTTTCCAGCTCGACCTGGTTTTTTCGACCTGGCTCCTGGACTAATAATAATTTGTAATTATTTTATTATTTTTCCCTTTTTTTAAATAGGAAATTTTAAATTATTTGCTTGGTTTGTAAAACCAAGCAAATAGTTGCTAGTTGGCATACTATTTACTTAGGGTAACATTGTTTTGTACTGATTACAAGTAATTAATTACCCAATACATTGAGACCTGATTCGCCTGATAGATAAAGTTTTTATAATGTTTTACTTCTCTATGTAATTTTAGAAGTTTTAGAAGTAAGAAAAATTTTAGGTGTCCCCCCCCCCCGAATTTTTTTTCTGTGTACGCTACTGTCTCTAGAAAATTGGTTTTATTTCCGTGAGAGCTGCATAATTTAGAATATCAACTAACTACACATTTTTGTATACAATTATGAATAGAATCAGAATAATTAGATCACTAATATATTAATATATTTCAAGGACGAAGGCAATGGCCTTTTAGTATAAATAGAGAGAGAGATTTGTCAAGAGGTCTGCTTATGTTAGGAGTTCTTGAGCGGCTCATCACACAAAATATTAAAATACTTGAACTAAACAAATAAAATTATGATTGCTTTTATTTTTACTTTTTTTTATTGAAGACTGCTTTTAAAGAAACATTTCATTTTCTTAATAAATATATTAACTTAAAAAGTTGCTATTTCTATTTTATAACATTACGTCAATTTTGATAATTTTATTTCTTTTATATTCTATTTTAATGACTAAACATTTGAGCACCTATTATTTAAAATAATTGTGTTTTTTTTTTAAAGAAAAAAAAAAAAAAAAAAAAAAAATCAATTCAATATTTGTCATAAAATTAAAATAAGATGTCGTTAATAAATTTAATATTTTTGAGCTCAACTTTTTTATTTTCATTATGGTTTTTGATCAGATTTGTTTTATATAAAATACAAATTAACAGAAGAATGAAAGCAGTTAATGTGTTGGAAGGTGGACTTCCGATCGTAGGCCACACGTTTACCATCCTAGAACGTAAATTGGAAAATTGTGAAGGTATGTTAAATATAATTATAACCTTATTTATGTTTATATTTATGACATGTAAATACATAATCGGTGAAAATGAAATATAATTATCTCTCTTATTTATGGCTAATTGTTGACTTGGTCAATATAAGTTATTAATAATACCTATAATAATTTTTAGGATTTGTTCAAAAGAAACAATATGGTTTGAAAATTTCATAATCACATTTGTTAATAATTATTTACATACATTAAAAAAAAAAACATTTTTCTTCTTTTTTTAAAAAATAACGTTGTGGAAATTTTATATGTTTTTGATTATCTTGTATGGCATGTAAATACATAATCTGTGAAAATGTTAGCTTTCTAGGTAGTCAGAAATATGTACCTCACAAACCAGTAAAGTTAAATAAATAAACAGGTCAAGTGTGTGCTAGTCAGCACACTGCGAGGGTCCGTAGGCCACACTGTATAGTTTATGTAGTACCCTATTGAGGGTGATTTTTAAAATGCTAAAAAGCTTACTTTGAACTATCCTATGGGTCTGATATTCTCAAAACACATAAACAAACTTCTGATAAAGTATTTTTTTGCCACTGAGCCGGACTACAACCACATAAATACACCGAAAAGACCATAGTTATAAAAAAAGTATTTTGTCAATAAAAAATTAAATAATATTATTTTCGAAAATTCCAAAAAGTGGTATCTTTACTTTTGGTCCAAGAATGTTCAGGAATTTTTTCAGATTTTTTGCACTTCACATAAGCGAGATATAAGGGGGGGGGGGGGACACGTTTCACACCCACTTCAAACTTTCCTACGCTCGCCCTATCAAAGTTATAACCAAAGAATTATATATTTTTGTAATCAGCTCGATGTACCCTTTCATATGATACCCCTCACGGTGTCGAAAAAAAAAAAAAAAAAATGTAACCCTTAAGTTCTTTTACCCTAATTTTTTTTTTGATTTTTTTTTTTTTTTTAAGTCGCTATATTTTTAACGTGTGTGGGTATGTACAAGACACATACATGCCAAATTTCAAAGTGATAAGCCGAAAAGTGTAGCCGTGAGAGCAGGCGACAGGACGGATGGACAGACACACCCAGGAAAATATAAGGGTCCTTGGTTTTGCCTTCGGACCCTAATAATAGCTTTCAAAAAGAAAATACTCCTCCAAAAATAATTGTATTGTACAATACAGTCGAGTCAAGAAATGGATACATCTTAGATTGTTACTTCCCTATAATAAAGGGTTTCGTAGATCATCCTCGAAACCCTTATGCCGAAGGTGATGTACCTGTCTGTCTGAGTACTTTGGTTCATATCACCAGAACAGTTGACCATAGAGATTTGAAACTTGAAATACTAGCGTAACTTTTTTATTAAAACAGGAAAAATATAGAGAAGGTTAACATTGAAAAATATGCAAATCTCAAATTTGTATATATTTTTTTTTTTTTAATTTTTGAGGTGGGTATCAAATAAAGACTACCTACTGAAGAGTAGATTACAAGTATACATAGCTTTTTGCCAAAATTTCACCCAAAAAAATCCCCCCCCCCCCACCTCCGTTTACCCTATTAGGGCTAGTCCTAAAAATATGAAATAATTCATGCTTATTGATATATATACCTGTATTCAATTATTATGTTTGACATAAGATTTCAATGTCAGTTGTATTGATATAACAAATAAATATATAATATGGAGAATCCGGACTTATCAATGGCGACGAGTAAAGAAAAAGAACCAACGCAAGAAGGTAGTGGAAGTCATGTGGGCTGGAACGAGCGATACAAATACCTCAAGCGCACGCGTACATCATTTAAATCATACATTACAAGACTTACTAACTACTTTAAACAGACCAAGACTTTTTCAGAGAATGACATCAAAGTGAGGCACATGGCCGTAGAACAACAGTGGCAGAAGTTCCTCAGCGTTCAAGATGAAATGGAGGGGCTATTTGAGGAAGACAAAGTGCTGGGAGAAGATCTGGCAAAGAACGAAGAAATAGAAGAAAATTATTTTAACTTAAAATCACTAATTTATTCATTACTGATACCACTACAACCAAATTCGAGTATCGGGATAGAACAGCAGAACCAATCCAGAATAAGAACCATGCCACCAAACATCACATTAACACCATATCAAGAAGAGGAAACATTTAACAACTTCATACACAGATTTGAACATTATTTGAAATTACGAAATCTTTTACCGGAAGCTTCACGGGATATCTTTCTTCATACATTGACACCGAAGTTACACCAAAAACTTTACGACTTATGTACCCCGGACATACCTACAACTAAAACTTACTTAGAGCTGGTTAATATTCTGCGAGAAAATTTAGATCCTCAACCAAACACATGGATGCTGCAACACAGATTCATAACGCGAGAACAAAAAGAGCATGAGTCAGTGACGGAGTTTGCAACAGAGCTAAGGAAAGCGACAGTCAACTGCAAGTTTGAGTGTTCGTGTAAAAAGCCAGTAACGGGACTCTTACTAAAAATGCAATTTATCAGAGGCCTCAAGGATGCAGACATTCGAACTAGGCTCCTACAAGAAATAGAAGAAAATGTGACCTTTGATAGTTTAGTGAACATGGCAGCAACAATTGAATTAGCAAAGATTGATAGTGGTGTGATTGAAACGAGTAGGGGTTCTAGCAAGTCAGTGTTACAAATAAAAAACAGAACGAACGCTGGAAATGCATCATTAACACCTATAAACAAAAACAGAAAGACAACAATAACACAGCAATTTCAGCAACTACGAGGTAAATGTTTCAGATGCACGAGCACCTGTCACAATGCCCACGATTGCCCAATGAAAACAAAAATTTGTAACTTTTGCAAAATTGAAGGCCATATTGAACGAGCTTGCTGCAAGAAGAAAGCCGAAATCAAGAGCATAGATATAAACAACGAAGATGAAAACAATGTAGATGATAATAAAAATCTGTATGAGATGTATTCGCTAAAGTCACGGACATCTGACAAATTCATCATAAATATTAAAATAGAAAACAAAAAATGCATCATGGAAATTGACACGGGAGCCGCGTTGAGCTCAATTTCAAAACATTAAACATTTCATCAGAAATTCAGCTAACGGAGGTAATAATGAAAACATACACTGGGGAATTGATCAAACCAATAGGTGTGGCTTATGTAAGAGTTAACCACAACGTGACACGTTTCTTGGGGAAGCTTTACGTAATAGATGCCAACGTAGACCCAATATTCGGCAGAGAGTGGATACGTCAAGCAAATCTTAATTTTTCAAATATTAGACAGGTTCGTTCAAACGTTACGTTAAAATTAAATAAATTGTTTGAAACTTACGAAAGTGTTTTTATTAAGGGCATTGGAGAAATTCCAAATTTTAAGGGGCATTTTCATTTACAGGAAGGGGTAAAGCCAATTTTTTTTAAACCAAGGCCAATACCTTTTGCCTTGAGAATCAAAATTGAAAAGGAATTAGAAAGATTAGTAAGTGAAAACATAATTTCAAAAGTTTATTTTTGTGAGTGGGGCACACCTGTAGTACCAGTAATAAAGCCAAATGGTAGCTTAAGGTTGTGCGCTGATTATAAAGTCACACTAAATAAGGTAATTAAAGACGAATCATTCCCAATCCCTAGAATAGAAGATATCTACGCTTCTTTAAACGGATCTAAGTACTTTTGTACCCTAGATATATGCAATGCGTACCTTCATATGAAGCTTGACGATGAGAGTGCTGAAATGCAAACCATCAGCACTCACAAGGGCCTATACAGAGTACATCGACTCATGTTTGGGGTGAAGACTGCTCCTCAAATATGGAACAAATTCATGGAAAAAATGTTTCAAGGATTGGAAGGGGTCAGTTATTTTTTTGATGATGTCATAGTACATGGAAAAACGGACAACGAAGTGCTTGAAAGACTTGAAATAGTATTTAAACATTTAAAACTATTTAACTTGCGTCTAAATAGAGACAAGTGTAATTTTTTCCAAAAAAGTGTAACATATTTAGGACACGTAATTGATGAAAATGGCATACAAACATCGAAAGAGAAGACCAAGAGCCTCGTAAATGCGACCAGACCAGAGAATGTAAAGGAGTTAAGAACATTTTTAGGCCTTGCAAATTATTACAATCGATTCATTCCACACCTTGCGACGCAGCTAAATCCGCTTAATCGACTACTACAGAAGAACACCAAGTATGAATGGACGGCTGAGTGTGAGCAAAGTTTCCAACGTGTAAAGAAAGAAATTACAAGTGACAATGTACTTACGCATTATGATCCAGATAAAGAACTAGTGTTAGCAACGGATGCTAGTCCAGTTGGGCTGGGAGCAGTGTTATCCCATAGATTGCCGGGAGGGGAAGAAAAACCCATAGCATTTGCGTCAAGATCCCTAACCAAAAGTGAAAGACATTACAGTCAAATTGATAAAGAAGCACTCGCTATTTTTTGGGGTGTAAAAAAGTTTTTTCCTTACTGTTATGGCCGAAAATTTAAACTAGTCACGGACCACAAGCCTTTGGTATCCATATTTAATCCAACATCAGCCTCACCGACCTTATCAGCCACACGCTTACTTCACTACAGCCTTTTCTTATCTGGATTTGACTCTGAAATTCAATACAGAAATACTAAACTCCATGCGGACTTCCTGTCAAGGTTTCCTACGGAAAAACCAGCATCGGAATGGAGCAAAGACGAAAGTGAACTCTACCAAATAAGTCAAATTAATTCCTTGCCCGTACACAAAAAGACAATTGAAGACGAAACAAATAGTGACGACGAAACAAAATTAATAATAGATGAATTAAAACGGTGTGGATCTTTAAAAAAGTTTGGCTATAATGACCATGAAATGACATTACAGGACGGATGTATTTTTAAAGGCTCGAGAGTATCCATTCCAAAAAAATTAAGACGAACAATTCTGGCGGAATTACATTACGGACACCTAGGAATGACAAAAATGAAGCAATTGGCCAGAGCATATTGTTATTGGAAAAATATAGATAAGGATATTGAAGATTTGGTTAGAGACTGTGTACCATGCAAAGAAAAGCAAAATAACCCACCTAAAGCGACACCGTCACCATGGACCACAGCTGGAGCACCTTGGGAAAGAATCCACTTGGACTTCGCAGGACCAATGCAAGGTATTTACTATCTCATTGCAGTGGATGCTTATTCCAAATGGATTGAGGTTATACCTACTAAAAATACAACGGCACACTGGTGTGTAAAAGTGTTAACGAGACTATTTATAACTTTTGGCCTACCTGCAACTGTGGTTACGGACAACGGACCACAATTCACGGGGTACACCTTTAAACAGTTTCTTCAAAATAATGGTGTAAAACATATGACATCGGCTCCTTTCCACCCACAATCCAATGGCTTGGCAGAAAGGGCAGTACAAACAATAAAAAAACATCTTAAGGCTATGACCAAAGAACAGGGGGATAAACAAGAACAGTTAGCACGACTTTTGATGCAGTTACGGAATATTGAAGGAACCGATGGAACCACAGCGTATACCCTTATGTTTGGTAGAAAAGTGAGGACGCGGTTGGACTTGATGTATGAAGGAAATTCAAGGGGCAGAACAGTTGCTGCCGAGGAAACAATTCGGCAGAAGTTAAAGACATTTAATATAGGAGACACAGTAATGGCAAGGAACTACCAACGGACAGGACCCAAGTGGGAGGCAGGAGAAATTATCAAAAGGGAAGGAAGAGTTATGTATCTAGTGAAGCTAAGGAATGGGACTGTTTGCCGAAGACACTAAATCAAATAAGGGGGGAAACCTGATATATATACCTGTATTCAATTATTATGTTTGACATAAGATTTCAATGTTAGTTGTATTGATATAACAAATAAATATATAATATGGAGAATCCGGACTTATCACTTATACCTTATGGTGAGGCGATGATATTATCGGGCCGGATTTTTGAATTTTAAAAAATGGCACATTGTATGTGCCACGTGGGCAGTGGGACAATATTTTTTTTTTTTTTTTTAATTTTTGAGATGGATATCAAATGAAAGCTACTGAAGAGTAAATTAAAAATATATATAGCTTTTTATGACTACTGTGCTTTTTACCTCCGAAATTGCGTTATTGCTCCAAAATTTCACTTAAAAAAATGTCCCCCCCCCCCGTTCCACCCTATTAGGGCTAGTCCATAAATTTTAAAATAATTTATACTTATACCTCGAGGCGATGATATTTTCGGGCCGGATTTTTTGAATTTTTAAAAATTGCAAATTTTATGTGCACTCACGCGCAGTGGAGCAAAACTTAATTTTTTTTTAATTTTTGAGATAGGTATCAAATGAAGGCTACTGAAGAGTAGAGTACAAATATATATTAATTTTTATGACAACTGTGCCTTTTACTACCAATATTGCGTTTTTAGCGTCAAAATTTGACTTAGAAAAAATGTCCCCGCCCGTTCCACCCTATACCGGCTAGTTCTAAAATTATGAAATAATTCATGCTAATATCTTTTCATAGGGTAATGAAAATTGCCAGAATTTAATTATTCAACGTTTTTAATTACCGATAAAATACATTATTACCCCCCGAGGAATCGAACCAGGGACATCTACTCTACTCTTCTTACTTTATACAATTTTTTCTTTTGGGATCTATTTAAATTTGCTTAATTATTTCATTTTTTTTTTTACTTTCATATAGGGCGGGAAATGTTATTTTAGCAATAAATGGCGTATATACGCCGAATAATCTACGAAACCCTAAAAAGTACACTTGCTTGATGCAAGTACTTTCCTGTGATTTTTTAAGAATACAAATGGATGCAATTATTTATACATTCCTTTCTTTAAATGACTATTAAGACAAAGACAAAGGGGTGTTTAGTCCAATGTACTGTGGGACAAAAGAAAATTATATTTCTGATTTTATAACGGGGGTAATAGTCTAATGAAGAACATTCTGTTCACCTTCTTTAGATTGTTACTCCCTTCTGAATTAGCTTTATTATTAAATTCTAATTCAATGGTGAAATGAAAATTCTTTCCTTTCTGGGAATCTAGCTTTTTATTTTAGAGAAATGGCAATAGCGATATTGGTTGCAGAGAGAAAATAAATCGTTTTAACCACGATGACTGTATCCTGATAAGTTTTTATTTACTGAATATTTTAATAACATTTAAGACGAGTTTTGCAGTAAGTCACTTCTTTCGAATGTTATATTTGGGTAATATAAGAAAATAATATTTGTTTAAAATGATATACCTAATCAAATTATAATTATTATTAACTACGGGAAACAGACAGTGAAAAATACACTCCTGTGCCGGGATCCCGGCACAGGAGTGTATT
This sequence comes from Gerris lacustris, assembly GCA_951217055.1. NCBI lineage: Eukaryota > Metazoa > Arthropoda > Insecta > Hemiptera > Gerridae > Gerris > Gerris lacustris. Next base: position 4,587,437 of record OX578279.1, read on the forward strand.
TTTCACTGTCTGTTTCCCGTAGTTAATAATAATTATAATTTGATTTAAATTAAAATTTAACTTTCCGTAGTATGAAAACTACCAAAAACTTAAAAATTGAATGATATACCTATTAAAAGCAGACCTTCGTAAAAGGAACTTGTATTTTTTTAAACGCCTCAACATTGTTTATAAGTAAATATGATTAAATTATTACAAAGGAGGTAGAAATTCAGATTAAAATGCAATATGCTGTTGGAGACCAGGTTTACACCAAAGAGGTTCAGTGATGGAGTTGCCAGGCGTCCCGGTTTCTCCGGGATTGTTCTGATTTTGGACTTAAAATCGTAGTGGCGCTAAAATATCCTGGTTTTCAATGAAGACATCGAAAATGAGTATAATTTATGTTTTAGTTTTAGGAAGCAAACATAAGTAAAGTATAGAAAAAATAGTAATTTATGTAACTAGGCAGCAAAATGGAATTTTACTGACGAGTGATTAGATTAGCCTCCGAGCCGAAGGTGAGGACAGGCTATTAACAAAAAAATACAAAACACACGTTTATAACATACATAACTTCTAAATGAATAATGCACGCACTATAAAATATTTGTTTATATTATTACTAACAAATTACAAAAAGTATTAAAGATATCTTCTATTACTTAAAAGAAGAGAAGTAACCAGGATAAATCAAGAAAAGTTGCTAGTTAAATCTAGAATGACTTCAATAATTAAAATAATATGGATGTTCAATGTTTACATGACGCTGTAGTATAGCCAGTGACTCTACTATTTTTTTAATTAAAGATCTGCTAATCATTGAACTTATTTAACAGAATTAACAAATATAAACAAATTATTTTATAATTAAAACGTTTATTTATTAAATACTACTTATTAAACTATAATATATGATGTTATAAGATAGAGATAATAGTATAAACTGTCATTGCCAACATTATAAAAGTAAAAATTTTACCGCCTAGGCAGTAAAATCATATTTCTCTGCCCGAAATCAGTTCAATAATGCCGCAAGTAGATAAAAAGTATTTAAGAGGAATTTTACAAGCTTTTATTTAACTTGTAATGTATGTATGTATGTATGTATGTATGTATCGGGTCAAATCTTGCAACTGACATTTAAAGCAGTTATCCTCAATTGATTGAATTGAAATTTTGCATACACGTATAGTTTGGGTGTCAATGCATGGTTAACTAAGTGATGTCATTCAAAAACTAATGTGGCGGGCAGCCCACGATGGCGAACTAGTTATTTTTCAAGCACGCCCTTGATATAGTTATTAAATGAAAGGGTTTGCTGATAAGAATATGAGAAATAAATCTCTTGATTCCGCTCAGCACCGTCTCCTCCACCTTAACGGCCTAACTCCTCTTCTCAGGGGGTATCTACTCTTACCCCCCCTATATACCCTTACTCTCTTTCACACAGTTTAGTACCTATATATCACTCTCACTCAACTTGTTTGTTTAGAAGTTGTTTTTAATAATATAGATAGATATATATGTTGTTATCAATTATTAATCAATAATTATTAGTTATAATTAATAAATTAATGATTATTACTGATTATTATATTAGTATTTTTAGTTCTTAATAAAAAAAAGAGTATGAACAAGGAGAAAAGCAATCAGTACATAAAATGAAATTATTATTATCGGTAGGATAATTATAATACATATTATATATTATTATATTTTAATTCATTTGGACGAGCACTTTTTTTAAGATATTGTAGTTTAGAAAAATGTTGGCGGACAGACCGCTAGAGACAGACCTCATGTTGAAGAAAGGAATTTCTTTCCAGGAATATTGGATTTTGGAGACACACAAAATTTAGAGTGATCACAATTGTTTTGTTGTTTTCAGTAACCTCAGAAGCTATAATTCTACATTAAAATAAGGCATTAACATAATGAAACCTAAAGGAACTTTAAGAAAGTTAATGAATATCACATGAGTAGAGATTGAAAGAATTAAATTTAAAAATATATATGTATGTGTGTGTAGCCGAATACTCAATAACTAGTTTTAAGTAGTCGAGTTCATAACTTCTACTCTTTATTTTAACCGTTGTAATAAGTAATTAAAACAAACAAATTTAATGTTCTTTTAGATTTCTACAATTTAATTGAGTATATGTTAGAAGGAAATTTACAGGACAAGAGGTTTTGGATGATGAACTATCATTACTTTTTAGCATTAAGACTGGAAACTATTCAAGTAAGTAATCAAAAATGTACCTATATCTAATAAAAGTTATTAATATCTAAATATAATCTGTCCGCCACTACTTGTATTATAATGTATACAATTAGTTGGTTCAGTGTATTGGATTTGTTACTTGTTACGGGCATTCGAGGTAAAATTTGATAATTGATTACCATTTTATCAAAATTGCAAGGGAATGGAATCCTTGACCTAACTTCATTATCAAGTTTCTCAGAAACGAAATTTTTTCCAGTAAAACATTGGCATTTAAATCATTATGTTTTAATATAAATCGTAGTTTTAATACAAACTCTGAAAGAAGCTTGTGTACTTCTATCGGGTGTTCTGTTTCTATTATGCCTATGCCTGACATCATAGGACAGAGAGCATAACATATTCTCGTAGAAATAATCAATGTAAAGCATATCTTATTTCTTGGTGAATTCAACATGATGTCAAATGTCAATGTTAGCAATGCCGCTTCTAGGATCTGAGGGCCTATAGGCCTATAGTGGCCTGTATAGGCTGGACTTGTAGTGCGGGCCCCCTACACAGTTTCAACTTGGCTTATTGTTAGTATTGTTGATCTCTGCCAATATCATATTAATTGCATCTTCAAGAGGTGGTTAGTTTGAATGTGTTCGTGTAAAGCTTGTTGGTCAGGAATGTGAAAACAACGATTAGTTGTGAGTTAACGATTAACATATCAAACCCCAGTATCGAACACTGATAAACTAATTGAACGTTTGCCAAAATTAAAATACATTGAACGAGATGTCAGTAATTACAAAAACAAATGAGAGAATATAGTTGGTAAGTGCACTGTAGTACTTAATGAGCCACAAGAATACGTTAATTCACTAATTAATATGTTAAAAAGTGCAGCAGAAATGAGGAATAAACATAATGCAAGTAATAAAACCAGATCATATCAGAGGAATAACACTGACAACGACATTAAATCTGAAAGCACATTTTGAAGAAACACTTTTAAAGACCAAACTTGCCTTGAATAGTGCAGGAAATATTCTGTGGTCGAATAAAAACTTTGACTTCCTTACTAAATTGAAGTTGTTTCACGCAATTTCTCGCTCGGTGATGTGCTACAGCGCTTAGGTGTGGGGATGGCAAAGCTTTGAAATTAAGGAGAAGCTTCAACACTTCTTTTTGAAGAAAATATTCTTTCTCCCACCTTATACTCCAAACTATTTTTTACATTTGGGGCCTATAGCATGCACTTGTATACTTATCGCCTGCATGTGAAGTATATAAGTAACGTTTTGTCCATGGCCTCCTCACGTTTACCATCTGAAATTGCTAACGAAGTGATTCGGAAAAAAATCGGTTTGTACAATAAGTGATCTCCTTTATTCACATAATTTAATCCCCGACAAAAATGATGCTGTTGAAACTCAGTGGAATAAGCTCTCATATCGGTTATTGAAAGAGATGCAACTAAATGAAGAAAAACAGTATCGAATATCAGTAGAAAGTAGCACTAGGCACTCTGTCTACCGTCATCTGTCTTTTCCTCCGGCTGACAATTATTTCGACAGTCGACCCTTTCAAGGGATCAAGAATATTAAAAAACGGCTCAGACATGGTAAAGCTGAATCACGAGTTCTAAAGTGAGGAGGAGTCAGGTTATTGTCCGGCGTGTGGCATCAAAGCTAAAAAATACCTATTTCATTTTCTTGCTGAGTGCACTCCTTATGCTGACATCAGGATTACGTATTTTTTTAAACATCAACTTTCTGCACAGGATGCCCTAAGTTTCTTAAATGGAGCTAACTGGCAAGCACTAGAGGAGTTCTCATCAAAAGCATACAAACACCGCCAAACCTTGTTATTGTAATGTGTTTTATTGTTGTTGTTTTAATTTTAATTTAATTTTGTTGTCGCGATTTTAAGTAAGTTATTTATTTATTGACTTATTTTGTGTTGTTATATTTATTTATTGTTATTAATATATTTGTCTTTAAAGCACAAGCTTTACACAAAGGGGGTTTACAATTGACTTATAATTTATTTTTTTTACATAAAGATCATTAAAATGCTTATTTAACCCTAGAACGCTAACCATATTTTTTAACCTCTTATGACTAACCTTGAGTCATATTGACTCCCTAATCTATTATACCCAGTTTTATTAACATATAAAGGCCTAATATGTACAATATTTTTTTAACACGTTTTAGTGCTAGTTGATGGGACACTTGGGTGCTTTGTTTGCCATAAAAAAACATTTTTTCCTTTTAATTCCGGTTTTTCAAACTGGACTACTATTACATATCCGGTATTGTTATCTACCGGAGTGGTTTTATTTACTATTTTTTTTTTTGTAGCTTTTTTCTTTCCTTTCCTTTGGTTTTTCTATTTCGTAAATTGTTTCAATTAATTTATCATTTTCCTCATTATCGCTGATGGGATCAAAAAAGGCATTTTCTATTTTCAAATCAGGGTCCAAATCACAACCGTCACTATTATTGTCAAATACGCTATTTTTCATAATCGGTATCTGAATCGGTAATTTCCTTCATCAAGTGATAAATATAATTTGGATCATTGTATTTTTTCTCCATTATTTGACTATATTCATATTCTATTATCTTTATATAATTTAGACATATAAAGACAAAAAAATATAACAATTTATACTTATAAATGAATAAATTACAATTATATTACCTTTAATTTGAAATAATTATTGAATTAAAAGTTGTATAATATCTAATTTATAAGATTTGAAATGGCCAAATAAACAATAACACGACATACTATTCTAAAAAATACTATTCTGCGTCAAAATGACCTACAAAAAATTTACGTGTAAGACTAAACAGGAGTCAAAATGACTCCGTGACTGCAGAAAAACAAACGATATGTCCCCTTTAGAATCTGAATGTGGAACTGATAGAAGTGTAGAAGGGTCATTCAAGGGTGGCAGATAGCATAGCTGAGATGTGGGAGTTCTGTGTTTTACAGACACCGTGCATTCGTAGTTTAAAAAAAAATGGGAGTCATTTTGACTCCAGGTCAGCTTTCTAGGGTTAAAAGAAAAGAAAACTTCATTCATTTAAAAGAAAAGACCTGGTTTTAAGTAAACTTGAAATGAAATAAAAAATGATTGACGCTTCTTTTTTGCTGGTGAAACCGAGAATAGAGGCAACATTTGTATCGTTAGTGAATTCATCACTAACCAGATGAGTGGGAAGGAAAGCTGTTCTCTAAAACTTATACATTGGACATCTAATTAGTAAATGTGCTAAACTCTCAGGTTCGTTTATGTTGCAAACCTGACAGATTTCACTAGTGTTCTATATAGAGATTTCCTTTTATTGATATTTTAAGTCTTGTGCCAACACTTTTTGAACAGTGAAAGGGAGAGACAATTCATTATTTAAATAGCCGGTGGCAAAATTATTAAAACTATTTAGGACCGTATATAAACTGGAGTATGAACAGTTATTTACTTTTAAAAAATCTTCTTGAAATAATATTGAGGAATATGTTTGGATAATGTTTTCGATTATAGAGCTACTAAAAGGTGCATTAAATATTACATCTAAATCTTGAGTGGTTTTAATTAGAAGCTGTTTATCTTGGGACACCCAATTGTATTTAACGGAATTAATTTTTACCGAGTCTAGATAAAGTAAGCGGCGAAAGCATTTCTTCACTAGACTGTTGTCATCTGTACAATGTATGTTGTTAATAAATCTTAAAACTTGTCTTAAGATTTTAACGGCGACGTGCTTCAGATTGAATTCTTTCCAGATTATGTAATGAGGAGTATTGAATTTGAGGGAAAAGTAAGACTTAAAGAAATAGTTTTGTGCAGATTCTAACTGATTGATATATCGTAGCGACCAAATAGGTGAGGCGTAGAGCAGGGCACCAAGGACGCTTGAATTAAATACTTGTAGGGCCGCTTCAAATGATCGATTTGGCACTCTAGCAAGAGTTTCTTTGACTGCTCCCGAAGTAGCTCTACTTCGAGCAACTGATTGTTTGGTAGCTTCCTCGAACAACCCTCTCCTTGTAAAACATACACCTAGGTAGTTGAAGCTTGACACCTCTTTTAGTACGTGATTTTAAAAATAACATTTGGGTCACTTTTCAGATGTTCTCCCTTACAATACAATACTTACAATACAATACTCCCTTGATACAAACAATACTTTTGTTTTCCCTATGTTAACTGTTAGATGGTTAATTTCGCAATATTCCTCAAGCATTTTAAGTGCTTTATTTAACTGAATTGAGGATTCTGAAATAATGGGTAAATCGTCTGCGTAGGCTAAAATACTAATATTTGTTTCTCCATCAATAGAGACTCCCTCAAACCCTTTCTCTTTGAAAAAACTATTAATATCACTTATAAATATATTAAAAAGCTGTGGTGATAATATTTCGCCTTGTAATACTCCTCTTAAAATAGATATTTCGGCTGATGCCTCAAAAACAAAAATTATTTACAATAATTTTTGTTTTTGCCTGATCATAAATACTTATCAAAATTCTCAAAAATTTTGAGCTGACTTTTAGCGTTTGAAGTTTTTCTATGAGACACACACGACAAATGCTATCAAAAGCCTTTTTAAAGTCTATAAAAGCAATATATAATTTTCTTTTTGGGAGCCTAATATGGTTTTGAATCAGGAAATTTAATATGAATATATTATCGATACAACTTTATTTTTTCTGAATCCCGATTGAGATTCAGGTAAGACTTTGTGTTTTTCTGCCCAAAAACGGAGTCGGTTGTTAAGGATAGATGTAAATAATTTACTTATGCAATTGACTAAGGATATGCCTCTATAATTGTTTAATTCATTTTTATCGCCTTTCTTAAAAAGAAGGATCATATTCATTTTAGACCAATCACCAGGAGTGGTTTCGGAATCTAAGATTTTATTAAAAAATAGCTTGAGGTAGTCTATCCACTCGAGAGGAAGATTTTTGAAGAAGTCGTATCTAATTCGATCCTGTCCAGGTGCAGATGCAATATTACTAGATTGTAGAGCAGTCAATATCACATCGTATGTTATGTTCGAGTCAAGGTCAGGGTCATAGTGCTCCGTGATGTCGGTATTTGTTTGTTTTGATTTAGAATAAAGCTGGGAGTAAAAGTTTTCCCATTCATAAATGTCAATAGAACCAGCCTTGATTGTATTTGTTTGTTTACATTTACTATAGGTCTTCCAAAACTCCCTGTTATCTTTTACAGCTGATAATTTATTAATTATTTCCTGTTTATGTTTACTTTTTTTTAACCGTGTTATTTTTCTATACTCTTTAAAATATTTATTTAGATAGGATTTGAACGGTTCTTTAAATCCCGATTTTTTACACAGTCTAGCCGCGCTTCTTGCTTTTCGCTTTTTTAGGAGACATTCTTGGTCAAACCAAGGTTTATTAGTCCCACACCGATTTCTTTTCGATTTAAGCTTAATAGATTTCTTCATACCGAGACCACCAGCGACATCCTTAATAGAATTGATTAAAAAATCGTTCATACCACTCACATTTGAAATTTCTTCAATTGACAACTTTTCGATAATTTTTGTTTTCATTTTTTTAATGTAATTCAATTTTAAATGTTCATCCCAATAATATTTGTCAAATTCTAAAACAGGTGATTTATATTCGAGATCTAGACTAGGAAATGTTGTTTCCAGTGTTAGATCGAGAGGGAAGTGATCCGAGGACTCGTTAAAATCTAACTTCGAGATCTTTAACTTCGGAGAGACCTGGCATCCTGCACCATACAAGATCTATAGTACTCTGCCCATTCTTATTGATTAAGGTGAAGCTGCCAGGCCTGTCCGATCCGTTTTACCACTAAGCTATACAAAGCCGAGGCCTTCTAATAGTTCACTTATTTCCCTCCCGCGCTTATTCACGGTCTCATCTAAAAGTGATCTATGTTTATGTAAATTGCCTCTATTTTCGGTATCGGGGAGAATGCCATTTAAGCCACCAACTCTAGAATTAAAGTCACCTCCCAAAAAATATCACTATTTTCTAATTGTATAAATGATGACAAACTATTATAAAAATACTCGTAGATAAATTCTAAATTTAATCGGGTTGAAATAAATGTTTCCTAAAATGAATGTAAGATCTCCACAAGAAAGCTTAACAATTATTCAGAATTCAGTTTTTTCAAGAGTATCCATTTTTATTTTGGGGCTGGTTAAAATAGCAAGTCCACCACTTGCTCGTCCTCTGCTCTTGTCCTTGATTGCTGGTGAGGATACGACGTGATGTTTTGTCCATGACTCAATTCCAGGTGCCTTCACTTCGTTAGTTCTCCAAGTTTCACACAGACACGTTGTATCCCATTTCTCAAAATCCTGACAGTTTTTCAAGAAACTGTTGATAACCACTACAGTTCCAAAAACCAATTGCTACCTCTTTTTTCGTTTCCTTATCTGATATTGATTTCTCTGTTTTTTTGTGATGTCATTTCCGGTTTGTTTTTCTTTATTCCGATTGGTGAAAAATAATAACAGCGTCAAGTCCAGTTAAGGAATGAAACCTTTCATAACCATCTCCGTCTTCACAGACAATGTCTTCTAGATCTTTGGAAATAGAAAATTTTATCCCTTCGACAAAAAGCTGGTCGACTGTTAATTTCACTTTACAACGGGTATTAAATTTAATTTCTCGTCTTAAAGCTAGAAGCTTCGATATTTTCCTCCTAACAGTGGCTGAGAAGTCTCTTTGGACACTGTACTTTGAACCGGCTAACTTATTGCAGTTGTGTAGGATATTGTTAATGTCCCAGTCCCTAGGAAAATGACCGATAATAGCTTTATTTGAGCTCGAGGTACGAAGAATATGGGCTCTATTGATAACCGGTTCCATATCAAGTTTTAATTTTTCAACACAGAATTGCTTGATTAAGTCTGCACAGTCCGATTTCCCAGAAGGCTGAAGACCCCAAAATATTAAATTTTTTCTCCTTCCTCTATTTTCAAGTTCATCTATTTTTTTTGCTGGATTACTGTTTATAACTTTGATTTGGTCAATTTCTTTCTTAAGGACAGTATTTTGATGGATCACGTCGTTAATTGTCTCTTTAAGTAGGTTGAGATCTTCCTTTGTGGCGAGAGGCTTTAATTTTTGATCTAACAAAGCTTCAAAAGCACTGATCATGGCTGTTTTCTTATTTGCGGGAAGATTGGTAGAGTTTTGCTTTGGACTCGATCTTGGACGTTTGATTGATTCGTTCTTAACCTCTTTATCAATTCCCTTCATTCGCCACTAGTTATTGCTTTAACTCCTGAGATATCGAGATTTCAGATAGGATCGATTACCGATCGTGGCTAGTAGCGCGGTAGGTGACTGTGTTTGGAAGCTTTTCCAAGGTCAGCTGATGATAAAACTGCTATATCTGTGTACTCGACCTAATTAATCGATTCTCAACAACCAATCAGAGCTAAGCTTTATACAGCTTTGAACAACGGAGCCTTAATATGGATATATTACTCATTTAAATGTAGTTTTAAACTGTTACCTCTGATTTGACTGTTTTACGGGTATAACCAAATGATAGCACTACACAACAAGTTCACTACTTGCACAATATTTAGACGAAAACACAAAGAAAAACGTAAAAATAACGGAGCTGGCTACCCCCTCTATGTGTAGTAGTAGTCTAGTACTTCCTACTAGAATGGGTAGGACGAACAACTTGTTCGAACCTTGCAATTAGGCCATCACTTAGGCCCTTTTTACGCCCCGTGGTGGAGAGTTCCAGCTACTTCACACATCATACATTTGTACATTGTACCGCCGAAGCGAGTATGGTGTGGTCATTTGTAAGCTATATAAGCGTGCGTCAAAGCATGGGGGAAGAGTCCCCATAAAGGGTGTCCCTCGCCCTGCTCCATCCTCGAACCATTGATACAAATTACATCGTCATGACACGGATCGGACCCACACCAGAGAGTGGGGGAAGAGTCCCCATAAAAGGTGTATTATCAATAATTTCAAAAGTTATACGTAAAAACCTGTTTAAAAAATGCCCTTTTCGACCGTAGACGATTTCCTATTGAAAATTAACCCATTTCCCGGAAAATTTCCTGAAAAATAGAATTTTTCCTTAAAAATCTATACATATAAAGAAGAAAGTCTGTATGTATGTATGTGGGTATGTCCTCTATAGAAATCTACAGTTTTATTCCGATCTCGATGAAAATTTGCACACTTGACCTTCAAAGCAAGGGGAAGGTCACTGTCTACATGAATTTTAGAAATTTAATTCTTGGTACCCAGGGGTACGGGGTACAAGTAATGAATACAGAGTCAAAGTAATGAATACCCTTCGTGATGCATATCACTGAAAAGCTCTTTAAGAGTACAGAAATTGATGTTATGTACAGTTTTTTCATATTTTCATTCAGGAGGGGGGTAAAATGGAATAATATAGCTATATCTTATTTGTTCTTTATACAAATCCACAGTTTTAGTTCGATCTCGATGAAAATTTGCACACTTGACCTTCAAAGAAAGAGGGAAATCAAGGTCTACATGAATTTTTGTAATTAAATTTTGGTACTCAGGGGTACGGGGTACAAATGTCAAAGTAATGAATAGCCTTCATGATGCATTTCGTTGAAAAGCTTTTTAAGAGAACAGTAATTGTGGTTATGTACGTTTTTGACATATTTTCATTTAGGAGGGGGGAAAATGGAGAAAAGGAAAAATATATCACCTATATCTATTATAAAGAAAAGTGTCTGTATGAGGGTATTTCTTTTATACAAACAAAGCTTAATCTTAACTTACTGTACTCTTACAGAGTATTTCAACGATATGCATCATGGAGGGTATTCATTACTTCAAAATTTGTACCCCGTACCCCTGCGTACCAAAATTAATGTTCAAATATCTCATGCAAACAGTTGCTTCGAAGGATCCCTTGCTGGTCACTGAAAATACATGTGATTTCGAAATTTATATTTTGGTACACAGGGGTACGGGGTACAAAAGTCTTAGTCAGATATATTCCTCATGATCCATGTGATTGGAAAGTCCTTAAAGAATGTAGTAATTGTTAATATGTACACTTTTGTTATATTTTCATTAGGATAGAGGGAATTGACATTTGTTTAGTTTTCAGCCAAAAATAAGAGATTCATGGTCCAGTTAAAATATTAAGGTTTATAAGGTTTGTAACATAATTTCCTCACAAGATTTATTCAAATTTATTTTACAATGTTCTGATACTTTTATAATATACATTTAAGTATCAACTTCTTTATTGTAATTTTAGTCACTAAGGTTTTGATTTTTCTATACTACCCGGGCTTAATTTCTAGAAAACTGCATGTCTCTAACCGATTTTGACATTACCAACTCAATATTTTTCCGAAAATCAAGAGTCGGGGTATAATTTATTTTTATTTTTTTTGCCGTGGCTCCTTAAAATAAAGTAAATTTTTACCAAACGTGACAAGTGAAATTTTTTCTTATCATTCAAGTCCGCTAAATATTATAATTGTAATCAATGAAATTTATTTATATTTCAGAAAATCCTAACAAGTCCAGATGCCGTTGAAAAGTCTTACATATACTCACTATTCCCTTTCATCGAAAACGGAGTGTTTGTGGCACCAAGTAAATATTAATTTATATTCCTTAATTAATATTGCTTTTATCTATTCTTGAAATTCTCGTCAAATTACTGATATAAATTTCTCTTTTTTTTCAGCAAAAAAATGGAGAAACATGAGAAAACGTCTCAACATGACATTTAGCCCTAAATACTATCCTCAATATATAAATCAAATTAACTATCAGGTTAAGATTTTCATCGATAAATTTAAAAATAGAAAAGAAAGACAAATCAATTATCAAAATGTATTACCTCTTGCTTCTAAATACTTTTTTGATGTCGTTGCAAGTAAGTAAAATGTAATTTTTCACAATTAATATAATTCTAAGGAGTCTTGTAACAGAAGTGAAATAATAATTAACTTTATCTTACCACCTCTAATTAATATTCTCGCTTAATTTTTTTTTTTTTTTTTTTTTTTTGGAACAAAGTTTCTTATGGCACGTTCTGGAGCCCGGGAGTGAATAAATACAAATTGGTAGTGCGTGAAGTCTCACGTAAAAAGGGTTTCGTTGGTGTTGTAAACATGAAATTAGTAAGGGGGGGGGGGCAAGATTTTTATGTTTTTTTGATTTTTAGTAACATTTTTTGATTTTGATGTGTTTTTTGAAGTAAATAAATAAAAATTAATTAAAAGCAAAACCCGCTACACAATGTAATAATTATATATGTGACTGAAGCTGGGTTTGGTAAGTTTGGAGTAATGTATCATTTGAATTCTGGACCACATGGTTCTTATATATAGTTTAGCGTTAGCGTCTCTTATGAAGGGTAAGTGTGTTAATAAAACAGTATTTTTTCCTTAAAAAGGTTTTTGTATATTTTAAAGCCCACATTGGTTATGGGCCCAGAAGTAGTGAAATAAATAAGTAAATACGGAAGTTTAAGTGTTTCAAATTTAAAGAAAAATCGGGTCTTTTCCGAAGTTGGATGGGAAAACATTTTCCGCCTGGAAATTTCGAATTCAAGCAGTCTTACAAGGTAAGGGTCTTGATAAATATATCACAGAATCTCCGCCAGACGATAAAAACTATTATAAAAACTTGGGAGAAAGGAGATGCACAAGCCAAGGCTCTGATTTTGTATAGTATTGATGATACACAGTTGTCTTTTGTTATATCCTGTAAAACAACTAAAGAAATAATTAAAACCCTGTCTACTAAATATGAAGAAGACAGTGTGATTCCCAGTTAATCAGACCAAGCTGCTATTCTGATTTATTCTATGGCCCACTATAAATCGCGCATTTTGCATATTTACTATATTTTTAGTAACAGCGGAAATATAGTTTAAGGGAGGGGACACGCAAAATTTTGGTGTTTTTTGACAAAATGGCGGGGAAAATTAAACGCTTTCTACAAGTGTTATATATTTTTGAAATCTACTCTTCAATACCTTCCTATTTAATACCTCACTCAAATTTTTTTATTTTTTTCCGTGACAGCAATTAGCCGCCATCTTGGATTCCCACTTAATCCGACCAAGTTGCTATTCTTGTATTTTCTATGGCCCACTAAACCGCAAATTTTGCATATTTTTTTATATTTCTAGTAACAGCGGATATATACGATTTTAGGGGGGGAGGAAGGCAAAATTTTGGTGTTTTTGATAAATGGCGGTAAAAATTTAACGTTTTCTACAAGTGTTATATATTTTTGTAATCTACTCTTCAATAAATTTTATTTGATACTCAAAATTTAAAAAAAAAGAAGAAAATTCCAGTGACAGCAATTAGCCGCCATCTTGGATTCTCAGTTAATCCGACAAAGCACACGCAAAATTTTGGTGTTTTTTTGACAAAATGGCGGGGGAAATTAAACGCTTTCCACAAGTGCTATTTTTTTCGTAATCTACTCTTCAATACCTTTCATTTGATACCCATTCAAAATTAAAAAAAAATATTTTTTTTTGTACGACGTGAGTTATCCGCTATTTTGTATTTTAGTAGCTGATAATTTTGAGTTCGCTATATTTTTCCTGTGTGCACGTCAAAACGATCTATAATATTGGAAAGTTTCAAGTTTTTATCACTTTTTATTCAAAAGTTATTGAAACCGTACAGAGTGACAGACAGACACATGAACGAAACTACGAGGGTTTCTTTTTTTGGTTTTACCAACGAAACCCTAAAAAAATCACAGGGAAGTACTTGCGTCCAAGTACTTTTTAGGGTTTTGTAGATGAGTAAGCATACCCGTTATGTAATTATGATTTTTTTGTCTTCGATCTCAAGGGTCCCGGTTTCGATTAATGTTTAAAAAATAAAAATCACTATGTTTTTTATCAGTAATAAAGACAAGATAAATTACATTTTTCAAGAAATTTGCATCGACCCACCATAAGGTATAACCATGAATTATTTCGAAATTTTAGGACCAACCGTTATATAGTGGTTGGAGGGGGGGGGGAATGTTTTTTGGGTATATTTTGATTTATTTAACCAATAAGAAATGCAAAATTTAAAAAAGCATATATATATTTGTGTCCTACTCTTCAGCAGCTTTCATTTGATACCCAACTCAAAAAATAAAATTTAGGGCGCACTTCACTATTTCGCGCCCAAAATTGGCAATTTTTGAGAATTTAGAATGAACTCCCGGAATTTTCATCGCGCCACAAAAAGGTATTAGCATGAATTATTTCGAAATTTTAGCACCAGTCGATATATAGTGGTTGGGGGGGGGGGGGGGATTTTTTTTGGTTATATTTTGATTTTCTTAGGGTCCGTAGGCAAAACCTAGGACCCTTATATTTTCCTGCGTGTGTCGGTCCGTCCGTCCTCTCGGGTGCTCTCACGGCTACACCTTTCGTCCGATCACTTTGAAATTTGGCATGTATGTGTCTTGTACCTGCCCACACATTTTAAAAATATAGCTACTTAAAAAAAATATTTTTCAGAAAAATTAGGGTAAAAAAACTTAAGGGTTAAATTTTTTTTATTTTTTTTCGACACCGTGAGGGGTATCATATGAAAGGGTACGTCGAGCTGATTACAAAAATATATAATTCTTTGGTTATAACTTTGATAGGGGCGAGCGTAGGCGAGTTTGAAGCGGGTTTGAAACGTGTCCCCCCCCCCCCCCCCCCCTCTATCTCGCTTATGAGAAGTGCAAAAAATCTGAAAAAATTCCTGAACCTTCTTCGACCAAAAGTAAAGATACCACTTTTTGGAAATTTCGAAAAAAATATTATTTTATTTTTTATTGACAAAATAGTTTTTTTTATAATTATGGACTTTTCGAAGTATTTATATGGTTGTAGTCCGGTTCAGTGGCAAAAAAATACTTTATCAGAGTGTGTTTTGAGAATATCAGACCATTAGAATGGTTCAAAGTAAGTTTTTAGCATTTTAAAAAACACTGTTTATACACTTTACAGTTAAACACTATATAGTGTGGCCTACGGACCCTCGCTGTGTGATGACTAGCACACACTTGACCTGTTTATTAACCAATAAGGAATGCAAAATTTAAAAAAGCATATATATATTTGTGTCCTACTCTTCAGCAGCTTTCATTTGATACCCCACTCAAGAATTTAAAAAAATAAAAATTTTTGAGTTTATCACATTTTTTCGAATTGCGCATTGGCATATCTAATTTTGAACTTCTATATAATTTTCCTGTGGTTGGGTCAAAAAGTTGCACCAGTGTTTCAAATTTCAGCACTTTCGCTTTAACGGTTCGGGCCCTATGAACCAAAGAGCGACGGACAGACGGACACATCACCCCCCGCATAAGGGTTTTGAGAAGTATCTACAAAACCCTAAAAACGACCAAAATCTCCGTCACAAAATAACCGAAACAAAATCACCATCACGCAAAAACCGTCACGAAATCTACCGATGACGATAACATGAGTAAAAGATCACCGAGTTAGTTGAAATTTGGTACAAATGTTTATTTTATCATTGCCCAGGCTGAGTTCGTTGGAAAACGTTATCCACCCAAGCGTTCACGCGCAACGCTCGCGAAAACGTAAGCTTCAAAAAGACGGGATAAAATGTTCTTATGGAAGCCTGTTAGTTGACTTGTTTTGTTTATTTTTGTTATATGTCAAAATGTCACTTGGTTTTGTAAATATCGAAAATATAATCACGGTCTTGTTAAAAGTAAAATTGATCTGTGCTGACGCTTATTTCAATATATTAGGTATATTATTATAATACTGCGTATTTAATCCAAGAAAAAAATCTAACTTCATCTATTTAATATGACAAACAACTTTTAGGTCTCTGTACAAAGTAAAAAAGAAACCTTATATAACGGCTCTGTCTGTCTGTCCGTTGGCGTGTTTCAATTCATAAACTACTATAGCTAGAAACATGAAATTTGGCACACAGGTACATCTCGGCATTTTAGACAACTGAACAAACTTTGGAGTTTTTACACTTAATATTTCCAAGATGGCGGCCCGGCCAATATGGTGGTTGACTAAAAAAAAGTGTTTAGTTACCATGGCATGCTATGCATCGATTTAAAGGCCTTAAAGTGTAGAAAAAGAATATGCAACTATTAAAATAACACACATAATATTTTCAAGATGGCGGCCAATATGGCAGGCGACTAAAAAAAGTTTTTAGTTACCATGGCAGTGATAAAGATCGCTAAATTTATTAAAGTGGACCCAAACGTTTAAAATAATGAAAATGTTTTTACCGATATCTTCCGTTCTAACGTATAAAGATTTTAATAAAACTTCTTACACATTGTCTAAAGTACAATTGAAACAGGCATGTAAAATTTCAACCGGATTCAAGCAGAAGCTTTAGAGTAGGGAAGATATATATATTTTGTAATATTTTAAATAATAGGCCGGGTAGGTAGAAAACCGTCCTATTTCAATCCAACATCCTTTAACAAACATACTGTTTAACTATAAACTCATCATGATCAACTTTTTTTTTTATATTCAATAGATATTTATAGTAAGACGATTGCTTTAATTATATTAATTTTTATTTTGCCTTAACTCTGCTAGGTACAAACAGTTGGTTAATTTTAATTTAGTCTCTTTTCTAACTACGCCATGTATAAGTAGTTAGCAATTTATACGTACTTAGCAGTGTGATTTTATATTATTCAATGAAAAATGTAAGGAACTTCGTTCCTTAACGGGTGTCCCGCGACACCACACGTATTTTTTGTATTTTTACATAGATAGTCTTTAAACCTATTAAACTCAAAAAATATATAATAAACTAGCTGAATACCCGTGCTTCGCTACGGGGTGTTTATTTTCATTTTAATGGATTTATAAACTACCATCAAGAAACATTTAAATTATTTTACAAAGCAATATATATCTAGAATATCTAGATTCTATCCCTCCCCCGTATTTCTATACCCCCTCCCCTTTGATAAGATAATTTGCTAATATCCCAAATTAGTAATTCATTCTGACTAAATTTTTAAAAAAGAAAAGCAGTGGTATTATCTTCTTTACCCCCCCCCCCCCCCTCACCGTGTCATTTTACATCCCTTGGCTGAAATTGGAATTATCTTTTATTAATATACATGCTTACATCCAAAATAAGAGCTATTTTCTCAAGTATTAACTTCCTAACTTTAGAAGATCGGTCTGGGCTCAATTCCCCTTCTTTTCTTACTCTGTCCTTATGTTCCCCTTAGGGATAAAATTTTAGAAAATCTCTATTGGCAGATATCAATATAATTTAGAAATTATTATACTACGTATACACTCGTAGATTTTATTTTAGAATTTTAAAGAAGTGGTCATGATTAAGTTAGTAAAGGTTTAGGCACGGTAAGGCGTGATTTATTAATTATTGCCTTGATATATAAAAATAAATCTTGACAGTGATTGAAAAGTAATTTCTTTAACAGTTCTTCCTACAGATATTTCCACAAAACATAAAATATGGTCAGTAGTTTCTTCTGCAATTTTGCTTAAATACATTTTTTATGAAAAATGAAATAAGAATTTTGAAATCTAATTAGAAGCCCCGTTCTTAGCTCCATATAAAGCTACCAAATCGTTTTATATCCTTTATCACCCGCAGAATTAAGCTTAACATTGTACCCAAGAACCTCCAAAATCTATTCAGCCATTTGGACGTGATTGACGCACAGACAGACAGATATAAAATTTTCTAAACTTAAATTCGTTGTCAGGACTACTCATTCAGTGGAAATACCCCATATTCTCTCTCCACAGCTCGGGCCTCAATGTTCTCTAGTGGAGAGATAACCTTATGTAGAGCTAAAATGTAAAATCAATAAAATAGATAAATTTATGTACTAAAATATTATTTATGTATTAATATGTTTTATTCAATAATGGTATTTTAAAAAAATAATAATAATAATATTAAAAAATAAAAATAAATAAATGAATAAATCGGATAAATGTACAGACACAACAATTATTAGTGTTTTATACATAGATGTACATAATCCCCATAATACATTTCATCCCACTAAATGTACAAAACGATAATTGTACAGCACTCTTAAAGAGCTTTTCAACGGAATGCATCGTGAAGGGTTTTCATTACTTTGACATTTGTACCCCGTACCCCTGTGTACCAAAATCAAAATTTCGAAAATGCATGAAGTCAGTGACCTTCCCCTTTTCCCCTTGCTTTGAAGGTCACGTGTGCAAATTGTCATTGAAATCGGAATAAAACTGTAGATTTGAATAAAGAACACACACACACTTACGTTGACATTTCCTTTTTACCCCTCTCCTAAATGAAAATAATAACAAAAACGTACATTACAATTACTTTTCTCTTAAAGAGCCTTTCAACGATACGCATCATAAAGGGTACCTATCAATTACTTTGACATTTGTACCCCGTACTCCTGTGTACCAACATTTTAACTTTATAATCTCATGTAAGCAGTACACTCATAGACACTTCATTTATATAAGATAAAAGACACTCATAGACACTCTTCATTTATACAAGATGTAGTTATACATATTTTTCCATTTTACCCCCTCCTAAATGAAAATATGACAAAACTGTACATAACAACAATTACTGTACTTTTAAAGATCTTTTCAACGATATGCATCATTAAAAGTATTCATTACTTTGACATTTGTACCCCGTACCCCTGGGTACAAAAATAAAAATTTCGCAAAATCCTTTCTTAGTGGATGCCTATGATATGAACCGAGTATATCCTCAAACTTTTAAGTCTCTCGGTTAAGCAGATTTTGCTGTGCGTTGATTCTATGTCAGTCAGTCAGTCAATCAGGACATTGCCACTTATATTATAGATAACACACTCAGTAGCAAGTAGCAAAGAATTAGCATTATTGTTTTGTCACAAACATCTTTATGTAGAGATATTTTTGCAAGTTTGTATATGAATAAGAAATTTTTTTTTTTATGAAAATACACTTTTGTTTTCTAGTTACTCATCTAGGAGTAAATCCGAAACAGCAATATAACGAGGGTGCATATGTAGTTGAAGATATATCCAGGTAATGTATTTAATAGGGTAATCATTTAAAATTACAGTTTATTTAAATCCACTTTGTTAGTCTATCTAATTTAAACATTGATTTATTTGAAGTTTTTCTTTTGTGGACTTGGTTTTTTTATATAAGTAGTTGGTTGTTTCTTTGGAATGTAAGTCCTTATTATATTTGATTAAAACAAGCTTTCGCCTAGGGAACCTAGGCTTCTTCAGTTTTTTGAAATACTGTAAATTTAGAGAAACAAATGATCAAAATGAAAACGAATTTTGGAAAAGAAAGTCTTACCAAAGTTAATTTTGATTGTTTTAATGTTTTTTTGAAAAGAATTAATTTTATTTTTTTAAATGACATACCTAATCAAAAATTTTGAATTATTTATTTTTATTTGTATTAAATATAATATTTGTGTAAATGTTGCTTAATTTATTGGTGTCTTGTTTCAAGTTTATGTTGTTAGTATTTGATTTTATGTATAACATTTCCAGTGTAAGTCGTTTTTGGTGGTGTTTTTCAGTGTGTAGAATATAATATTTATCTGTGTCTAATGTGTGTTTAGTGTTGTGTGCGTGTTCTGATATAGCTGTGTTAGTGTTGTTATTTGAGATGTCTTTAATCTTTTTATTAATTATTCTGTTAGGGTAATTATTTTTATTAAGTGTATCTTTTATAAATGATATGTTTTCGTTATGAAATTGTTTATCAGAGAGGGTAAGGATTTGATTAATGAAGTTATTTGCACAGTTAATAAAAACCATTAACAAAAATTTTCGATTTAATAAAAGACACCGAACACATAATAGAAAACACTAACGAAAACATTGACCAAAAAAACGAACTACGTGGCAAATTTACAAACATAGTAACTAATTCATTACACAACACACATAAAAATAATAAGCACACAAAACATGATTCCTACATAAACTCAAATATAATAAGGACTTACATTCCAAAGAAACAACCAACTACTTATTGATTTATTTTTTCGTTTTTTTTTTACTATTTAATTTGTTTGATATTTTCATTTTACTTTAGGAGTATTGATTTCCTATGTGAGAGAATTACCAAACTGTGGCTGGCTCCTGAATTTATATTTCAAATGAGTAAGCTTAACAAGAAAATTAAAAGGGTAATAAAACCCCACTGGCCATTTTTGGAAAACGTAAGAAAATAAATTAATTCCTTAAAAAAAAGTCTGCTAACTTGTGTGGTACATAGCTCCCTCGCGTGTCATAGGCTCAAACTTATATCTGACCAACAATGGGCTATTTATGACTTACCATCAAGATTTCAATAAAATCGGACGAGAATTTAAGAGATGATGGCAAAAAAATAGTGAAAGAAACGGATTATTTTCTTGGAATTTTTGAGATTGGTGACATAAAAACTGTTTTCTTTCAGAGCCTTAACCTCTGTTAACCTCCAGTAACTTCGGTATGTCGGAAGCAATAAACAGAAAATAGTTTTGTTAGTAAATATATGCTCGGAAGCAATTAACATATTGTAGTTCGTTAGTTAATAAAAGTTTGAAGCAAAAAAAAATGTAATTTTCGTTGAAGTTAAGTAATGTTCAGCAATATTCAGCATGACAATAATTAAAAGCCTGATTTTGGAATCGGTTTAAATTCAAGAATAATCTATTTGATTACACAAAATTAACTTAATATTTTGTTAATCTTATGATACAAACTTTATATTTTGATTATTATAAATCAGTATAGTTTCAATCCGCTGTACTGGTGACCCCTTTAACAAAAAAAAAATATTAATGAATCCGCTGGATTTCAACCATTAACTCAACTGTCAGGCGAGATTTCCAGAGTGGCATTACCCCCGTTTTGGCGATCAAACCCAAAATTGTGGTTCGCACAAGTTAAATAGCAATTCGTAGCATGTGGAATCAAGTCATTCAGTCTCAAATTCCACACGGAATTTCCACTTCGAAGAGCCGACTCATAGAGTATTTCTCTAGGTCAGATGAAAAACAAATGCGAACACTTCTCGAAGAAACACAACTAGGTGACAAAAGACTTTTACAACTCCTACGAGAGATGAATGGTCTTGGAGATCAAGTATCCGGAAAATTGTTGAAGTATATCTGGATCCAACGATTACCCTCTTAAATCCAAGTGACCCTAGCGATTAACGAAGGGGATTTAAACAAACAGGCACAGGTCTAAAATAGCTACTACGCACTTACTTCATTGACAATTGTATGGCAAAAGTCAATAATATTGTGAATATATAAAATATAAATCAGTATAGTTTCAATCCGCTATAATATCAATATGATTAAACATTAAATGCTTAAACTCAATTTAAATATCTTATACATTTAGAGTTAAAATCTTTATATTTTTGTTATGTTTCAGCTAATTATAAAAAGTGAAGAGTATCAGAATAAAATTGATGTACAAGGAAGTATGTTTAAAAATGTTTATTTTCTAAATATTTATAAAAAATAAGTATGTATCTCAACAAAAAAGTTTTTCTGTTACCAGTAGGTCTTCACGAATAACAAATTACACATTTAAATTATAATTATAATAATGGTAAATTGGTAAAGATAGTAAAAAAACAAACAAACAACCATTTTACCAGTTCGATTGATCAGTATATTGTCAAACCATACTGATAATTTGAGCAGTATATTATAAAACCATACTGATAGTTTGATTAGTATATTATGATTTGATAATATAATACTGATCAACTAAACCAGTAATTGTGTTCATTTCATTTTTTAACTATACCTTTACCAGTTTACCTTTATTATGATTATATACCATACAATCTTACTAACATATACCATTCACAATCTTACCAATATATACCATACAATCTTACCAATATATACCGTACAATTTTACAAACATATATCATACACAACCTTACCACTATATATCATACAATCTTACCAATATATACCATATAATCTTACCAAAATATGCTTAACAATCCTACCAATATATATATACCATACACTCTTATCAATAAATATACTCATCGAGTAGTTTGTCAGTGCTACCTCTTTCTTTGGTGATAATTTTACAGCTTTTTCTTCTTTTATAGGTACCGAATTTTGATGTACTTTTGGGCACATAATAGCTAAATGTCTTAGTTCACAGTTTCGACAAACTAATTTCACCCTACACATCTTTGCTATATGGTTGAACTTAAGACAAATAAAGCACCTTTTCTTCTGCCTAATAATGTCATTCTTCTGGTCAAGGGACATATTCTTAGCAGTTTCACATTCCGAAGAAACGTGATCTAATTTACATAATATAAAGTAGGGTTTTATTTTTGAATTAACTAAGGTTGCAGCAGTAGGTTCAGTTGACAATTCAGGTTTCTGTTTTAAATTCTGACGCTTCACCTCGTAGTTCTTTCCCGTCGAACATACGTTACTTACACGAAATCCTGATTTTGCTAATTCGATTCGCTCTTCCGCTTCTACTTCGTTCTTCAAAAACCTCATCAAGTTTTCGAGCCTCTTATTAGATAGAGATTCTTTAGTGCTTTCATTAATTAAAGAACTGCGACTCCACTTCTCTGCCATACCAGCAAAATAACTTCAGGAAAACTGGATTCAATAAGGGGCAACAACACAGCTCCATACTCATCATTGTTGATGCCTAGTGATTCTAGTGATCTTAACGATCTTACAACAAGACAAGATTTTGATCTTTCACTTTTCCCAAAGCATTTTGAAGGACTAGCTTCAACAATTCTCTAGTAGGCGGGTAACTTTCCACTAACTCTCGAGCCTTCGACTTTACTACAGTAGCCTGAAGTAGGTACTGAAACTTATCTTCGGGTCTTAGGTTCGCGTCATCATTAACTACTGAGAAAAGCGACCAAAATGGTAAATACTCAATTAACTCTCCACTAAACTTTTTCAACTCTATTTTTGGTAAACGGCATTTTGATCCTGAAGTTACTGAATTTTGAGAAATATCTGACTAATTTAATTTTGAATTAATACCAAAAAACTGTTCATCTAAAAGATTTTTCACTCCGGCAAATTTAGCTATACAAACATCAGATGCGTCAAAATTTTGAAGAAGTTCTTCTTCACTACACTTTGCCTCAAGCATGGCTCTAGTTACCCTATTTTCTACTTATTTTAATTTATTATAGCGTTCATTTAATACCACAAATTGTTGTTAGATTAAATTTTGCTCCCCATTGTTCTGAATTAATTTTTTAATATTTGTTACCTGCCTTGTTACTGAAGCTCTCAAAGTTGACCGAAATTCTTTAAGCTGGTCCATGTTTATTCTTGGAGTCACGGCCGCCACAAAAAAATGTAAGAACTAAGCACTAAGTTCGCAAGAATAAGACGAGAGCTCTTTTTTTTCGTTGGAATCAAACCACTATCCAAAAAGAAAACTATATTTTTTTTTCTTTTTACAAAAACTTGACATTTCATAAACAAAACATTACCTTGACAACAACAAAAAATAAATAAAACAATAGTTATTTATGTAACTAGGCAGCAAAATGGAATTTTACTGACGAGTGATTAAATTAGCCTCCGAGCCGAAGGCGAGGACAGGCCATGATAATTAACTGCCGAGGCGAAGCCGAGGCAGGTAATTTACCTATTTGAGGCAATGAATAAACGAGGCAGAAATGTTTCCTTTGCTGCCTTGTTGCATACAATATTTTGTCTACTTGAGGCAGAAAAATGAAGCTGCTACAATGTTATCTTTATTAATATAACATAGTTAATAACTAAATGTCACATTAATAAAGATAATAACATATGTATTAACTAAACTTAATGTTTAAATAAGAAACTTGGGAATAATAACAATAAGTGATAAGCAAACTCAATCTATAACAACAAAATACAAAACACACGTTTATAACACACATAACTTCTGGATGAATAATGCACGCAATATTAAATATGTATTTATATTTTTACAAAACAAATTACTAAAAGTATTAACAAAATCTTATATTGCTTAAAAGAAAAGAAGTAACTAGGATAAATCAAGAAAAGTAGCTAGTCTAATCTAGAATGAATTTAATAATAAAAAAAATATGGATGTTCAATGTTTACATGACGCTGCAGTATAGCCAGTGACTCTACTATTTTTTTAATTAAAGATCTACAAATCATTGAACTTGTTTAACAGAATTAACAAATATAAACAAATTATTTTATAATTAAAACGTTTATTTAATTAATATTACTTATTAAACTATAATATATGATGTTATAAGATAGGGATAATAGTATAAACTGTTCTTGTCAAAATAAGAGGTTATGGCACGCAGTGGTAAACACTGTTACTTTCTCTGCCTAGGCAGGGAAATATTTTCCTGCCTAGGCAGAGAAAGTATTTTCCTGGCTGTTTTAACTACTTTCCTGCCTGTTTTTAATATTTTAATGACAAATCAGGGAAATAGTACTTTCCAGCCTAAAAACAGTTAAGTAATGTTTAATTTTGCTGCCGCGAGTAGATATAAATAATAATACACTGAAATAAATACCCTAAATCCAACACATACCATACAATCTTACCAATATATATATACAATCTTACAATATACGAGTCTGCTATCAATATTATTATCTGTATTTATTTATAATTGCACACTTGTTATCATTATTACTGCTATATTTTAGATCCGTTAAGATGGAAATCGTACGGAAGACATTGTAAAGAACAATTGGAAGAAAGAGGAGTAAAAACTACACCGTTAATTATGGCTTCCACGGTTTTGGATCTTCTTCTTGCTGTGAGTCTCAAATACAGCTATTATCAATAACAAAGTAAAACTTGCCAAATTGAGCCAATTTCGCTATAGAATCATCGGCACTTATTTACTTAGTTACCCACCAAAAATTACTTTAATGTGTAAATATTTCCTTAACTTAAGTTAATATGACCAAGTGATATCATCACATTGACTTACATAACAATAAAATATTATGTTCTTGCATCTCTTGTGTTAAGTTCTTTTGACGAAATATTTCTTTATCTTAACAGTTATTTGCAAAAAAAATCAAACAAATAAAGGGTGCGTGTAACTAATTAAATGTTTGCCATACGGCAAACATTTTAGCATTGGCCAAGTAAATATGTACCAGTCTTCTATGGTGTGGGTCGTGAATTTTTTATGTATAAAACAACTAAATTGTTATTTTTATTCGGCTATATTTCGACCACCTCCTGGTCATCTTCATGCCTAAAACAGCGTTATTCTACATATATTGCTTTATTCATTACATAACTCTTCTTATTTACATATATAAAAACTTGGCAATTACCTTGTAAGTCGGTCAATTATAAAAAGTTATTTTTATATCCACCATTTTATGGTTTCGTCGTTTTTATTTGAAAAATCACTTTTTTCTCCTCCGAACATCTCATAACATTAACAATTTTTTTACATAACGACAACACAAATTTTAAACATTAACTCAGTATTAAAACAAATTTAAACCTCATAACTAAAAACTGGGACTAGCGTAATTAAAAACCTTGGTAACTGTGGGTAACATATTGCAACCTATTACGTATTCAAACTATTAACTTGTGATTTAAAAACTTTTTATATAATTAATTATTAGTACTTGAAATTTAAAGTTATATTTACTATTTATTTTAAATTGAAAAACAAGTAAATAAGTACCTTTTTACTTTCTCATAAAAAGAGAAAGTAAGTATTGTAATGGCGCGAAAATTCGGTTTTGAGATTTAGATAAATTTACACTTTTTGAGGTCCATTGAGTGCAAAAAAAGTGGGTTTAAAAAATATCTGCCTGTCGTCTGTCGTCTGTGCAGACGCGTAAAGCCAAAACTACTGGCCGATTTTGACGAAATTTGGCATATATGTTCAGAAAAATCATACCCCGGGGTGAAATTGGAAACTCTGAAATACGCGAGAAAAGAAAAAAAAATGTTGTTTGAAACGGTTCCGACGATTTGAATTAAATACTTTTAAAATGTAGTCCATTTAAAATACAATATAAGCCTTTCCCGGGAAAAATCTAGTTCCTGAGAAAATAGCTTTTAACGTGGACGGAGAGAGGCCCGGTTCGATTTCCCGCCGAGGAGAGGTTATTTTTGTGATAAATTATGATAAAATGTTCAATAATAACTAAATGTACCTAGGAAAACTTGAAAACTAATAAATGGAAAACAATGGGCTAAGGCTAAATAATTATGAACTCGTATGTGAGAAAATTTTTCTGAATTGTCTAGGACCGATTTTTTTCTTTTCTCAATAAGGAACGGGTATTTTAAGTTAAAGCACCTACTTAAAATTTAACTTATAATTGTCCGAACAGAAGTCCGTGAATTGATTAAATTTGCTTATTGCGACCGTTTTGCTAAAAATGGTTATTTTTACTGGTCTCACTTTTACTAGTTTTTACTTTTTCTTTGTAAGTTTCATCGCACAGCTATAACCCCGATTTTGAACCACTTCCCGCCTTTCAATCTTCCCCAAATTTAGCACATGGAAACAATTTAGGTGATGAATAAAGTAACCAAAATAGAAAAAAAAAAAAAAAAAAATAATGTTGAAAATAAGACCAGTTTTTTAAAATGGTATTTTTATATTAATTATTAATTAATTTAAATCAAATTATAATTATTATTAACTACGGGAAACAGACAGTGAAAAATACACTCCTGTGCCGGGATTTGAACCACGGGCCTCTATATATGAGTACTTTATAATTATAAGCGTTAATTCTTGATTTAGTTATAATGTCATAAAATTTGACTGTCTAAATGTATATGAATATTGAAAGCTTGGATTCGGGACTAGTTATCGATTACGGTAGTGAAAAATCATTCTCCTGCGTAGCTTAGATGGAAGAGCGCTATACTGGAAATATAGAGGCCCGTGGTTCAAATCCCGGCACAGGAGTGTATTTTTCACTGTCTGTTTCCCGTAGTTAATAATAATTATAATTTGATTTAAATTAAAATTTAACTTTCCGTAGTATGAAAACTACCAAAAACTTAAAAATTGAATTTCGAATTGATTGTACAAGGTACAGGTACTAATTGAGTACTTTATAATTATAAGCGTTAATTCTTGATTTAGTTCTAATGTCATAAAATTTGACTGTCTAAATGTATATGAATATTGAAAGCTTGGATTCGGGACTAGTTATCGATTACGGTAGTGAAAAATCATTCTCCTGCGTAGCTTAGATGGAAGAGCGCTATACTGGAAATATAGAGGCCCGTGGTTCAAATCCCGGCACAGGAGTGTATTTTTCACTGTCTGTTTCCCGTAGTTAATAATAATTATAATTTGATTTAAATTAAAATTTAACTTTCCGTAGTATGAAAACTACCAAAAACTTAAAAATTGAATTTCGAATTGATTGTACAAGGTACAGGTACTAATTGAGTACTTTATAATTATAAGCGTTAATTCTTGATTTAGTTCTAATGTCATAAAATTTGACTGTCTAAATGTATATGAATATTGAAAGCTTGGATTCGGGACTAGTTATCGATTACGGTAGTGAAAAATCATTCTCCTGCGTAGCTTAGATGGAAGAGCGCTATACTGGAAATATAGAGGCCCGTGGTTCAAATCCCGGCACAGGAGTGTATTTTTCACTGTCTGTTTCCCGTAGTTAATAATAATTATAATTTGATTTAAATTAAAATTTAACTTTCCGTAGTATGAAAACTACCAAAAACTTAAAAATTGAATTTCGAATTGATTGTACAAGGTACAGGTACTAATTGAGTACTTTATAATTATAAGCGTTAATTCTTGATTTAGTTCTAATGTCATAAAATTTGACTATCTAAATGTATATGAATATTGAAAGCTTGGATTCGGGACTAGTTATCGATTACGGTAGTGAAAAATCATTCTCCTGCGTAGCTTAGATGGAAGAGCGCTATACTGGAAATATAGAGGCCCGTGGTTCAAATCCCGGCACAGGAGTGTATTTTTCACTGTCTGTTTCCCGTAGTTAATAATAATTATAATTTGATTTAAATTAAAATTTAACTTTCCGTAGTATGAAAACTACCAAAAACTTAAAAATTGAATTAATTATTTATTATAAATATTTAGGTCCTCAGGGGTATTAAAAAAATTAAAAACTACTTCATTAAGTTTTTTAAGGTGATATTTCGTCCCTAACTTGGGACATCTTCCAACCTGTAATGTATTTAACCATTAATAACAATAATCTTTACAATATAGCTTTCAACTATACAATCATATATTACTTTTATTTGTGTGGAAATTATAACTACTAGTTAAAATTAATAATAATAATTAAAAATAATAATAATATACTAACTGAAAAATTTTTTAAATTATAAGAAAAAGAACAATATTATTAAATAAGGAGAAAAATAATAAGCAATTAATAAAAAAAAATTTAAAAATTTTAGAAAAATAAGGAATAATATTAATAATAAATATATAAAACTAATAATAAGAATAAAAATGTTAAGTGTTTACCTTTATTCGAGGTCTTGTGTTAAAAATCAAAAAGTTTAATACAAACTATTTTTCGTTCATTTATTAAAATTTTTAATATAAGAGTCTAGGGTTGTTGCCTAGTTGGCAACTAGTCACAGACTAACTTCTATTCGTAATCTCACTAGTTGCCAACTAGGAAACAACCCTAGACTCTTATATTAAAAATTTTAATAAATGATTGTATAGTTGAAAGCTATATTGTAAAGATTATTGTTATTAATGGTTAAATACATTACAGGTTGGAAGATGTCCCAAGTTAGGGACGAAATATCACCTTAAAAAACTTAATGAAGTAGTTTTTAATTTTTTTAATACCCCTGAGGACCTAAATATTTATAATATTATACATAATAAGGGGACTACAAACATTATATATTATATATAAAATGGTTAATTATTTATAATCTGTCGATTTTATCTGATTTTACTGCAAATTCCACTCACTATTAAATAAAATGAATTCGTCTTTCATTTTTAGGGTACTGACACTGCATCTGTTGCACTGAGTCATTTACTGTATCAACTCGGAAAGCATCCTGAATACGAAGAATTAGCCTACAAAGAAATCATGGAAATTCTACAACAAGATCTGTCAAACATTGAGTACGAATCATACACAAATGGAAATGGCATTTCTGAGAAGTCAAATGTCGAAATCAATACATTAAAATCTAACATTAATGAAAAACACAATGAAAACATCGAATTAAACAGTACAGCAGATGAAAATCCAACTTATTCAGATAATTCTGAGTGGGAATTCAGTAAGGACATTCCAAATGAGGTGGGTTTTTGGACGAGGAGTAAGATGGACCGACTTCGTTATCTTGATATGTTGATTAAGGAATCTATCAGGCTCTCTGCTCCCCCCACCATTTTCAGATATTTAACATCAGATCTAGATGTTGGTAAGTTTAATTATTAATTAATCTGATTTGCCTTTTGAATATTCAATAATAGTTATTTTTCCGTGGTAGGCTGTGAAATAGTAACTTTAGAGCCTAAAAAACATAGCTAAAATCCATTTTTTCATTACGTGGACTTAAAAAATCTTTTCATTACTCCTAGCTGTAAAGAAAAAAATCTTTTACGTCCTAGGCACTAAAAGATTTTTTCTTTACGGCGGGTAGTTGTCAAAACTTCCGTTAGTAGTGCTGCAGTCTTTGTAGAAATGCTTCTAGTACGATAAAAATCCGCTAGATGTCAATGCGTTTTGTTTATCTTTTCTTATAGTGTAACCTCATTTTAAGATTTCTTTTTTTAAGTCTTAAGTATGTACTAATATTTGTTATTATTATATATTGATTAGTGATTAATATTTAATGTTTTTTCATTGTCTGCTACCTCGGAAAAAATAGCATATGCTACGCGACTTTGAAGTGTTTTTTCTTTACCTTGGCAATATTTACTGTCTCGCTCCGCTCGACAGTAAATGCAATTGCCGCGGTAAAGAAAAAACTCACTTCACAGCCTTGTAACATAATATACTATTACGCACCAAGGGAGTAAAGTAAGTGATTG
This sequence comes from Gerris lacustris, assembly GCA_951217055.1. Taxonomy (NCBI): domain Eukaryota; kingdom Metazoa; phylum Arthropoda; class Insecta; order Hemiptera; family Gerridae; genus Gerris; species Gerris lacustris. The sequence goes on from OX578279.1 coordinate 4,617,745, forward strand.
CACCCTGAGCGATGAAGTTGGTTCCTGAGGCGAAACCCATGCAACCATGACGCTTACTCTCTTGGCTCCGCCTCGGGAGTTAATTATATATAACTAGACCGATAATTAACGCTTATAATTATAAAGTACTCAATTAGTACCTGTACAATGATTTTTTTTACACAGAGCTTTGTTATGCCATTGCAAATAATACCTGAAAAGTCCCCAGCTTTTTTATGTACGCTTCCCTCTTTTTTTGATGGGGGAAGGGGGATAAAATTTAAAGGACTTTAACTCAGCTACCTAGGCAAGTGGGGTATCATCTTCTATGCATATTTTTACGCTGAATCGATTAAAACAATAATCAAGTGGATATGACCAATAGTTTGGAAGATAAAGGGGTTTTATGTATACAAAATCCAAATATATTGATGTATACCTCCTAGGGCTATCCAAGAAATTAATTTTAGATTTTTTTCCTAGGGACCTTCCTAAAAGTTGCCAATTGGCTAAAAAATGAGATTGATAAAGTTTTATCTGCTGTTTTATATGCTGTTTTATATGCTGTTATATTATGCGATTTTTAGGAAAAAAATCACCTTTTTCTTCTTCATAAAATGAAACCTATTCATCCTAGAACCCTGATTCTTGTCTTATTTTTAGACAATTTTGTTGCCTTGAAGTTTATTCTCACCACTTTTTTGCTAAAACCTTGACATCCAACAATATATCATATTCTCCCCCCCCCCCCCCAACTCTCGGCATCAGCATGTATTCTCCATAGTTCTCCATTATCCTGTTCTACTTCCAAAGCACCATGTGTAAGGTGTTCCTGCAGAGTACACTTGCACTCCTATTTTAAAAATTCTGCTGCATTCTCCAGGCATCACTGCTATCTCATTTTCTTTCATTTCATTTATGAGAGTTAATCTTGTCCTAACTTCTCTGCCTATCATTCTTGTGTATGCTGACTCACAAAATGAAGGGGGAAATGAGGGTGGGTAGGATATAATACTATATACCATAGCGTAAGAGTATTATATTGAACACACCAAAACTTTATTCCATACGTTCTTATTCGGGAATGTAGAAAGCCATGGGGCTTTGCGTAGGGCAAAATGAAGGGGGAAGTTAGGGTGGGTATGATATAATACTATATACCATAGCGTAAGAGTATTATATTGAACCCACCAAAACTTTATTTCATACGTTCTTATTCGGGAATGCAGAAAGCCATGGGGCTTTGGGTAGGGCAAAATGAGGGGGGAAATTAGGGTGGGTATAATATAATTCTATATACAATAGCGTAAGAGTATGATATAGACCCCACCCAAGATTCCTTCGATACAATCGTTTCGGGATTGTAAAAGGCATGGGGCTTGGAGTGGGGCAAAATAAAGGGGGAAAGTAAGGGTGGGTGTAATATAATACTAGAAATCATAATTCAATTATTATGGACCCTGGTCAAAGACCGTCAGGTACTTTAACCCTGCAAAGCTAACCTTATTTTTTCGGCGCTTAACGCTAATCTACGTATTTTTTATGTACACGCAGTACTCATCACGAATTTATGTTACTATTTGGAAAAAAATACAATTTTTATTTTCTTCTATAACCTGTAGTTTTGAAGCCTTTTTTTTTTTTTTTTTTTTTTTTTTTTAATTTTTTATTTTAAGTTACTTGCAAAAGATTGCTATTAGTAACATAGCTATTACAAAGATTAATTAGCGTGTTGTGTCGTGAGAGGAGAGGCTACCCAGTGGCAGCACTCCTAACAGGTATTGTACATTATTTTATTATTGTAATAAATCTCTTGGCCAACACCTCTTCAGCCGACGGGGAGGGCGGTCGGGGATATGGATGGAAGCCATGGATTCAACTAAAGGATTAGGATGATGGTTTAGGTTTTCATGGAATTTTATGTAGCGGGAAGAAGCGAGGTCTTGTACATAAGGAACTTTGAGGTCGTTGTGGATTGTGAGATTGGAAACGTATGCGGGAGAGTTAGTGATTTTTCGAAGGATCTTAGACTGAAGGGATTGGATCCTATAAGAATTGGAGCGTTTGGTGCAACCCCATAGCTCAATTCCATAGGTCCAAATAGGTTTGAGTATTGAATTGTAGATAAGGAGTTTATTAGAAAGGGATAGGTGGGATCTTTGGTCGAGGAGTCGCAGTAAGAGTTTGTACCGTCTGTTAGTGTCCGTACGTTTAGTTTTGGTGTGCAGAGCCCAAGTCAATCGTCGGTCAAGATGGAGACCTAGGTATCTTACGGAAGAGGATTGAGGGATGACTCCTTGGTTGAGGATGACTGGAGGACAAGTTGAATGTCTGAGAGTAAAAGTGACATGGACACTTTTCTGCTCATTAATTTTTATTCTCCATTTCCTTAACCAAGGTTCAAGGAGATTAAGGTGGTTTTGGATGTTGGTGGATGCTGTATTGGGATCAGAGGATATGGAGAATATACACTTATCATCAGCGAAGGTAGCTAATAGGGTAGTCGGAAGTTGAGGGATATCGGATGTATAAAAGGAGTATAATAAAGGACCAAGAATACTTCCTTGCGGTACACCCGCAAGAATAGGACATGTAGGCGAACGGGCACCACCACAGCTTACATGGAAGTGTCTATCATGAAGGTAGGATTTAAGGATAAGGTAGTAGGTAAAGGGGAGGACGCCCTTTAGTTTCCACAGTAGACCCTGGTGCCAAATCCTATCAAAGGCCTGGGCCTCATCTAAGAAGACACCAGTGCAATACTGTTTTCGCTCAAGGGAGGATGAGATGGAGTCGACAATCCGGTGGCACTGTTGGATGGTGGAATGTTGGGATCGAAAGCCAAACTGGTGATTAGGTAGGATATTGAATGTATGGAATATTTTGGAGATTCGTTTTAGGAGTAGTTTTTCTAGGATTTTACCAAAGATAGGAAGTAGGCTAATAGGACGATAGGATGTGACAAGGTGTTGAGGTTTATTGGGTTTAGGGAACATCTTTATAGTACTGTACTTCCACAGGTAAGGAAAGTACGTGGTGCGGAGCACAGCATTGTAGATGTAGGTTAGGAATATAATGGATTTTTTAGGAAGTTGTTTAATTATGGTGGAGGTGATAAGGTCATAGCCGGGACTTTTATTACTTGACAAATGTTGAATTATATATTTAACGTCGGATGGGGTAAATGATTTAGGTGGAGGTGAGAGTTGTAAAGGGGTATCAAGATCTTTAAGGATGGAATTTACATGTTCTGGTTCGACTATTTCAGGATGTGGTGTGAAAAGATCTGAAAGGTGAAGGGAAAAATGATGGGCTCTTTCTTCGTGGGATTTGGACCAGGAGTTATCGCTTTTAAGGAGAGGAGAGGAAATATTTTTGTAGGATAGGATCCGTTTAGTCGCTGTCCAGAGAGATTTGTCCTTTGTCGTTAGTTGGTCGGTGTATTCTTCAAATGTCTTACATCTGTGGTCTCTAAATGCTTTTTTTAGTTGTCTTGTCAGTCGGTTGTAAGTTTGTTTATCCGATGGAAGTCGAGATCTCTGCCATAAACCTCTTGCGTGGCGCCTCTCCGTGATAAGTTGGCGAAGTGAGATAGGGATGAATTGTCTTTCGTGTTTTTTTCTTCGTATTGATGAGGTGGAGTCCCAGACTGAGTGCTGAATCATCTCGGTAAAACTTTTCACACAAGAGTCGATTTCTCCGGGAGTTTTAAGTGATATGTTTAAGTTAGTACGTTCGTCAAGTAGCTGTCTAAAATGGTCCCAGTCAATTGGTCCGGTTATGAGGTTACTAGGAGGCGAATTTAGGATGGGATTTGTGTCTAGGACAAGGAGAACTGGATTATGATCTGAAGATAATTCGGGTAAAACTTGAAGGTGTGGATGGTGAGTTCTGAGAGGGGAAGTGACGAAAAAATCTAGGATATCTGGAAGTTTATTTGAGGAGTAGGGATAGTAGGTATATTCATTTGGGGTGAGGACACGGTAAGGAGTTGTTCTGAGGGTGTTTAGTAATCGAGAGCCTCGGGGATTACTAGCTCGGCATCCCCATTGTTGATGCTTAGCGTTGAAATCCCCTCCAGCGAGGAAATTAGGACCGAGGGAATTGAAAAGGGAAAGGAAATCTTGAATGGATACGTTTTGGCTAGGAGGACAATAAATAGAGGATATTGTATAATTAAATGGAGAGGAGTCTAGAGATAGTGTTGTGCACTGTATGGCTTCCGAAGGAGTGGTAGGGATGAGGTGATGAGAAATGGAGCTTCTTATCAGTATTGCACTGCCCCCGCGTGCCGTGTCGTCAGGATGGTCAGTTCTATACGTCCTGTAGTCTCGTACGTAAAAGTGAGATCGTGAGGTAAAGTGAGTTTCGGTTATGAGGGCAACGTCGATTCTTCTGTCATGTAAAAGTACGTCAAGTTCGTCTCTGTGTTGAGTCACACCGTCTGCGTTCCACAAAAGGATAACAAGGGATTGCTGGGTAGGCAGGGGATTCATTTGGTAGGGATGTGGGCGGGGAGTATTGAAGTGACGTGGGTTAATAGGTTTACTAAGGGCGTGATAGCGTTTTGGAGTTGGATCAAAAAGGAAGATAAGGCTGTTGTTAGAGCATTGGATAAGGCTGTGACGAGATCGTTGGTTAGGGATGGCGGTGGGATGTAGGCTGAAGAGGGTAATTGACGTGAGTTATTGTCCGGAGATATATTTTTTGTTATATTTGCATAAGATAAGCATTGGGTAACCTCTCGTGATGTGTCAGTACTTTCGGCTTGATTTTCGTGAGTGTGAGTTGTAGAAGGTGCAGATGGTTTGGGTTGTCGGTTGGCAGGTTTATTGTGAAGGTTTAGAGTTGGTAGAGGTGGTCCGTTGAGAAGATTAGATGGTAATGGAGGTGGCTGGTTGAAGTTGCTAGATATTCGTGGCTTTTTGGTGCCTCTTAATTTATTTTGTAGCTCAACGTGTACTTGACATCCTCTATAGCTTGCTGGGTGCTTGCCGTTGCATAGGGCACATTTGGGATCTTCTTCCACTTTTTTAGAGCAAATATTAGTTTCGTGGTTTCCAGCGCATTTCACACATTTTGCGGGGTGATTACAATGATTTCGACTGTGGCCATATTGCTGGCACCGTTTGCATTGTATTATCTCCTTTGTTCTGTATGGTTCCTCTACTTTTATTTTACAGTAATAGAGCTCTGTTAAATCAAATATGTGTTTGTTTTGCGGGCTTGGTTCTAAGTCTACAAAGAACAAAGGAAGATAATTTTTTGTCACGCGGTGCTTTACTCCCGCTATATTTTTAACCCTAAAACCTTTTGTTTCTAACTCGGTTTTAATTGTGTTGACGGGTGTTGATGGGTGTAGGTGCCGTATCACGACTCGGAACGACTTATCCTGTTTGAGCTGGTGTGTGTGGAAAGAGATGTTACGGTCTCTCAAATAGTGTACAGCTTTTTTATAATCTTCGGGGGCTTTGGGGAAGATGGCAACATCGGAAGTCCGAGATTTATAGCTGAACGTTGAAGGACCTAGTTCGGCCGAAAGGGCTGTCACCAATTTGTCTATATTTACTACGCCTGAAATGTATATTGGAGGTGGTTTGGGAGTGGATGTCCCTTCTTCAGGCTGTGTGTATGATAATGCGGTAAAAGGATTTTCTGTTTCAAACTTGCTATTGTTAGTGTTCGGTGCATTTTGGGGGGTTGAGCGCTGATTTAGAATGTCACTAGTAGAGGGTGAAGGCTGGGGTTGCGTCGATGTAGTTGGTAATATGGCTAGGCCGTCCGGGTGCTCCGCGACCAAGAGGCTAGCTTGGGAGGAGGAGGGGGATAGGTCGAGCCTAGCCGGTTTTTTAGGCTCGCTGCATGGAACGGGCGACTCTGTGGAGGGGCGACGCCTCTTTTTCTTTCCTCCCATACTAGGAGGGGACGGACGTTTATTTGTAAACAAAGATTTACCTTGAGATTTTGTTGTTTTCTTGATAAGCGGCCGTCCGGGTGACCCTTTCATAAAACTCTTCTAACGGAAGATTAAAATTACCTCACCGAAAATAATTAATTAAAGAATAATTGATAAAGATATTTACAAACTGTTTATATATTTACACAAAGAAAAATAAAAGAAACAAACTTGTCTAAATTAAAAATGATATTCTTGAAAAAAAACTGTTAAAATCAAAGAAAATAGATTAGAAAAGAGAGCGCGATGTGGACGTGACAGAGTCTAAACGAACACTGTGAAGCCTTTATATGTTAAAATTACAAAGGCTGGCCGCAGGCCAGCCAAGACCGGCGAGTTTTAATAATATAACACGATAAACACATAAGTAATAAATAAACCAACAAACCAACAAAACCAATAAACCTAACAAATGTAAATAATTAATAAAAATAGTAATTTTAATCAAATATTTTCTCTTTTTGGAAATGTTTGGCCTTGTATAGGGGTTTTTAGAAAAGGTTTTTATATAATAAATATAAAACTAAACTTTTCCTTTTTTTTATATACTAAACTTTTCCTTTTTTTTATATATATAATTTGCTATATTTCGCCCTCTCACTTTGGGCCTTCTTCAGGCTATAACATATAAACAAATTTTTGACACTTAATAGCTTATTAAAACTACATTAAAGATTTCTATTAAAATTGAAATATTAAAATTAAAGTTAACAAAGAAGTAAAAAGTAGCTTTAAAATTAAATAATTCACCAATAAATTTTAATATTTTTAACAATTACCTTATAATCAGGTATATTCCAGGTTACATGAGTCAATAAAATAAATATTTTCTTTAAAACAGTTATTTTAAAACATCACTTATACATGTAAGTGGAATCATAATTTAAAAATGACTACACATATATATATATAAAAACTTGAATCCTCCCTGCTTGAATGTCAGGGAGAGACTGAAATCACATCTAAGAATAATTTGAAAACTATAATAATATATATATATATATATATATATATATATATATATATATATATATATATATATATATATATATATATATATATATATATATATATACAGGGTGTTCCGCATAAGTACCTACAGAGAAAAACCTATGAATCTACATCAAATTTCTGACAAAAAATGTCAAGTAACCTTGGGTCCTACGGACCTTGGTTTTCGAGATATATCGATATATCGATTTTTTTATTTAGGTCATGTTTTTAGCCATAAACTACGTAATAAATAAAAATCTAAATAAGATAGAAAGATGCAGTTTGCGGCATCGTAAAGAGCATTAAATTTTCATTCAGAAATCTCTTCTTTTAGTACTTAATACGTTTATAAACTTAGTGATAATGCAAGAAAAACATTATAATTGGAAATTATATAAAATGTTTATACAACTTGGAGCTTCCATAACTTCTATATTTTTATACCTATTGTAATGTTTAAAATGTTTAAAAAACTGCGCAATTTTATAAGCTTTAATTTGATATAGCATTGTCTATAGTTTACGTACGTTTTCATACAGAAATAGTAGAAAAACTATTTGGAAATCCACTTATTAAGTAACAGCTCTATGAATTTTCTGCAATTTTAAAATTCAAATTTGATTGTTCTCTTTTCATATGCTGGCGCGGTAGTGTCTCAAGAATAGCAGGGGGTCTGCTCGTGAGTATGCGAGGCAGTTCCAAACAGACGACATCTTTCCTATTATATTTTTCAAGTTATCGAAAGAAGATGCCGAACAACAGGCACTGTTGATTGGTTACTGATCCTAGGACTAGTATTAGAAGGGCTTCGGCTGTATTTGGAATTCCAGGGATGCAGATTTTTAGAATTTTGAAAAGAAAGAGAAATCATCTCTTCCCTAGTATACACAATTGTTCTGTATAAAATACTTTTTACTAGGTCCCCCATCCACCCATCCATTGGATCCAACTGCAGGTACATGCTGATTCTTAAATCAAGTGGTAAGTCCTCAATTAATCCAATAAATTAACTTCCAACTAAGACGTAAGAAAATTAGGTCCAACTATTCTGAGACCGATAATACCAGCTCACACATTTACAGAAAACTGGGGCTAAAAATGTTGCCACCTCGGTAAATGCGGATTTGCAATAAACCATATATGAGTGTTGTGAAAATTAATAGCAGTAGCTCTTGTAAGAAGGGACTCGTCTATCCACAAAATAAAATGTGACACAGTTCTTTGTAATACCCAATCCCAATACCCCCGCAGCACCCTCGCATTAAAGTCAGCTATGGTCAGCTCCTAGACGGGAGTGTCATGGATGGCACAGTTGAATTCTTTTCAAAATTCTAAAAATCTGCGTCCCTGAAATTCCCAATACAGCCGAGGCCCTTCTAATACTGGTCCTAGGATTAGTAACCAATCAACAGTGCCAATTTTTCAGCATCTTCTTTCGATAACTTGAAAAATGTAATAGGAAAGATGTCGTCTGTTTGGAACTGCCTCGCATACTCACGAGCAGACCCCCTGCTATTCTTCAGACACTACCGCGCCAGCAAAAGAAAAGAAAACAATCAAATTTGATTTTTAAAATAAGCGGATTTCCAAATAGTTTGTCTACTATTTCTCTATGAAAACGTACGTAAACTATAGACAATGCTATATCAAATTAAAGCTTATAAAATTGCGCAGTTTTTTAAACATTTTAAACATTACAATAGGTATAATAATATAGAAGTTATGGAAGCTCCAAGTTGTATAAACATTTTATATAATTTCCAATTTAAATGTTTTTCTTGCATTATCACTAAGTTTATAAACGTATTAAGTACTAAAAGAAGTTATTTCTGAATGAAAATTTAATGCTCTTTACGATGCTGCAAACTGCATCTTTCTATCTTATTTAGATTTTTATTTATTACGTAGTTTATGGCTAAAAACATGACCTAAATAAAAAAATCGATATATCGATATATCTCGAAAACCAAGGTCCGTAGGACCCAAGGTTACTTGACATTTTTTGTCAGAAATTTGATGTAGATTCATAGGTTTTTCTCTGTAGGTACTTATGCGGAACACCCTGTATATATATACACACACACACACACACACACACACACACACACACACACACACACACACACACACACAACATTGATTGGTTCAACATTGAGCCCTCTCCAGCATGTAGCTGTGATGATGTATCACCCCAGTCTGTACATCATGTGCTGTTCAACTGTAGCCTGCTTGATCCAGGAAGAATTGCACTCCTTAGAGCTGCTGTAAGTCTAGGAGAACCATGGCCGCCACCTCTTCACCACCTTCTGAAAAAACAATTGCTACCATATTTCATTACCTTTGTTCATTTTTCCTTTAATTTATTGTTTCCTTAAGGCCCTTGCGCCAATAATATTAACATAACTTGCCATAATTTTATTTATCTTGATTATTGCATTAAGCTCATTCATTTGTAAATATGTTGTTTATGTACCAATCTTGTTTGATCATATGGCTTTTGATTAGTTTGTTGTTTAAATCTTTTGTTTTTTGTTATTTGTTATTCATTCTAGTAAGCATTTTATTATAACCCTTTGTTACGTGATTTATTTTAAACTATGCACATCAACATTCTTTTAACTGTGATATTTTTGTGTGTAATTAAGTTTGTACATAAGTGCCTATATTAATTTGAATATTTTTCCGTTCTTGTTATTGTTACTAACTTGTTTTTACTACGCCTACAGCAACTTCCAATTGCTGTTAATTTTATTATTTATCTCTCCGTCATTGTTGTTATCGGTGTGTATTGTCCTACTTAAGCCACTTTTAAATTTTATTGTGACCTTTAACCGCATGTAGTACTAACTGTGGAGCATGCTGTAATTTGATATATAAAAAAAAAAAAAAAAAAAAAAAACACACACACACACACACACACACACACACACACATACATATACACAAATACACACATACATAAACATATACTTAACTTAAGTTACTTAAAAAAAAATTACTTTAAAAAATTATGGGTTCTGGAGGAGCTCTTGGGGCACATGTATGCACTTGGGAGCTAGCAATACGCTCATGCAGTGCCGGCGTAACAAACAGCATAAAATGAAGGGTAATTCGATTCCGTTGAAAAAACCCAGGTTAATGTATAAGCGAGAATTTCATTAGCGAAAGGGTGAGTTATGCGGGTATAGCTGACTCCGAATTTACAATTTAACCGTTTTTTGGGTGGGTGAGATATGCGGGTCTAGCTAACTTCGCATTAATAATTTAAACATATTTTGTAAACATAATTAGACATCAGGACACTCTTTTTCTAAATACAAGTCAAGGTCGTAGAACCTTAAGGTTATTTCATTTAAAATACAAATAGGCATCTCGTGGCTCTTTCTGTGTAAATGAAACTTTCCCCACTCTTTTTACCTTAAAAAATCAATCTATACTCTATATCTTGTCAAATATTCTTTGATATCAGATGGTTTTTCGAGTTGTTTACAACCATATTATCCTGTGACTTATTCTGTTAATATATGTATAACTTTTATAACTTCTTTTTACATATAATCAGACATCTCGCCGCTCTTTTTTCTTTGAATACAAGTGAAGATCGTGGGATTGATTAAATTTTAAAATGCATTTATAATTTAAAAATGTATTGAAATATAAATAGACACCAGGGCACTCTTTTTTATAAATACAATTCAAGGTAGTGGAAACTTAGGGTTATTTCATTTAAAATACAAAGAGTCATCTCGTGGCTCTTTCTATATAAACAAAACTTTCCCCACTCTTTCTCTTGTGTGATTCGTACTTACACTAAAAAATCAATCTATATCTTGTCAAATATTCTTTGTCATCGGACAGTCTTTTTTTTCTTTGAATACTAGTGAAGATCGTGGGACCTATTAAATAATAATACAAAATGTAATATACTTACATTTATATTTTAAAATGCATTTATAATTTACACATATTTTGTAAACATAATTAGACATCAGGCCACTCTTTTTTCTAAATACAATTCAAGGTCGTGGAACCTTAAGGTTATTTAATTTAAAATACAAATAGGCATCTCGTGGCTTTTTCTATATAAATAAAACTTTCCCACTCTTTCTCTTGTGTGATTTGTACTTACCCTAAAAAAAAAGAAACTATACTCTATATCTTGTCAAATATTCTTTGACATCAGATGGCTCTTCTAGTTGTTTACAACTATATTATCCTGTGACTTATTCTGTTTATAACTAGGTGGGGCCAATTAAATTTACTTAAATTTAAAACGCATTTATAATTTAGACATATTTGGTAAACATAAGTTGATATCAGGACACCTTTTTTAAATACAAGTCAAGTGTATAAGCGTACTAGTCAAACGTGGGACCTAAGATTTTTTTCATTTAAAAGACAAATAGGCATCAGGGCACTTCTGAGCAAATAAAACTTTACACTACTGCAGCAGTCTTGGTTTCTTTAAAAATAACAATACATCTCGCAGCTCTTTGCCAAAATTACTTAGACAGAAATTTTAGCAATCTAGCAAACTGCTTTAACTTTAAAACCATTCATCAGGTTTTAACAAATTATTTAAATTGTATATCATAATCAACCCATCATTGGACCCATTCTAATTTCACCTCCCTGATCCATTTGGGTTTTATTTTCTTTTTATTAATCCCGTATAATATCCTTCACACCACTCACCAAAGAAATTTGGATGGTTTGTTTACGCCCACAGATGGGCCCAAATATTAAATCTTCTATTTGAAAATAAAAGTTTTTATTAAAAAAAAAAAAAAAAAAAAAAAAAAAATAGACTAAATTAATTAGATAAATATAAGTAAAACTAGAATATAGTTCAAATACAAACAACCATGTTTATTTGAAGATAATTATGAGGAAACAAAACAGAATAAAGACCAAGATAAAACTTTGCTTTCAAAATTATTTTGAATGTATAATTTGAACTATCATTAGAGACTTTGGCCTGCAGTTATACGAGTTCAAATAATTGAGTAAAAAATAGACTGTCTTATAACACCTCATTGTGAAATTGGGACAGATCATGAAAGTATCAATCATATTTTTATATAGGTACTGGCATTTTTTGCAAACGGGACTCATGGTCATCCCGTTTCAATTTATTGCTTAGCAAGCCTGAAGAGGCTTCTTATAGTTGAAGAAGTAAAAGATTAGACTTAATATTCTTCAAAATGCAGCCTTCACTAAAGAAAACACCACTTAAGAACCTAAATAAAAAAATGTAATATTAATTGTACCCAAAATGCATGTGTTTATTTTTAATCAGCTAGCAATGACCTAATGTTACATCACTAACAGTAGTACCACGATTCTAATAATTTTTTGACTTTCAGTGAAAATCAAATGTTGCAATTTGTAGAAATTTATTTCTAAAATGGAAGCATCTGTAAAAAAACACATAAAAATAATGAAATAAAGAAAGAAAAGGGTGAAGGGAGTGAAGAGGTGTAAATTAAAAAAGTTGTGTAATTCAAAAATTACAAAATAAATAACACATAATAGTAATAAAGCCTAACATTTTACTCAATATAATCAGTTTAGTAAAACTAAAAATTAAGTCCTGAAAATTATATAATACAATTTTTTTTTTGTGTGTGAAAAATATAATTAGACCTTAAAGCAAATAATTTTAAAAAACAAAATGTGGAATTAGCAGAGAAGTCATTTGCAATGTACGAGAGGTATCCCATTGATTTGCTTAGTGTTGAAGAGGTTGGTGGATAACATTTTGAAATGTATGCTCACGTATTTATAGTATTTTTACTGAATAAATGAATTCGGTTGGCTCTTTATTATGTAGTAAAATTTATTCTCTTTAATTGCTCTCTTCTTTTGAATGTTATTAAAAAAAAAAAAAAAAATCTATGAATGTTGTAAAAACAAATAAACATAAGGTGTATGAGACTTGGTGTGTCACTGATAAATTAATAATAAACTAATAAATATGTTATGATCGATAGGTCTTCAAGGGAATCTGTTGAAACTTTTTTAAAAGAATTTGATGAAATGTCATTTAGAATGGTGATGAATTAGAATTGCAAAACCTGAATGTTGATTTATCATAAAGAGGCAGAGGGAACAATCCTATTTGAAAAGTGGTTAATTATTCTCTACCCCGATACTAAATTTTCCAGTGAGCTTAACCCAAATTAAAGTGAAATTGCTGTATTAAATATATATAAATCACTTATCTACTACTTATTATAGCCTTTACCCATCTGAAATCATTTTAAATTAAAAGAAAAGTAAAATTATTCAAAATATCAAATATGTAAGAGCCAAATCTTCTGATGTGACTGCATTAGAAAGAGACATTGTTTTATACAAGATTTCTTTTTGTTGTCTAGGAAGTGTAATATGCTTATTTATGAAAGTATTGTCGTTAGACATTTAAAGTAAAGTATTAAGTTACGCTGGAGCCTATTTTTCTCTGTCTGTTTCCCGCAGTGAATAATAATTATAATTTGATTTAAATTAAAATTTAATCTTTCTGTAGTATGAATACTACCAAAAACTTAAAAAGCAATAAGGTTAACAACAAAAAAAATAAAAAAAATAAAATATATATATATATATTTTTGTTTATTTATTTATTTTTTTTAAATGAAATATAACTTATTATTAGCTGATAGTAAACTGCCACTTAAGAGAGCTAGGAGCGGAGCAGAGTATAATTAGCCAACTTTTTGATATCCAGGATAAACAGTATAGTTTCCTCTAGGCCTTTCTTACTTTGAGGATAGTATGATGCATACAAGGGTGAATAACCGGAGTATTTGGCTAATTATCATCTTATATCTTGTATTAATTCTCCGGTCCTTATTGTTTCTCCCATTCTTTTTTTTTAAAAAAAGAATATCATTATTTATACATTCCTGTCTGAATAACTTCAAGTCAGGGGGATGCTCAAATGCTCAGTCCAGTGTACTTTGGGACAAAGGAATATCACACTTCTGTTTTTTATATGGTAAATAGCAGTCTGAAGAAGAACATTCCGTACACCTCATGTTTTTTCATAAGAGGAGTAGCAATCTAAAGAAATGCCAATACTCTTACTAGAAAATTTGATTTTATCACCCACCTGCTGACAGTTAAAAGACATAATAAACTTACATAATTGAACTTCTAATGTTTTAGACTATCAATATTATGGGTGGCAAACAGTTTTGAACAATCATGATATCAATAGTGGCATCTACCTTTTAAAAATGGCTTGATGCCTATATGATCTGGCTTCAGTTGTTCAAAATATTAAAACTAATGCTAAATATAGCAAGCAGAAACCTTGGATGTTTCATATCTTTCCATATATAAGAAAAGAGAAAAACCGAAATCTCTGTAAACACTACCTTGATACTAGAATGTGACGATAATAAACATAAAAAACGAATAAATTAAAATGTCTTATCAGGGAATATAAGAATAAGTGTTATATTGAAAAATTTAAAAATGCCTCTGACAATCCAAGAAAATTCTGTTAAAAATAAACTCATTACATGGTGAAACCAAAAACAAATTGAATAGTTAAGAACTGTTAGTCCAATAAATTTGATAATCAATACCTATCAAGGTTCTATAATAATCTTCGCTCTAAGGGAGAAAAACTAAAATAGATAATCTTACTAGATTGGTGAGTTAATATCGGAATTGATGTGTGTGAGAATTTTGATATTAATTGCAATCTTAATGTTTTCCTAATTTCAGAGAAATTAGAATTGGATAAGTATCAAGATTTAATGTTCCATTGGTATTAACATTTTTTTTTTTTTTTTTTTTTTTTTTGCTCTTATTGCTATTCTTATATATTAATTATTCAATTGTAATTGTATATTTCTCTTATTTTTTTAAGCCTCCTACTTATAGCTATGGATATAAATATTTATAACTATAAAGTTGTGCCCAGTTTCGGTTTCCATAGTAGAATTAAAAGTAGTTTTGAAAGAGCTTTTGCCAACACATATTTTCTTTCCATTTGCCACTTGCTGTTTGATTCTTCTTAGTTTTGGATTTGTCATTACCCTTGCAATGGGGACCTTTTGAATAAGTGAACTGAGATAAATTGTTTGTCTGACATTAGGATCCTCAGGAAAGCTAATACAGCACATAACCTAAAACATAAATTGTGAGAAATTAAATACATACTAATTATGCCATAATAGAACAATAATAATTTTAGCTTTAAAAAAGAAAGTGATTTTATTTATTTACAAGCTGGATACCCTTGCTACGCTACGGAATGTGTAATTTTTAATTTGATAAGTTTATAAACCTACCATCAAGAAACTTTTAAATTATTTTCCTAATCAAGAATATCTAGATGCTAACCCTCCTCTTATTTCTATCCCCCTCCCCTTTTATAATATAATTTGCAAATACCAACTACTGATGAAAAATTCTTAAATGTTAACTTTAGTGGGAAAGCAGCGGTATTTTTCTTCTGTGTCCCCCCGGCCCCCCGTGTCTTTTCACATTCCTGAGTTAAAATAGGAATTATCTTTGATTAATATATTATCTGTTTACATAAAAAATAGGAGCCTTTTCTCGATTATTAACTTCCTAACTTTAGAAGATTGGTCTGGGCTCGTTCCCCTTCTTTTCTTACTTTTCCCTATGTTCCCCTTAGAAATAAAATTTTGTACAATCCCTATTGGCAGATATCAATATAATTTAGAAATTATTATACTAAGTATACACTCAAAGATTTTATTTTAGCGTTAAAGAAGTGGTGATAATAATGTTATAAAGGTATAGGCATGGTAAGGTGTGATTTTTTTTTTTTTTTAAAAAAATGTATTCATGGTGATTTTCAAACTATTTAAATAATATATGTTAAAAAAAAATTAATCTAAATATTTGTTGACAGCAATTGAACAGTTCTTCTTACAAAAATTTTCACAGAACATAAAATATTGTCAGCAGCTTCTTCTGCAATTTTGGTTAAAAACATTTTTTATAAAAAGTAAAATTAGAATTTTGAAATCTATTTAGAAGCCCTATTCTCCACCCCATATAAAGCTAGCAAAAAGTTTTATAGCCTATAACACCCACAGAATTTAGCATAACATTGTACCCACAAAAACCAAAAGATCTGTTCAGTGGTTTGGACGTGATTGACGCACAGACAAACAGACCCAATTTTTTTTACAAATTTGTTATCAGGACTACCCATTTAGTGTAAATACAAAATTTTAGCCACTACAATTTTATATACAGCCGGACCTCCTTATAACGAAATTCTATACAGCAAAAATCTCTATATAACAATTTTTTTTATGTCCCACAAATTCTCTACTTAAAAGTGTTTCTATGGAAATAAATTCTATACAACGAAATTTCTATACAACAAATTTATTTCTGGAATCATCAGATTCGTTATATGGAGGCCTGACTGAATATTTAAGATTTAAAAAAAATAAAATAAAATAATAATTAACCCTATTAAAAGCCCAATTCCTCAGAGGAAAGTTTTAAAACTACCAAAAAACGGTTCAAGATCAAAAAGAAAATTATATTTCATAGTTATTGAATCAAAATATAATTGTTTTAGGTGCAGTGTATAAACAATCACTATCCCTTTTATTGCCGTCTTGTATGCGAGGTGAAGAAACTCAAAAACATAAAATATATATATTAGGGGGTTTTGAACAATTGGGATCTGTCTCTATCATATCAAAATTAGGTTGATACAGGACAGGGGACGGATCAATTTTACTTATGATAAGCCGTGCTGAAGCCGTTAAGTTAAAATATTAGCTAACATTAAATAGACAAGTTTTTATATACTTACATTGCTTCTTCATTATTATGGTTATAATTATTGTTATTATCATCTGAATAGTCTTCAACCGGAATAGAAGTTACATACGTACAATATGCTCCTTTGTTCCACTGAGGTCTGTAAGACAGAGACCAAAAATTCACTTCATTTTTTATATAATTAGACATAAATTAAAAAAATGTGAAATATATTCAAATCAATAACAATGATGCTAATATTATCATATTTGTTTGGTTTAAAACTTTAACAGTTTCGTACAAAAGATTTTACATACTTGTTCCAGTCATTACTGACGATGGAATGAAAGTTTGGTTCTTAGATTTAAATAATTTTATCTTAATGTTGTTTATAATTTAGTATTTTGTGAAGGTTACTGTGAGAAGAGTGGTTGGTTCTGTCCAAGTCATTCTGTTTGAGTGTTTAGAGGAAGACTAGGCTAAGCTATGTCATATGGTTGGCGCAACACTGAAATGTAGATATATTGATCATATTATAGGCGTTCCTAAGTGTGTACTAACATCTTACAATTACTTATAGTCAATTCAAGTATAGTCTCTGCGTATTTGTCTATCGTTATAAAGATCTGTTTAACTTAGCTAAGCTAAAAGTATTTAACTTTGTTTCTAGGCACATAATCCAAAAACAAAAGAAGGTTTATACTCATTTTTACTAGATATGTTGTGCATCTACTTGACTGTCTGTTTTAGTGCTGCAAATAAAATTCCTGTCCAACTTCATACTGTAGGGTATTTTGTTTAATAATAGTGGGTATTAGTATATAGAGCTGTGTTTTTTTGTTCACTAGGTAAGTTCCAAATTGAGTCATTTTAATTTTAAACAAAAAAGAAAATAAAAAATTCAAAAAGAAAATACTAAGAGAACATTAGTGTTCAGAATTATGAGAATCTTACTGCACGTTCAAAACATTACAACAGGTGTGTTTACTTACCTTTTTCTACGGCCAGTCTAACAAGGAAATGTTCTTAAGATCACAACAAAGTGAATAAAATAACTGAAGTATTATTTATGTTAGGATCATGAAATGTATTTAACAATACCAACATTAAAAAGATATTGTTTAAATGCTTTTACATAAAAATAAAAATATCACAAAAATAGAAAGGTAGGTTATTGCAACTTGAGTGGTTACAATTCTAGTTTCTAGGAATGCCCACATCAACTAAACAGCGCTAGTTAATAGTTAATAAAATAAACAAAACAATGTGATAAGAAGATCATTTTGTTTACTTTATTGGCTGCCGGCTGGCAAAATATGTTTAAGGCATTGGCGATATTATAATATGTAATATATTAAAACGTAAAAGCATTTATACATTTAGGACGTTAAGTCTGATTTACACATAATGACTTATCTTATCAGATGTCTCTTTCGATCAGACTACACGTACAATAAGTCATACAATCTATGCAGGTCACTACACAATTCCTTGGCGTTCAATTTACCTTCCAATTCAAGTTTGTACGAGCGTTATGCGAGGACCTATAACACTGATTAAAGCCTCAATTACATGGAGCAAGTTTACACGCTACTCAAGAGTAAAGTTGAACGCCGGGCCACTTCACTCACTCGTGTAATTGAGGCTAAACGAACTTGCCTCGTGCATTGATAGAAATTTATACCAAATACTAACTAAATCGGTCAACCATTCCTTAAATTAAGGACGTAGGTATATGTATGTAAAAAGATGAGACAACGGACTACTAAAGATCAAACAATAAGTTGGAAGGCCTCGTCAAAACAAAATTAATAAGTTTTGTCAGAGTAGACAATAGGCGTAATATAAGTTGCGTGAGGTATAAACCAGGCTAAATAGCGGAAAGGAAGAGGTTGAGATAAGACATTAAGTCAGAAGAGGATGTCCAATAAATCAGCGTCATTATATTAAATTGTGTCAAGGAAAAGGCATTCAGAGAGTTTCCGACGATATATTTTTACTTTTCGTTTCGGATCTGATCTCCGATCTCCTAGTAAATGAAAGTGTGCAGAAAATATGGTCTCAACTGAATTCTCAAAATACGATATATATATTACATGTATACATTGCTAGGTGATTAAAATTAGCACATGCATTTTAGGTACAATTAATATGACATTTTTTGATAGTATTTAGATTCTTAAATGGTGTTTTATTTAGTGAAGGCTGCATTTTGAAGAATATTTATATCAATGTTTCACTTCTTCAACTGGACTCTTAAGGCTTGCTGAGCAATAACGTGATGACCAATAAACGCCAGAAGCTATATAAAAATATGATCGATACTTTCATGATCTGTCCTGATTTGACAATGAGGATCAATGAGGAGATATAAGAAAGTCTATTTTTTTTCTTTTGACGTTAACGAAACACTGAAATAATTACATATTACTTAATTACTTGTATTACTACAGGCCAATAATGTTTCTACTGCGATGGTTCAAATTATACATTCAAGAAAAATTTGAAGGCAAAGTCTGACCTATTGGTCTTCATTCTGTTTTGTTTCCTCAAAATTATTTAGATACATGGTTGTTTGTATTTGATGAAGGTATTTACATGTTTTATTTATATTTATCTAATTACTTCAGTATATTTTCTTATTTTAAAATAAAAAAGTTAATATGTGGTGCAAACAAACTATCAAAATTTCTTGAGCGAGTGGTGTGAAGGATGTAGGGTTAATAAAAAGAAAATAAAAGAACCAAATTGCTCAGAAAGTTGAAATTAGAATGGGACCAATGATGGGCTAATTGTGATCTACAGTTTAAATAATTTGGTAAAGCCTGATATGTGGTTTTTAAGTTACGGTGGTTCGCTAAATTGCTAAAACACAAGAGACCAAAAATGTTTCAAACGAATTTCAATCTGTAGTATTTTTGGCAAAGAACTGCGAGATATCTGTAGTTATGTTTAAAGAAAATAAGACTGGCGCAGAGGTGTTAAGTTTTTTGTTCAGAAAGAGCCACGCGATGCCTACTTGTCTTTTAAATAAAAGAACATCAGGTCCTACGATCTTCACTCCCATTCAAAGAAAAAGAGAGGTGAGGTTATATGTAAAAAGAAATTATAAATATATAAACAGAATAAGTCACAGGATAATATGGTTGTAAACAACTTCAAGAGCCATCTGATGACAAAGAATATTTGACAAGATATAGAGTATAATATAGATTGATTTTTTAGTGTAAGTATGAATCACACAAGAGAAAGAGTAGGGAAAGTTTTGTTTATATAGAAAGAGCCACGAGATGCCTCTTTGTATTTTAAATGAAATAACCTTAAGTTTCCACTACCTTGAATTGTATTTATAAAAAAGTGGCCTGGTGTCTATTTATATTTCAATACATTTTTAAATTATAAATGCATTTTAAAATTTAAGTAAATTTAATCGGTTCCACGATCTTCACTTGTATTCAAAGAAAAAAGAGCGGCGAGATGTCTGATTATATGTAAAAAGAAGTTAGTAATATATAAACAGATTATGTCAAAGGATAATATAGTTTTAAACAACTGGAATAGCCATCAGATGTCAAAGAATATTTAACAATATATAGAGTATAGATTGATTTTTTTAGGGTAAAAAGAGTGGGGAAAGTTATATTTATTAAGAAAGAGCCACGAGATGCCTATTTGTATTTTAAATGAAATAACCTTATGGTTCCACGACCTTGACTTGTATTTAGAAAAAGAGTGTCCTGATGTAATTATGTTTACAAAATATGTTTAAATCATTAATGCGAAGTTAGCTAGATCCGCATATCTCACCCACCCAAAAAACGGTTAAATTGTAAATTCGGAGTCAGCTATACCCGCATAACTCACCCTTTCGCTAATGAAATTCTCGCTTATACCTTAACCTGGGTTTTTTCAACGGAATCGAATCACCCTTCATTTTATGCTGTTTGTTACGCCGGCACTGCATGAGCGTATTGCTAGCTCCCAAGTGCATACATGTGCCCCAAGAGCTCCTCCAGAACCAAATTATGCCTATTTGGATTTAATTATGATTATAATATGACATATTTTAACTATGATTATATTTTCCCTTTTTTTCTACTTTAATCATTTGATTTATATAATCTGACATACATACACATAAACATTCCCATATATTTATTAATTAATTAAATTATTTATTTTTAGTTTTCGTATTCTTTAGTATAGCACTGTAAAATTTATTTATTTCCTTTGCGTCAGGTATATTGTTCATCCTATTTTCTTCTATTCCAATGTTAATTGCCACTAAAATTAATCGGTTTGATGTTTTATTTGACTTTCCAATTATTTCTGCATTTTCAAAATTAATTGTATGGTTAAGATTTTTTGCATGTTGCGCCAGGGCCGTCTTATCTGATTTATCTAGTTTGACCTATATATACCTTCGGACATTCGTTACATTTTATTCTATATACTACGCCAATTTCATTTTTAGTTTCAATTTTATCTTTTAAATTTGTAAAGAAATTATCTTTAATTTTTTGTTTAATCTTTAATTGGTTGGTTTAATTCCAAAGTTTATGTCATTACAGTCAAATTTTTTAAAAACTTTTTTTACATCTTCCGCTAAACCTTTAATATATACTAAACTGTGAAATTAATTTGTTATTTCATTTCTTTTCTCCATTGATTCTATTGCCCTATTTTGATTTATGTTTTTGTACCATAAGGGTTTAATAAGTTTTACTGGATAAAAATTTGTTTGTAGTTTATTGAAAATAACATTTTTTATTTCTAATCTCTTTTGTGTCCAAAGGGGTAAAAAAAAAAACTTCTTTATAAGGTAATATTTCGTCCCTTAATTTCGGGACATCTTCAACCTGTAATTATATATTTAATCAATTATATACAACATTTATCTTTTTAAAATAATTTAAATACAAAAAATAATTATTTTAATATTAATGTGGATTTTATACAAACATAATAAATCATTAAAAACTTTTAATAAGTTAAAGACATTAACTTTCAAACTAAAAATAAGTGTTTACCTTGAAAGTAGTATAAGTAGAATTAAATCATTATAAAGTTAATTCGTCAGAAAAATTAAAATGTCAGTCATACGAGGTTGCCTGATTGACACCAAGTCACTGACTAACTCTTATGTTATTATGGTAAGATAAATATCTGTGTATCTGATAACATTCAGGCTTATCTATCATCATCCGTTCTTACATATATATAATACAAACATGCCTACAATACATAAATATTTACCTATATCCTTACGTACATTTAACAATTTTCTGTAAAATTAGATTATCTTTTTCTTTTTAGTAAAATGAAAAATAAAAATAAATATTGTTTAGGACATTAACAAAACACTTAATTCTGGCAATAATTAAATAACAATTTTGGATTAATAACAAAATTCTTAAATTTATTTTGATTAACTTTGAATAAATTAAAAAATAAATATTGTTTAGGACAATAACAAAACACTTAATTCTGGCAATAATTAAATAACAATTTGGGATTAATAACAAAATTCTTAAATTTATTTTGATTACTTTAGAATAAATTAGTAAAAATAAAAATAAAAATAAATATTATTTAGGACAATAACAACCACTTAATTCTGGCAATAATTAAATAACAATTTGGGATTAATAACAATTCTAAAATTTATTTTGATTACCTTTGAAAATAGTCTATTAATATTAAATAATTTAAATGATTATTACTTTACAAACATTTTTTTAAATCAAATAAAAATAAATTAAACTAATTATTACACCAATATAGATAATTTAAAATATTAATTTATTATTTAAAAGTACATTAATTTTATAATTATAACAACTTAACTGTCAATAATTAGGTAAATGAATACTAATTTCGTCTAAACAATTTAATGTATAAACACAAATTAATTTTTTTTTTATTCAATTATACATTTAAAATTTTTTTATTTTCACAATTTATATTAAAAATGCCCGCGTAAAATTTATTTAATTTCTTTGTATCTGTTGTATAATTCATGTTTTGGGGCAGTTAGAAATATATGCTGCCTCCAACAACTTTCTTTTAAAATTATTAGTTTCCTTCTCTATAATTTTAGCTTGACTAAAATCTACCAGATGATTATTTTCAAGGCAATGAGAAATAAGAACAGTATGCTTAAATGTAAGCAAATTTAAATAAGTTTTACGCGGGCATTTTTAACATATAGTGAAAATAATTTTTTTTTAAATGTATAATTGAATAAAAAAAATAATAATTTGTGTTTATAAATTAAATTGTTTAGACGAAATTAGTATTCATTTACCTAATTATTGACGTTATTGATGAAGTTTATATAATTATAAAATTAATGTACTTCTAAATAATAAATTAATATTTTAAATTAACTATATTGGTGTAATAATTAGTTTAATTTATTTTTATTTGATTTAAAAAAAATTTTGTTCGAAGAAAAAAGTGTCATGCGAAGTAGCCTATATTATATTATTATATATAAAATATAATATAATATATATATATATATATATATATATATATATATATATATATTTATATATATTATATTATATTTATATATATATATATATATATATATATATATATATATATATATATATATATAAATATGGTTTTTGTAATCTACTCTTCAATACCTTTCATTTGATACCTCACTCAAAAATTAAAAAAAATATTTATTTTCCCGTGACAGCAATTAGACGCCATCTTGGAAATTTAAAAAAATATATTTTTTTTGTATGACGTGAGTTATCCGCCATTTTGGATTTGAGCAGCTGATAATTTTGAGTGACAGACAGACAGACAGACAGACACATGAACAAAACTATAAGGGTTTTTTTTTTTTGGTTTTACCAACGAAACCCTAAAAATGATGAAATTTATAAATCCCACTTTAAATTACTTAAACAATGAGAACCCATATGACATAAAAAATTCGTTAGAGTTAATTGATAACATTCAAATTAAAAAAGATGAAATACTAGTCTCATTTAAAATCACAGCATTATTCCCGAGTATACCATTACCAGACTTATACAAAGTAATCCAAAAGAAATGGGATAAAATAGAACCATATACTGAAATTAAGTGCAAAAATACCTATTTAAAAATTTTACAATTCTGTTCCAATAATAACTATTTTCATTACCAAAATAATTTATATAGACAAGTGAATGGATTACCCACCGGTAGAGGTTTCTCAGTAAATCTAGCAGGAATCTATATCAACAATTTATTAGATAACGTTTTAGAAAAAGTTTCATTTAAACCTACTCTTATTAAAAAATACATAGACGACTTAATAGTAATAGTAAAAGAAAATAAAGTAGATCCATTATTAAATGAATTAAATAGTTTTCATCAAAATATTAAATTTACATTAGAAAGGGAAGAAAATAAAAGTTTAAATTACCTAGATGTAACTATATATAGAGACTAGCTGGATACCCGTGCTTCGCTACGGAGTATTATTTTAATTTGATAAGTTTATAAACTACCATCACCATCAAGAAACATTTATATTATTTTACTATGCGAGAATATCTAGATTTTATCCCTCCCACTTATTTCCCCCTCTTCTTTGATAAGATAATTTGCAAATATACCCCCCTCTTATCAACAATATGCATCATGAAGGGTATTCATTACTTTGACCCCGTATTCATTACTTGTACCATGTACCCCTGTGTACCAAAATTTAAATTTCGAAAATTCATGTAGACAGTGATTTTTCCCTTGCTTTGAAGGTCAAGTGTGCAAATTCATAGCGAGATCGGACTTAAACTATAGATTTGTAAAAAGAACATACACACATATGTTGACTTTTATATATATATATGGCCGCCATCTTGAATAAAAATTCTCGATTGGTAAACCATTTACCAAAAGTTACTAATTTCATAAAAGGAAGCTAACTTTTAAATTTCAAGGTTCTAGTGCAATTGGTTCCGGAGAATCGTCTTGTTGAATTTTGTATATAAGTGGACGCCATCTTGAATTAAGATGGCGGATTTTAAAAATATTTCTTAGCGAGCTACCTAGGAGGTAAGAGTATCACACCTACCTACCAAATTTCATGGTTATAGGTCCAGTGGTTTCGGAGATATCGTGATGTGTCAGTAAGTGAGTCAGTCAATGAGAGGTATTTGGATTTTATATAATATAGATTAGAGATTTTTCCTTCCCCCCCCCCCTCCTAAATAAAAATATGAAATAAATGTACATAACAACTAATTTGGCATTTGTACCCCGTACCCCTGTGTACCAAAATCAAAATTTCGCAAAATCCTTTCTTAGCGGGTGCCTATGATATGAACAGCAGATTTTCCTGTGGGTTGATTCTATGTCAGTCAGTTTGCCACTTATATTATAGACAACGAGGGAAATCTACAAACAAAATGGTATGAAAAAGAAATAAAAAATAAAAAAGTTTTAAATTATAGATTGAATCACGCTAAGTACCAATTAGTTAATTCTGCATCCAACTTAATTTCAAATGCAATAAAACGGACCAGCAAAAAATACTTAAAAGAAATAAAAAATCCATTATATATATATATATATATATATATATATATATATATATATATATATATATATATATATATATATATATATATAATATATATAATTATATATATATATAATTATATATATATATATATATATATAATGGATTTTTTATTTCTTTTAAGTATTTTTTGCTGGTCCGTTTTATTGCATTTGAAATTAAGTTGGATGCAGAATTAACTAATTGGTACTTAGCGTGATTCAATCTATAATTTAAAACTTTATTATTTTTTATTTCTTTTTCATACCATTTTGTTTGTAGATTTCCCTCGTTGTCTATAATATAAGTGGCAAACTGACTGACATAGAATCAACCCACAGGAAAATCTGCTGTTCATATCATAGGCACCCGCTAAGAAAGGATTTTGCGAAATTTTGATTTTGGTACACAGGGGTACGGGGTACAAATGCCAAATTAGTTGTTATGTACATTTATTTCATATTTTTATTTAGGAGGGGGGGGGGGGAAGGAAAAATCTCTAATCTATATTATATAAAATCCAAATACCTCTCATTGACTGACTCACTTACTGACACATCACGATATCTCCGAAACCACTGGACCTATAACCATGAAATTTGGTAGGTAGGTGTGATACTCTTACCTCCTAGGTAGCTCGCTAAGAAATATTTTTAAAATCCGCCATCTTAATTCAAGATGGCGTCCACTTATATACAAAATTCAACAAGACGATTCTCCGGAACCAATTGCACTAGAACCTTGAAATTTAAAAGTTAGCTTCCTTTTATGAAATTAGTAACTTTTGGTAAATGGTTTACCAATCGAGAATTTTTATTCAAGATGGCGGCCATATATATATATAAAAGTCAACATATGTGTGTATGTTCTTTTTACAAATCTATAGTTTAAGTCCGATCTCGCTATGAATTTGCACACTTGACCTTCAAAGCAAGGGAAAAATCACTGTCTACATGAATTTTCGAAATTTAAATTTTGGTACACAGGGGTACATGGTACAAGTAATGAATACGGGGTCAAAGTAATGAATACCCTTCATGATGCATATTGTTGATAAGAGGGGGGTATATTTGCAAATTATCTTATCAAAGAAGAGGGGGAAATAAGTGGGAGGGATAAAATCTAGATATTCTCGCATAGTAAAATAATATAAATGTTTCTTGATGGTGATGGTAGTTTATAAACTTATCAAATTAAAATAATACTCCGTAGCGAAGCACGGGTATCCAGCTAGTCTCTATATATAGTTACATCTAGGTAATTTAAACTTTTATTTTCTTCCCTTTCTAATGTAAATTTAATATTTTGATGAAAACTATTTAATTCATTTAATAATGGATCTACTTTATTTTCTTTTACTATTACTATTAAGTCGTCTATGTATTTTTTAATAAGAGTAGGTTTAAATGAAACTTTTTCTAAAACGTTATCTAATAAATTGTTGATATAGATTCCTGCTAGATTTACTGAGAAACCTCTACCGGTGGGTAATCCATTCACTTGTCTATATAAATTATTTTGGTAATGAAAATAGTTATTATTGGAACAGAATTGTAAAATTTTTAAATAGGTATTTTTGCACTTAATTTCAGTATATGGTTCTATTTTATCCCATTTCTTTTGGATTACTTTGTATAAGTCTGGTAATGGTATACTCGGGAATAATGCTGTGATTTTAAATGAGACTAGTATTTCATCTTTTTTAATTTGAATGTTATCAATTAACTCTAACGAATTTTTTATGTCATATGGGTTCTCATTGTTTAAGTAATTTAAAGTGGGATTTATAAATTTCATCATTTTTAGGGTTTCGTTGGTAAAACCAAAAAAAAAAAACCCTTATAGTTTTGTTCATGTGTCTGTCTGTCTGTCTGTCTGTCACTCAAAATTATCAGCTGCTCAAATCCAAAATGGCGGATAACTCACGTCATACAAAAAAAATATATTTTTTTAAATTTTGAATGGGGTATCAAATGAAAGGTATTGAAGAGTAGATTACAAAAATATATAACACTTGTGGAAAGCGTTTAATTTTCCCCACCATTTTGTCAAAAAACACCAACATTTTGCGTGTCCCCCCCCCCTAAAACTATATTTCCCCTGTTTCTAAAAATATAGAAAAATATGCAAAATGTGCGGTCTAGTGGGCCAATGAAAAAATAAGAATAGCAACTTGATCGGATTAACTGGGAAATCCAAGATGGCGTCTAATTGCTGTCACGGGAAAATAAATATTTTTTTTAAATTTTGAGTGAGGTATCAAATGAAAGGTATTGAAGAGTAGATTACAAAAACATATAACACTTGTGGAACGGCCCCCCCCCCCTCCCCCCTCCCTTACTAATTTCATGTTTACAACACCAACGAAACCCTTTTTACTTGAGACTTCACGCACTACCAATTTGTATTTATTCACTCCCGGTCTCCAGAACATGCTATAAGGAACTTTGTTCCAAAAAAAAAATTTCTATTGGTGAATTTATTATATTTATTATTGTTCTTATGGGGTTGTTTATTTTGTGGGTTTTAATTAAACCGTAGATACGTCCAATTCTACAGTTATTAATATTTAGCAAAGTTTTTTGTTCTGTTGAAATGTATTTCTTTTTATGTAAAGTGTTGACTAAAGGGGTATATTCTTTTTCTTTTAGATGTCCCTATTCAATTTTTACTTCATTTTTGGTTTGGTCGTTAAAGGGTGTATTAAATAAATCGTATTTATCTCATATGGCTATATTTCGACCACTCCTGGTCATCTTCATGCCTTGATTTTGAGAGTGTAATTTCATTTATTTAATTTAATATTTTGTTCTAATTTTCACCAATTTCCTTGGTTCGTCGCCGTTTATTGTCATATTACCGTCAATTAATTTACCAAAGACCTGTTACCAAAGGTTACCAAAAAAAAATTATTTTAGCAAGATGATAACAGTTTTAAAGATAGTTTTTAAGTGTTAACTAAGTTTTAATGTAAATATAATAATAAAAGTAAAAAAAAAAAAAAAAAAAATTGACAGTAATATGACAATAAACGACGACGAACCAAGGAAATTGGTGAAAATTAGAACAAAATATTAAATTAAATAAATGAAATTACACTCTCAAAATCAAGGCATGAAGATGACCAGGAGTGGTCGAAATATAGCCATATAAGATAAATACGATTTATTTAATACACCCTAAAACGACCAAACCAAAAATGGGGTATATATTTTTTTAATTTATTTTTAATTTTCTTCTGATGAATTATTACTTCTAATTTTTCTATATAAGGTTTTGACATTTAAATGTTCTTCCATTTTGCTTATGTATTGATTTTTAGTCATTATTACAGTTAAGTTGGTTTTGTCGCTTTTACAAATAATTAGTTCCTTATGTGTAATTAAGAATTGTTTTGTTCTTTTTAAGTCTATTATAATTTGATTTTCTATTGTACCATTATTAATTGTTTTATTTTTTATCTTGATATTTCATTATTTTATGTATTAAATGGCGTCGTAATGCATTAACGTGGTTGTCACTTGTATCCATTCTATTTAAATTGATTCTATGTCTATTATTAAATTTAGGATATCACGGTCATATTTTGAATTGATTTAATTAAAATTTTGTCCTAGGCTTAAAAAATGTATAATTTCTTTCGGAATTTCTAGTTCTGTAAGGTTTTAACACCAATTTAATACCAATATTATTAAGCAGGGAAGATTCAAGTTATATATATAATATGTATGTGTAGACATTTTTAAATTTTGATTCCACTCACATGTGTATAAGTGATGTTTGAAAATAACTGTTTTATAGAAAATATTTATTATATTGACTCATGTGACCTGGAATGATTATAAGGTAATTGTTCAAAAAATATTAAAATTTATTGGTGAATTATTTAATTTTAAAGCTACTTTTTACTTCTTTGTTAACTTTAATTTTAATATTTCAATTTTAATAGAAATCTTTAATGTAGTTTTAATAAGCTATTAAGTGTCAAAAATTTGTTTATATGTTATAGCCTGAAGAAGGCCCAAAGTGAGAGGGCGAAATATAGCAAATTATATATATAAAAAAAAGGAAAAGTTTAGTATATAAAAAAAAGGAAAAGTTTAGTTTTATATTTATTATATAAAAACCTTTTCTAAAAACCCCTATACAAGGCCAAACATTTCCAAAAAGAGAAAATATTTGATTAAAATTACTATTTTTATTTATTATTTATATTTGTTAGGTTTATTGGTTTTGTTGGTTTGTTGGTTTATTTATTACTTATGTGTTTATCGTGTTATATTGTTAAAACTCGCCGGTCTCTGCTGGCCTGCGGCCAGCCTTTGCCCGTCAAGTGGCCAGGTACTTGTATAGTAGTTGGTACTTGCAACATCTGGTAATGTTTTAGGAGGTTGTGGGATGTTGTAGCCAGGTGGGTTAATTTGTCATTTATAGACTGCGAATTATGCAGTTTTAATTCGCAGTCTATAAGTGACAAAGTAAACAAACATTAAAAAGGTAAGAAAGCGATTGTGGTCTAAAGAAGCTGAGCTAGTATCTTAGGATGTGGAGTTAAAGAGGATATTGAGTAAGGTGGGGTGACCGGAGCGACGGGAGGGGATGGGAAAGTCGGACATATTCCCTGTTCCAGTAAATATTTAATAACTTTCTAACCAACATTTTTTTAAGAAAAAAAGTCTTCAATATGCGCCAAATGTTAACGCACATTTAATAAATTAATTTTAAAAAAAGCAACCAAATCGTAAAAACCGCTATATAAACAGTTTTTTTGTTGATTTTTTTTTCAATTTTACCCCCCTCAAAAGTAAAAATAACTCAAAATTGAACATAACAAAAATTAATCTGCCATTTAAGAGCTTTTTAACGATATACATCAAATTATAAAAGATTAACTTTGACATTTGTACCCCTGTTACAGGGGCATACTTACGATTTGATAAAAATTTATATTAATATTTTACGATTTTGGTAGTATTCATTCTACGAAACGATTAAATTTTAATTTAAATCAAATTATAATTATTATTAACTACGGGAAACAGACAGAGAAAAATAGACTCCAGCGCGGGGATTTGAACCACCGGCCTCTATATTTCCAGTATAGCGCTTTAACTAGTACTATAAAAACTATATAATAAATAAATAAATAATAATAATAATTTCCCTTTTTAAATAATAATAATAATAAATAAGTCAAAATTGCCCTATTAAAACCATCCAAATTAGCTTTAGAAAAAAAAATGGCCGAATACACTTACAATATAACCCGTGAAGATTATGACCATATTCCTCATTACGATGGCAACCCCATTAAACTAATAAGTTTTGTTAAGTGTGTAGAATCAGTCTACAACTTAGTATGCGAAGCAAGAAATACAAGTCTTGCAGCCAATCACCACAAACTCTTAAATAAAGTTAAAGCCAGATTAGAAGGGTCTGCAGAATCATTAATATTGTCGCGAGACGTAACAACAATACCGGAAATACTAGATTTATTAAAAATACAGTTTGCAGACACCAGGACTATAGAATCGTTAAAATTAGAGATTTACCAAACTAAAATCAGCCCCAACGAGTCACCCTTTGATTTCTTAAATAAGCTAGAAAACCTAAAAAACTTAATTAAAAATCGATATACCATAGAAGGCATTGACGCCGCGGTAGTCACCGAGTTAATGAGACAAATGGAAAAGGAAATAATCTTCCAATTATACCATCAATTTGACCCCCAACTCTCAAATTTTATAATTACCCAGAACCCAGAAA
The DNA here is from genome assembly GCA_951217055.1 of Gerris lacustris. Lineage (NCBI taxonomy): Eukaryota > Metazoa > Arthropoda > Insecta > Hemiptera > Gerridae > Gerris > Gerris lacustris. The sequence goes on from OX578279.1 coordinate 4,648,776, forward strand.
ACTTAGAAGACTTAAGACAAATTTTGTTCACCAAATGTCAATTTGTATTGGAACTAATTAATAGAAATAAGAAAAGATTCACTAGAGCACCTGCGTATCCTCCCCAACATTATACTTATAATTTACCCTCAACTTCTCAACATTCTAGGCCTGAATATCACCAATTTAAGGGATCTAATTCAGGTAATTTTAGAAATAAACCTTTTATTACAAAAAAGTCATATAACCGCGAAGGACCCAATACGAATACTCCCGCAAATTCCTTTTACAGACAAAATCAAAATCAAATTAATTACAACCAACAAAGGCCCAATACAGTATCTATGAGAACTATTAGCAATTTCAACCGAATACCAAAAACAAACCCCCAACAGTTAACGCATGTCGAGCATGACAAAGACGAGATAATAAGGCAACTTCAAGAAGAAATTCAACAATTAAGGCAAAACGAGTCCCAGTCACTCAACTACGTTCAATCAAAAGAACAAAGCCAAATTAATGAATATTTTTTAGAATAAGGCAACAATCAGCTGACTTGTGTAAGACCGACCAAACTCAAAACTTCAATTTAAACCTAGTTCAAAAATCTCTCCCCTACATTTTAGATTGTAAGAATAGGACATGGTTAATCGATACAGGATCGGAAAATAATTATGTCAACCCCGATATAGTAAATGATAACGTTAAGAGGTATAAAGAAAACTTTAAAGTCACCACCCCCGCCGGCACTAAAAACGGATCAGAATACATAATAATAAATACAACGAGACTGTTCAAACGCCCTTCGTTAATGAAAGCTTATATGTTTAAATTTTCAGAAAAATATGACGTACTGTTAGGTCATAAAACTATGAAAGAACATGATATAAAAATTAATTTTAAAAATAACATGCTAGAATTCGATACCTTTAAAATACCAATTAAAACGAATATAAATATTACTCTACGAATTGGCCTAAACATTGTAGAAATCCCCATAAAAACTAATAAAAAGGAAATTATTGTTAACGAAATGAAAAAAAAATAATTATAGAATACTGGAAGGATTGTACTCGGTACATAACGGCAAATCAAACATTTTAGTACTTCATTTTTCGGTTTGAAAAATACCCCCCTACGTTCCAAAGAGCCATGAACATTTTGTTCTCCAATATAACAAACGTTTTAGTATACATGGATGATATAATAATATTTTCAGACAACCTGGAAGAACACTTAAAATCGGTATTTGAGATTTTAAAAACACATTATCTTAAAATTCAGCGGGATAAGACGGAGTTTTTTAAAAGGGAACTATTATTTTTGGGCCATATTATTTCCAAAGACGGTATTAAACCAAACCCTGTTAAGCTGAAAGCTATCTGAAAATTTCCAATTCCCCAAACCCAAAAACAAATGAAACAAATTTTAGGCTTAACTGGATATTATCGTAAAATGATACCCAACTATGCTAAAATCGCTAAACCTATGACAGTCATGTTAAGAATGGATAAAAAAATTGATCTTTCAGAAAATGACTATAAACAATCCTTTGAAACTCTTAAATCCTTGTTACAAAATGAACCCATCTTGCAACTACCAGATTTCAACAAACCATTTATATTAACTACCGATGCATCCAATTTCGCGGTTGGCGCCGTATTGTCACAAAAAACTAATGGTAAAGATCTCCCTGTTTCATATGCGTCCAGAACCCTTAATAAACATGAAGAAAAATTATGCACTTTAGAGAAAGAACTTCTCGCAATAGTGTGGGCCTGTAAACACTTTAGGCCTTACATTTATGGAAGAAAAACATTAATAAATTCAGACCATAAACCCCTTCAATATCTCCATAACATGAAAAATCCAAACGGAAAAATATTACGCTGGAAATGCGAACTGTCCGATTACGATTTGGATATCAACTATATTAGCGGAAAAACTAACGTTGTCGCAGATGCGTTATCTCGTATTTCCAACGAAGTAAATGTTAATACACATCACAAAACTAAACAAAGATTAAATAGACCAAAAAATAAGAAAAACAACCCCTCAAAGATTGCAAAAACGTCAAAACAAATTCCAAATAAAGATAACCATTTATCTCCTGACCTAGAGGAAATCCCTTTAACATCTACCTCAAGTAAAATTCCCACACCCGTTCAAAACTCAGATAATACAGACAATGAAAGTTTAATAACCATACATTCCCAAGAGAGTTCAAATAACCAAATCTTCCTTGTCAATGACCCTAACAAGATAATAAATGTAGAAAATCATCAAATAATTTTAAATAGAGGTAATCCCCTTGATAGTAACACAAAAATAATCCATTCTAACAAAAAAAGATATTTCTGGTTTACCGACTACCCACACTCTGACAACTTAAAAGAACTATGTATAGAATATCTAAAACCCAATACAACTTACGGGATATACTGTTCCGACAAACATGTAAAATTAAAAGATGAAATAAGACAAATTATTTTAGATTGCTTTCCTAATGTAACTATAAAAAGATACAGTAGATTTGTTGAAGACATTGAAGACACCGAGGAACAAAAGGAGAGAGTTTTAAACCAACACATCGGTAAAACATGTCACCGCGGTATAAATGACGTATACTTCATCTTAAGAAAAACTTGCTACTGGCCTAGAATGTTAAACCACGTCACTAAACTCATAAATAATTGCGATATCTGCAAAAGAGTGAAATACGACAGAAACCCTCCTAAACCTAAATATCAAATTACACCCACGCCTTCAAAACCATTCGAATCTATTCAAATAGACACCTTTTTTTTTACAACAACCAAAAGATTCTAACCTTTATTGACTGTTTCTCGAAAAAACTATACGGTCATATACCTCCAAACACCACGGGGCAAGAAATAATTAAGTGTCTCCATAATTATTTAAGCAACTTCCCCATCCCGGATAAGATCCAGTGCGACAATGGACCTGAATTCCGAAACAAAGGATTAGAAATTTTTTTATCTTATCACGGTATTGAACCCCATTACACTACGCCAAATTACTCAAATCCTAACGGACTAATTAATCGAGCCCATAACACTCTAGCTGAGTTAATGAAAATTATTACCATTGAAACATCTCCTGATAAAATATCTTTAAATGAAACTCTTGAAAAAGCCCTCATCGCATATAACAATTCACCAAACAAAACGCTAAAATTATCACCAAACGAAATAACCTTTGGGAAGTTAAACAAAGAAACCTCAAACATTATATTAGACGCTCAAATAGAAAAATATCATTACGAAAACGAACTAATAAACCGATCTATCAAAAAAATTATAGAACAAGAAAAATGAGAAAGGACCGAAAATTTAAATGATCATCGCGAAACAATATCCATACCAGACGGACAAATTTACGTTAGAACCAACACAAAATCAAAGAATAAACCCAAGTATAGACCCACCAAATACATAAAAGACAAAAATCGAATAATAACAAAAGGTAAACTAACTAAAACTCATCCAAGTCAAATGAAAAGAGCGAGAAAATTCGAAAAACATTAACTCTAATTTCGTTTCTGTGCAGGTCAAGAAAGATGCAACTATCATTGCCGGCTCTTGTTTACACTCTCTTCAATTTAGCTCAAGCCTACAAATTAACTGACCTAACTAAAGGACCAGGCCTAATCCCCGTTAGAATTCAAAACTCTTATAGAATCACGGACATACATATTATATACATATTATACATTCACTAAATATAGAATCCCTTCGAAAAGAATTAAACCGAATCAATGAATTGGTCATGCAAATTGATACTTATAAATCTAAACATAGAACCGTTCCCCTGATTCAGCATATTTCTTATATTCAGAAAAAACTTGATCATATATATGTAAATAAACCTTACAACTTGACTCGGTCTAAAAGAGGACTAATTGATGGTCTTGGCACGGCAATCTCTTGGTTAACCAGTAACATGGATGCTAACGATAAAAAACACTATGATGAAACCATCAATAAAATCGAATCTAACAATTATCGTGTGGAACACAATGTTGAGTCAACTAGCAATCAATAAAAAGTTCATTGAAGAATTTAACGAAGATATCAAAATTGTTCGAACCAACACTCAAAGAATTTCTTCAGTCCTATCGGACACAATCGATAAGAAACTAGTTTTTGAACGTGAATACATGTTCCTATTTTCTAACCTTTTGTTTTTAGCTAATAAAGTAAATGATATCGTTATATCGATTGAGTTTTATAAATTAAACATATTACATGATAGTATAATCTCAATTAATGATTTAAATAACTTAAACGATGTATACCTAATATCTAATCAATCTGAAATCCTTTGGCGAGTAGGAAAGGTGAGCTGTTCCTTAACAGATTCCTTCATTCACTATTTCATTCAATTCCCTCTTCAAACCCACATCACAGAAACCTACTTCCTTTTATCCTATCCTTATATAACTTCTCAAAATAAAATTAAGACCCTGAATGTTCACCCTGCTATGGTGATAAAAGACTTAGAGTTATATTCTGGTTCTTGTAGTTTAATTTTTAATACTTATTATTGTATAAACACTAAGAAAATAATTAACGCATGTATATATGATCTAATTTTAAGAGACAATAATGAAAATTGTATGGATTTAAAACTTCCAAAAATTAAAACAATTTTTAAATATGTAAAAATCATTAACCAATATCTATTATATAACGTGTCCCACTTTACCATTAAGAAAAAATCTCAATATCTAATTATTCACCCAAAATCGACAACTTCACTAAAACTGGAAGAATTCGAAAGCTTACCGGATGTCGGAGGCATCCACCAATTTTTAGAAAGCGAACCCCTAAAGTTAAGTTTAGGTGAAGCGCCTCGTACCCACTTACTTAACATATCCTTCGAAGAACTACACGACTTCAACATAAAAATGACACCATTAGAGCTCTTAGACGAAGGTCAACACCACTCACACGTCTTTATTTACATCTGCTTAGCAGCAATACTAATGTTGATACCTATGCTGCCCTGCATAAGCCTTGTCAAATCCCTCTACCAAAGGTCACGACAAAACTGTGCAAAGCGTCTCGGCACCTCTCAAACAGGCACCTGCCTCTTCTCCGCCGCTATTGAGTGCAGCCCTCCAGACCGCACCGCTTTAATTCGCTCATGAGGACACTTCACGTTTAAGAAGGGAGGAGGTACAGAAAACATTGTAAACACAGCTAAGACTTAGATTTAATAATAGATTTAAGAATTTATGTTAAGAGATCATTTTTGTAGGGTAATTTAAATAGTTGTAATTAATGCTTCAAATTAGTCAACAAATCGAATTTTTAAATAACGTTCATAATTTTTAATTCTATTTTATTTTATTTTATTAATTTGTTTATTTTTTTTCATTTTTGAATTTATAAGAAGTAAAAAAAATATACACTATTTACGTTTAAACGATCCCCAATGCATATAAATAATATAATTTAGGAATTGAAATTTGAATTTGTTAAAATTGTTTCATATATAATAAATTTATTTAGGTTTAGATTAAAAATATGTTATCATCATAAATAACTGTGTAATTTGTTAACGTCAAATTTTATTAGTAGGCTAAAAGATATTTTTAGACAAAATGTCCAAGTTGTTCCAAAATAAACAGAGAAGCTCAACAAAACCAATGGACAATGAAAGAAATTTTACGAAGTCACCGCTTTTTTTTAAAAAAAAAAAAAAGCACCTGATCCTGCACCGTCGCTTCAGTCCGCAGCTTCATCTTCACCTCTTTGCTGCTCGTGAGGACACTTCACATTTAAGAGTTATATGTATATGAGTCACACTGTCATATCTACATGTGTCACAAGGGAAACTCACACTAAGATACGCGACATGTGAATCATCTAAAGATATGTGACCCAGCTATCTCCAGTATCTTGACCCTAGGCCATATAAAAGGACCTACCCAGCAACAAGGGAACACTTGAGTAGCCAGACTTCGAGGTAATATAGTAATAAGATCCTCATTGTAATTCTTTTGTATTTAATCTTTGAAAATATACTTTAAGTCATATTGCGTTCGACTACTTATTTAACTCTAGCCGTAAAGAAAAAATCTTTTACGTCCTAGAAACTAAAAGATTTTTATTTTACGGCGGGTAGTTGTCAAAACCTCCGTTAGTACCGCTGCAGTCTTTGTAGAAATGCTTCTAGTACGATTGAAATCCGCTAGATGTCAATGCGTTTTATTTATCTTTTCTTTTAGTGTAACCTCTTTTTAAGGTTTTTTAAGTCTTAAGTATGTACTAATATTTGTTATTATTATATATTGATTAGTGATTAATATTTAATGTTTTTTCCTTGTCTGCTACCTCGGAAAAAATAGCATATGCTACGCTACTGTGAAATGTTTTTTCTTTACCTTGGCAATATTTACTCCTCAATATTATTATCCCCGCGCTGGAGTCTATATTTCTCTGTCTGTTTCCCGTAGTTAATAATAATTATAATTTGATTTAAATTAAAATTTAATCGTTCCGTAGTATGAATACTACCAAAATCGTAAAATATGAATTTCTAATTGATTGTACGAGGTACAGGTACTAATTGGGTACTTTATAATTATAAGCGTTATTTCTCGGTCGAGTTCTTTGTCATTAATGTTGACTTCTCAGACTTGTGGAAAAATTGAAAGCTTTAAATTCGGGTCAAGGTATCATTAACGTCAGAGTAACAAAGTGTCCAATTTGCAACATCGGCTCACATGATAGAATGGAAAATTGTCCGAAACTCCAAGATGCGACTATAGATGAAAGATGGAAGATTATCACTGGGTTAAAGGTCTGTTTTTCTTGTTTTGGTAGTCATCAGCTGCAACAGTGTGGAACCAAAAAGGCCTGTGGCATAAACAGGTGTAAGTTACCTCACCACAAACTCCTACACAAGCAGAATCAACTTTTCGACCAACAACGTCAATATCGGAAGACAGAAACAGTGTCAACACCTCAAGGGGCACCAACGGATAATAGAGTTTTACTAAGAATGTGTCCTGTCGTGATACGTGGTCCCAAAGGAAGCATTGAAACTCATGCCTTGTTGGACGACGGCTCAACGGTTACTCTGATAGACAAGGATGTACCCAAATTGCTGGGCCTTGAAGGAGATGTCTCCCCTCTTAACATCAGCTGGACTAACTCAGCAGAATATCAAGATATGCAGTCACAGAAAGTTACCTTAAACATTCGAGAGCTTCATGAAGAGGAAGAACACGATATCAAAGCAGTACGCACGATGACAGGACTGAATCTCCCGCGACAGAACTTGCCACTGACTAAACTTAAACGAACGTGGACCCACCTTACTGACTTTGAATATCCGTTACCGAAAGGTGACGTTAAACCTACAATCCTCTTGGGTCAAGATAACTATCATTTAATTATTCCACCGAAAAATCCGAGAAGGGCCCGCAAATGCCCCAGTATTGTCATGGACCAAGTTAGGATGGGAACGCAGATTTACCCAAGCGTAAGGTTGATAGAGAATATACATTAACCCGTTTTAAAAAGCGTGACATGGAGCGGGACTTGCTAAATTGGATGGTACACGAATATTTTAATAATGAAAGTGTTGCCTCTATACCTCCTGAATTTGACTTAAGTGATAAATTTACAACTCACGAAAAACGAGCCTTGCATATTCCTGATCATACTACCAATGCTCCAGAAGAATTATGAATGTGGGTTATTATGAAAACAGGACGAACCCAAATACCCTTCGAGTTACAACTATGCATTTTCCAAGTTAAGAGGAATTGAAAAGAAAATGAAAAGAAAATGGCTAAGGATCCGGAGTTCGCAAAAAGGTATCCACAAAGTATAAAGGAGTTTGTAGAAAAGGGTTATGCTAGAAAGTTATCTCCGTATGAGACAAGACCCGGACCGAGAAAACAATTTACCTATCCCGTTTTGGAGTGAGGAATCCAAATAAACCAGGTAAACTTGGGTTAGTTTTTGACGCGGCTGCCATGGTAGGTAAAATAAGTTTTAATGATAAATTACTGAGTGGACCTGAATTGTTAAATTGTCTTCCTTCCGTTCGTAATAAATTTCTAAACGTAAGATTGCCATCGTAGGTGATATTAAACAGATGTTTCCCGAGGCAGCACCCGGCCATTAACTAAGGTAGCTTTGCTCTCGGAGGGGACAGGATGTTAATAATATGACAAGATTTTGACATAATATTAAATTATTGTTTGTTTTCCTTTAATATTTGTGACATGTATACATTTTTTGTAACTTGAGAGATATTATACGTTTTCTGTGCCTCTTAATTTGCTTTGCTATCCATACTAAGTCTTGTGATTAACAAAGACCCCGGTTTTCGGCACCACTTTGTTAATCACAAGACTTAGTATAGATAGCAAAGCAAATTAAGAGACACAGAAAACGTATAATATCTTTCAAGTTACAAAAAATGTATACATGTCACAAATATTAGAGGAAAACAAACAATAATAAAATATTATGCCAAAATATTGTCATATTATTAACAAACACTTTATACAATGGCGTAAGAGTATGATATCTAACCTACCCAAGATTCATTTCAGACGCTCTTAAAAAGGATTGTAGAAAGGAATGGAGCTTTGAGAAGCGAAAAATAAAGGGGACAACGAGGGTGGGTCCGATATAATACTATATACAATAGATATGAGATTTAGTGAGGTACGGTCTAATGAAAAAACTTGTTCAGCAACTAGTTTCGTAAAATATATTAACATCATCAAGGTAACATTTTATGAACACAATACAAGACTATAATGTAAGTTCTATGGTTAAGTTTGGAATGTGAATGAATTGGAATGTGAATGAATTGGAATGTGAATGAATTGGAATGTGAATGAATTGGAATGTGAATGAATTGTTGGAATCATTCATGTTCCAAACTTAACCATAGAACTTATATTATTGTCTTGTATTGTGTTCATAAAATGTTACCCTGATGATGTAAATATATTTTATCTACGATTGATACGAAATATAAACATTATATCTTTGTTTAGTTGCGTAGAAAGTGATTATTTACGTACTTGTATTCATTGCGCATGCGCGTCTCATAGTTCTGAATAATTCCTCTTCTTTACCACGCTAGCGCGGTAAAGAAGAGGAATTCTTCAGCTTCTTTACCACGCTAGCGCGGTAAAGAAGAGGAATTCTTCAGCTTTACGCATGATTAGCGAGTTTGTTTACATTTAACAAAACTAATTTGCAGTTCTTTTATTAAAATAACTGTTTATATCAAGTTTTTAGTGAAAAACAATAAGTGAAACAAGTGACTTTGACGAAAATGTGGAGAATAATACTCCTCCATAAATAATTAATTCGGCAAAAAATTTTATTAAACAAATTTTATTAAAAGTTTATTTCTTTATGTATTTATTATTTAAATCTAACAATCGTAGATAAAGTACGGTACGCAACTCGTGCGAAAGGGGAATTTTGCGTTGCTCGTGTGGTTTTACTACCCTCGCTATTACTCGGGTGCAAAATGCTACTTTCCGCACTCGACGCGTAATGTACTATTACGAAACTAGTTGGTAAACAAGTTTTTTCTTTACACCCTACCTCACAAACTCTCTCATATCTACACTTTAACGGTTGCTAACTTCATTTTAACTATATACAATGGCGTAATAGTATGATACTAGCTGGTGCCGTGGCCGCCGCAAGCGGCGGCCAGCGGGACTCAACCAGCTGTTGGCGCCTATAGTGTTGGCGCTGGTATAGTGTCTTTCGCTGGTATAGTGTTGTGCGCTTAATTAATTAACAATTAATTATTTTTCATTCTGGTCATTTTAGGCACTTGATTAATTTTACCTTTTTTGTTGGGGCCTTTAAGCTTATTCAAGCTACAATTTAAGCTACATTTGATTAATGTTTTTTTTTTGTTTTTTTTTTATATATCAAGTGTCTTTTGGTTTTCTGCATACTGATTTTCATCTTTAATCATCTGCCTAGGCTTGAGGTTATTTTTAGGACATCCTCAATTATAAAATATTAATTTATTTTCTGGTTCTCCTGCAAGCATTGACTTGTTTCTTTAGTGCCTCGCACTCTTTGTACATTTACTTGTACGTGTAATAAAATTTAAATTTACTTCTTGGATTTCTGACAAGCTACAACTTGTCCCTTTAGTGTTTCACACTTTTGTACACTTGGTGTACTTATAATTAAATTTAAATTTATTTTTTGGTTTTCTAGGCAAGCTACAACTTGTCCTTACACTTTTTTTGTACACCTGTTTGTACTTTTTTGGTTAAAATTTATTTTGGTTCTCTTACAAGCTTAGACTTGTTTCTTTGGTGCCTCGCACTCTTTGTACAATTGTTTGTACGTTTAATTAAATTTAAATTTATTTTGGTTTTCTAGGCAAGCTACAACTTGTCATTAGTGTTTTTACACTTTTCGTACACTTGCTTGTACTTATACTTAAGTTAAAATTTATTTTGGTTCTCTTGCAAGCTTAGACTTGTTTCTAGTGTTTTACACTCGCTGTACAATTATCATTTGTACTTATAATTTAATTTAATTATTTTTTGGGGGATTTCATTCAAGCTTGACTTGCTTTGGTGTTGGTATACATTAATTTTACAATTACTTGTATTTATTATTTAAATTTTATTGGTTCTCTCACAAGCTCTGACCTGTGTCTTGGGTGTTCACATTTAGTGTAGTTACCTTTACTTTATGATTTAATTTAAATTTATTTTTTGGATTTCTTACAAGCGTCAACTTGCTTCTTTGGTTTTCGTTTATCGTACAATCAACTTGTACTCATTTCTAGTTTAAGCATTGAACTTATTTGATTGTAAAAATATATATTTTTTTATTTTTTCTTTTTGTTTCTTAATTTATCATTTAATCTGATTTGGCCATTTATCTGGTCTTGGTGATTCCTGAGTCAACATTTATTTTATTTTCTTTATTTTTGAAAATCTTAGTTTATCAATTTTCAACTTTCTTGGTGTCATTCTTCAGTACGTTGAGTGTTGTACTTAGTTTGAACTCTATTTGGTTTACCCTTTAATATTACTTTATTTAATTTTTTTTCCTTCCTTATATTTTATATTTTTTGTCTGATCTCTATCACCATGTTAGGTGAACTGGAATTTGACGCTGAGTCGGTTCGTAGGAAGCTGACTCTTTTAATAGAAAATTTAAGAGAGATCCGAGATCAAGGCAAAAAATGTCTTATGGACCCCACACAAGTTTGACTATTTATTGGTATGATGAGCTCTATCCAGGGCTTATATCAGCAATTTGATACATTGTATCAGGAACTCTGTGACAGTGTTAGTGAGTCTGGTGAGTCCGCGGCGACTGCTGCCGATCATGCGATGAGATCAAATGCCAAACGTTACTTCCATGAAAGTAATGGCTATTTAGCTAATGTAAATGAGTCGAAGGCACGGCCGTCTACATCCTCCGCTGGTAATCTCACTAGTGTCCTTAACAACACAACAGCTCCATACCATAAAACCAAACTTCCTGTTTTAGAGTTGCCCAAGTTTAAAGGTGATAGGAAGCATTGGCCGCGTTTCAAGGACACCTTTACAAGCTTAGTAAAGGATGATCCTCAATTAAGGGACATTGACAAGTTTCACTATTCAATTCGTTCCCTTGAAGCCTCGGCTTTAACAGTGATCGCTCAAATTCCTGTAAATGAAACAAACTTTTCTGTGGCCTGGTCCATGTTGGTGGAAGTTTTCGACAACAAGCGTCTCCTTGCCACAGCTTATCTTGACCAACTGTTGAACATTAAAAAACTGACATCTAAACCTAATGCTGTCGTGCTCACCAAGCTGGTGTCCGACATCTCTGAAAATATTGCTGCTTTTAAATTATTGGACATTCCGGAAAGGTTAGACTTCATGTATTTTTATCTAGCCAGTCGTTGTTTGGATCCCTACACCCGGGAACAATTTGAGTTGCAAAACACAGCAACATTTCCTACTCTTGACTAATTTGTCAAGTATCTTAGGTCCCGTTGTACAGCCGCTGAGTTGGCGAGTGGATTGTCTTCAGTTACTCTTGTAAAGGATGTCAGGGAGGAGAAAGTGTTGCGTAAGCCTTGGCAACCCAGATCTATGTCATCTGGCAAGTCAGCCTTAATGGCTAGTTCTAGCAATAGATCTCCAGTTAAGGTAACTTCTCCATCGTCACAAGCCACTTCTAGCCCTTATCGAAGAACGCAGTGTTGTTGCATCTGCAAAGGACCTCATCTATTGATGAATTGCGTTAAATTCAGTAGTGTCTCTGTGGCAGAACGCCACCGCTTATTACGATCATGGAAAGGTTGTAGGAATTGTCTTCATTTTGGTCATGATACGTCTCAATGTACCTCCAAATACTTTTGTAAGTTTTGTAAAAGCAAACATCACTCTTTACTTCACGGGTTTACTACTCCTCAAAATTCTTTAAAGGTTGGATCTTCCAATTCTTCGTCCCCGTCAGACAATGTAACTTCATCACACGAACAAAACGTGTCACCTCCCGACACACGTAAACCTGCTTCATTGAACACTGTTGGTTCGGGTCAGTTAGAAGTTATGTTGGGAACGGTCGTGTGTAACATATTGGATCCTAAGGGTAAATTACATTCTATCAGACTTGCTGTTGACTCTGGTAGTCACTTTTCTTTTATCACTCGTTCTTTTGCCGAACGTTTAGGTTTGGATATCGATATTTATTCTGCAGGTGTTTGGGGTATTGGAGAAACTCCGTAACCTGGCTTTAAAGGTCGAACTCGTTGTTCACTTTCTCCTAGTCATTCCATTTATCCTCAATTGTCAACCACTGCTTTGGTTGTTGACACTATTACTTCAGCATTACCTGGATTTCATTCTGATGAAGGTTTCTGGCAGCCTTATCTTGAGTTTGAGTTGGCTGATCCCAAGTTTTGGGAGTCACGACCTATTGACTTCTTAATTGGTTGTGATTTATTTCCTGATATTTTAACAGGTCAATTGATATCGGTGTTGCCTGATATGCCAAAACTTCTTGGTACTATTTTTGGTTTTACTGTTCTGGGGCGTGTCAGAGACATTTCTGAAGTTTTTTCTTATCCTGCTCTTATCGATAATGCTGAAATATATTCAGATTCATTAAATGATCAATTATGTCGGTTCTGGGAATTGGAAGAACCCGCAGTTAGTAACTCTCTTAATCCTGATGATGAGCGGTGTGAAGATCTTTTCCGTACTACACATTATCGTTTACCCACAGGTCGTTATGTTGTGAGAATGCCATTTAAATGTGAAAATCCTCAACTTTTCGGTAGCCTTCGTCGGCTGGAACATCTTGAGTCCAAGTTGCAACGGAAACCTGAACTTCGTTTATCTTATAATGCGTTCATGCGCGAGTACTTAGACCTGGGGCACATGCAACTCGCCAAACAATCAGGCAAGGTGTTTATTCCTCATCATTGTGTGTTTAAGGGAGATAAGGACAATATTAAGATAAGAGTAGTGTTTGACGCAGCTGCTCGAACTTCGAGTGGTTCCTTAAATGATCACTTATTAGTTGGTCCCAAATTGCAAACAAACATGGTTGATATTTCTTTGAATTTTCGTCTTCATAAATATGTTTTTACTACGGACGTTGTAAAGATGTTCCGACAGATTTTAATAGATGTTCAGGATAGCCTTTATTTACATATTCTATGGCGCTTTTCTCCTGAAGAGGCCGTTGAGGAGTATGAGCTGCAAACTGTAACTTATGGAACAGCACCAGCCCCTTACTTAGCTATTCGTGCGTTGAGACAAGTTGCGAAAGATGAAGGCTCTGCCTTTCCTGTAGCTGCTGCTGCCGTGCTTAACGATATGTATGTTGATGATTTAGTTACAGGTGCAAATTCATTGCCTGAAGCCTTAGAGCTTCAACGTCAAGTCGTTGCCTTACTAGGTAAAGGCGAATTTACTTTAGGAAAGTGGGCGGCCAACCATCCTCAATTATTAGAAGTATGTAACTCACAGGAAACCTCAGGTTTGGAACCTGTTTCATTGAGTGCTAGTGACGACACCTCTATTAAAATTTTAGGTCTTCAGTGGGACCCCACTTTAGATTCATTTTCGTATAAAATAAATTTACCACTGGAAACATGTACTAAACGTGCAGTATTATCGGCTATGACAAAGATATATGATCCTCTTGGTTACATCAGTCCCTCGGTGGTCTTGGCCAAGATTTTAATCCAGGAACCCTGGAAACTTCAATTGACTTGGGATCAAGACTTTCCTCAACACTTAAAGGAACGTTGGTTAGAGTTTGTTAATACTATGCCTTTGTTAGGCAAACTTCGTATTCCCCGTTGGATTGTTCCGAACGTTGGTTCTGTTGAAATTTTAATTTTTGCCGATGCCTCGGAGACTGCTTACTGTGCTGCGGCTTACTTAAGATCCGTATCTGAAAAGTGTGTTCAGGTACATCTTTTGTTTATTAAAACCAAACTTGCGCCAGTCAAAAGGTTGACTATTCCTCGTCTGGAACTCTGTGCTGCTTTGCTTGCTGGTCGCGTATGGCAGAATCTAAGCAATTTTTGTAACAGACTTCCTTCTAATCCCAAAGTTTTCTTTTTCTCTGACAGTATGATTGTCCTTTTATGGTTGCAAACACCAACTCATCGTTTAAAAACTTTTGTTGCTAATCGTGTGAAAAAAATTAATGAATTAACGTCGGCAGGTGAGTGGCAACATGTGGCTTCTTGTGATAACCCTAGTGATCTAGGTTCCCGGGGCGTCACCCCAGAATTGATGTTAGGTAATACACTCTGGTTTAACGGTCCTGAATGGGCAATCCTTGATCCTTCTGAATGGCCGGTGATAAGTTCACCTTTTAAAGTTGATGTTCCCGAATTAAAGGATGTTCCCTGCTCTACATTAATTACTTCTGTTCCGGAATATTCTTTAGTAAATTGGTTTGATCGTTTTTCTACCTTTAATAGAATCGTCCGTACTTTAGCTTATGTTTTACGTTTTGTAAATAAATGTCGGAAGTTATGTTCGGACTCAGCCGAATTGAGTGAGGAAGAGGTAGTCAGTTCAAAGCGAATAGCCGTAAAGCTAGTTCAGAGACATTTCTATTTTGGTGGCAAAATTCCTTCTTCTGAAACTTCAATGCCTAAGGAGTTGATTAGTTTGAGTCCTTTTCTTGATGAAGCGGGTGTTCTGTTGGTAGGCGGTCGCCTCAAATTTTCTAGCATGTCGAGGGAATCTAAACATCCTTATATTTTACCGGGCAAGGCGCACTTATCTCGTTTAATAGTAGAACACTATCACAGCACCTTATGTCATTGTGGACCTTCACTATTGTTGGCTACTCTTCGAGGAATATTTTGGATTACTGGAGCCAGAAATTTGGTACGGCAAGTCACTCGTCAGTGTGTGAGCTGCCGGAAATTTGACGCATCTTCTATTCAACCGGTTATGGGTGATCTACCTGCTGTTAGGTTCCGCGAAGGGAGAGCATTTCTTCATGTTGGTATTAATTTTGCTGGTCCTTTCATTGTTAGGGAGTCGTTACGTAGAAAGGCTCATACATATAAGGCATATTTGTGTATTTTTGTTTGTTTAAGTACTAAAGCCCTTCATCTGGAACTTGTATCTGCACTTAGTACAGAAGCCTTTTGCGCTTCATTGGACAGATTCATTGGAAGGCGAGGCTTGCCAGAGCGGATTCTTTCCGATGATGGAACCAACTTTGTCGGTGCAGCTAACGAATTGAAAGAATTATACCATTGATATTTTTCGCCAGAAAATCAAGATTCCTTAAGGTTGTATGGTGCTCAAAAGGAGTTAAAGTGGAGCTTCACTCCTCCGTACGCCCCGTTTTTCGGCGGAGTTTGAGAGGCCGGTGTCAAGTCTGTCAAGAGGTTACTTCGTTCGGTGTATGGCAACAATGCTTTGACTTTTGAGGAGCTGGCGACTTGGCTAATTCGCATCGAAGCCATCCTTAATTCTCGTCCCCTTTGTCCTCTGTCCAATGACATTTCTGATCTTGACTTCTTGTCTCCTGGACACTTTCTTATAGGTTGTCCATTAATTTCCGTACCCGAGAAGTCTCTGTTGAAGGTACCTGAAAATCGTCTCACCAGATGGAAACTGGTCTTTCAAAAATCAGAACATTTCTGGCAGCGTTGGAGAACTGAATATCTTACTTCTCTACAAGAGAGGGTAAAATGGCGCAAACCCGCATATAATTACAAACAGGGAGATCTCGTCTTGATCAAGGAGAACACAGCACCTCGTTTGCGTTGGCCAATTGGCAGAATTTTAGAAGTTTTCCCAGGCCATGATGGTATTGTAAGGGTTGCGTTAGTTAAATCTTGTAGTTCCACGCTGAAACGTCCAGTCATTAAACTCATTCCTCTTTTTATGCTAGATGAGGATTCTCCTCCGGATAGAAAATCTGGTTTAGAGCAACTTAAAATTTAATTTTAATTTAATTTTTTTTTGAATTCCTTAAGAATTTAAAATTTTTCTTTGTAAATTTTGGTAGGCGGTATGTTGGAGACCAACAGTTGTTCTTTATTTTACTTTATTATTTATGTTTTTTATTATTTTGTAAAAAATGGCAATTCTAGCAACAAACGGATATATCACTTCTACATTTTAAACTCATTTCTTCGTTAACGTAAATAACGTAAGATTCTCAGGAAACCACGATGCAACCTCCTTTTCTTCGAACGTGTTCGGAAAAGGCATCACTTTCGCTGGAATTCGAACACATATGTTCCTACGCAAGATTTTCCTTACGTAATTTCGTAGCTAGATAAGGAATCCGTATCCTGTGATATACGCATTCGCTCTCCAAAATCTGCAGAAGACGGTTCTCATCGCTTTGTAAAAAAGCGACCGACACGTGCACGTGTCACCATTCATTTCATTAATGTTTAAATAATTTAACTTCATTAGTTTAGCATCAGGGCCCTCAGCATCCCTTAATTTTACTTCGCATCTTCTCATCTCTTCGAGTCGGACAGTAGAAGACGTGGGACTAGCAGCTTGCAGCCTAGGTCGCAGCGTCAGCGTAGACAAGTCACCACGGCTAAGTCCATTTTATATATATAAAATTTAATGTATTTAATTTAACTTCAGTGTGAATGTGTGTGTGAATGATTGTTTTGGTGTGAGACAATTTTTGTGTATAAATTTAACTTTTTACTTAACTGGTGTGAATACGTGTGTGAAAGAAGCTTCACTTACCTTAAATTCCTTTTTTTCCGATCTATTGTCTGTATTCGGTTTCGGAACGAATGCAGACAATATATCTGGTTTAACTTCATTTTTCATTTTATAATCTTTCTCATTTGTAAAACAACTGCTGGTAACTTATACCGCGTGGCGTGTGCCACACGTAAATTATTTTATCTCAATTATATGCTTGTTCGTTACGCTATCAATTCTTGTTCGTAGTATTTATTTTCCTTTTTTAAAGGTGGTCCTTGGGTTAATTTTTGTAATTTTGGAAACCATAAATTTTAGAAAATCATATAAGGTTTGTACCCTATGAGTCTAAAAAATAGTATCATACTCATACCCCATTGTATAAAGTACGATATCGAACCCACCTTTGTATTTTTACTTTCTCATATAAAGAGAAAGTATTGTGATGGAGCGAAAATTCGATTTTGAGATTTTGATGGATTTACACGTTTTGAGGTCCCCTGAGTCCAAAAAAGTGGTTTTTAAAAAATGTCTGTCCGTCGTCTGTCGTCTGTGCAGACGCCTGGAGCCTAAACTACTTGGCCGATTTTGACGAAATTTGGCATACATGTTCAGAAAAATCATACCCCGAGGCGAAATCGAGAAATGAATTTTAGCTCCAAATTTGGGGGTGCTACCCCCCAAAAACTCTGAAAAAACATGAAAAAAAAATATTTCTCGAAAACGGTTCCGACGATTTTGATTAAAAAATTCTAAAATGTAGTCTATTTAAATACGGATCCAACGATATAAGCAGTTTTCCCGGGAAAAATCTAGTTCCTGAGAAAATAGCTTAAAACGTGGACGGAGAGATCCCGGGTTCGATTCCCCGCCCTGGAAAAGTTATTTTTATGGTAAATTTTGATATAATTTTCAATAATAATTAAACGTACTTACAAAAACTAATAAATGGAAAACATTGGCTAAGAAATTATGAACTTGTATATGAGAAAGTTTGTCTGAGTTGTCTCGGACCGATTTTTTAAATAATGACAATGACATTTGTTTATTTTTGTAGGGAAATTTTATAATTTTTTCCCAGGTGGGTTCAATATCATACTTCAACCTTAATTGACCGAGCGAAGCGAGGTCTATGTTTTAACTATTTTGTTCCTTAGTCTTCCCCAGGTACTAGACCGATTTGCATTTAGTCTGAAAATGTTTGTTACGCGCTTACTGCTAACCGCTTTATTAGATTTTCTTCAAATTTGGCATAGATGTTTTTTAAAGTCATAAAAAAACAACGTATGAGTTTTATATTTAATAAATTTCATTTTTAAAAAAATAAAACAAAAATGGTTTTTTCTAATTTATTTTTTGTTTATCTTGAAATTTGGCATGAATATTACTTCAAGTTGGGAAAATAATAGTCCAGTCAATCTGTCGTCAAAAAGGGGTGTTCGCTTGCAAAAGGTCGGGTAGTTTTGATTTTTGGATATGTTGTAGGTGTAGAGTGTAGGTTCATTAATGAAAACCTTAAGTTTTCGACCTCGGTGGAGCGCCGCCGGCGCCGCTGGGGCCGAAATACCGCAAATGTTGGACTTTCTTTCAGTTTTAGCCCGTTTTCTCCAAGAAGGAGTGGTTTAATCGAACAAATGATTCTATTATTTAATAAAGTAGACTAAATTTTGTACAATTATAAAAAAAAAAAAATCACCTTTCTAGCACTATTACTTTATAATGTACAGGCCTTCAAATATCGAGTATTATTTTTATATTTTCAAAATATGCTTGTTTTTTGTTGGTTTTTTCAATTTTCCACCCTGAAGACTTGATTTTCCATCAAGATTTATTAGGATCAAGCTTTAAGTAGATAATAATCATTTTAATTCACATAATCATTCTGTGCAACCAGTAACAGGTTTTTATTGTTAATAGCTTTCGTGGTACGGCTTATTGAAGTTGGAATCGTCTTTAGGGAAATAACATCAAGAAGTACATACGTTTGTAAATCAAAGAAATTTATATTTTTCCGTCAAAATAACATTTTAAACAAAGGATTATGTACACACTAAATGTTTGTAAAGTTATTATTGATAATATATGAAGTAGTAATATATTTACTTATTTTATGAGAACTTATTTACAACCGGCTTCGGGGCCGATTCTGTAACTTTTTAAACGCTTTTATTTAACTTGCAATGTTTGTATGTATGTATGTTCGGGTCAAATCTTGCAACTGAATTTTAAAGCAGTAATCCTCAACCGATTGAATTGAAATTATGCATACACTTTTACTTTGGATGACAATGCATGGTTATCTAAGTGAAGTGATTCTAAAACCAAGCAGGCAGTTCAAGATGGACTAGTTAAAAATTTCTTTGTATTAAATATTTAATGATTTTTCATTTTATTATTATTTTTTTTTTTTTATTTTGTTCTTTTTATTTTAATTTTTTTTTTTTTTTTTGTTTATTTAATCAATAATAACTTTACACACATTTAGTGTGTACATAATCCTTTGTTTAAAATGTTATTTTGACGGAAAAATATAAATTTCTTTGATTTACAAACGTATGTACTTCTTGATGTTATTTCCCTCAATACGATTCCAACTTCAATAAGCCGTACCACGAAAGCTATTAACAATAAAAACCTGTTACTGGTTGCACATAATAGAATGGTTATTCTACTTTAAGCTTGATCCTTATAAATTTTGATGGAAAATCAAGTCTTCAGGGAGGAAAATTGAAAAAACAAGCATATTTTGAAAATATTAAAAAATAGTCGATATTTGAAGGGCTGTACATTATAAAGTAATAGTGCTAGAAAGGTGATTTTTTTTTATAATTGTACAAAATTTAGTCTACTTTATTAAATAATAGAATAATTTTTTTGATTAAACCACTCCTTCTTGGAGAAAACGGGCTAAAACTGAAAGAAAGTTCAACATTTTGCGGTATTTCGGCCCCAGCGGCGCCGGCGGCGCTCCACCGAGGTCGAAAACTTAGGGTTTTCATTAATGAACCTACACCTACAACATATCCAAAAATCAAAACTACCCGACCTTTTGCAAGGTAAAATGTTTAGTTTGACTGGACTATAAATATATATAGTTGTTTTTTTATAAAAAAAAAGTTATTAATTTAAAAAAAAATGTTATTTAGACTTTTTTTTTCAAAAAAAAAAAGAAAAAATCTTTTTATTTTTTCTTGAAATTTGGAATAAATGTTCCTTTAAGACATTAAAATCGATGTATATGGTTTATTTGTTTAAAAAATGTTTAGAATTACCATAAAAATAACCTTCCCTGAAGGGAATCGAACCCGGCCTCTCACTGTCCGCGTTTAAAATTATTTTCTCAGAAGCTAGATTTTTCCCGGGAAAACGACTTATACTGTTAAATTCGTATTTAAATAGACTACGTATTAAAAAAAAATTATAAATCGTCGGAATAGTTTTTTTTTTTTGGAGAAATAATGTTTTTTCAGAGTTTTTGAGGGGGATTGCGCCCACATTTATTGCTTAAATTAATTTCTCGATTTCACCTCGGGTTTTCATTTATCCTCTAAGTAATTGAAATCGATTTTTATGGTTTATTTTCGAATTGAAATTTTACAAATACCATAAAAATAACTTTGCCCCAGCGAGGAATCGAACCCCACCTCTCACTGTCCGAGTTTAAAATTATTTTCACAGAAACTAGATTTTTCTCGTGAAATCGAGTTATACCTATAGATTCGTATTTTAATAGACCCTCTGTACCGTTTGAATTTATTTCTAATTTTGCGAGGTCTACTGTTCAAAGAACTACTAGTCTTATAGTAGTAATTTCAATACTTGTTTATTTTTTATTTTGATGTGTCAAAGTTTTATTTTTTTTTAATTCTTTGTTGAAATTTTTACGTGAAATATTTCCAAGTAAAAAAAAAAAAGTTAAAATTATTGACGACTACACGTATATAATAGAGCAACTTAATGGAATGAATGTGTGTGGTTATTCTTCATACAAAAGGTCTCGAAAAATGGGAGTTTTAAGACTCGTCCAGACTGCCGAACCGAACAGAGGAAACGAGCCGAACATTGTTCTCTACGCATGCCCAGTCTAAAGTGCGACTGCATATCTCAGACAGGGCATGCGTAGAGACCGATGTTCGGCTCGCTTCCTCTGTTTGGTTCGGCAGTCTGGACGAGGCTTTAGGAATGGCTTGAAGGTAAGTTTAACAGTTGTCATTGCCTTATAATACGATTCAAGCAATGTAATGTGAATGTGATCCAATTAACATAATATTGCCAGGTTACTAAATAATATTTGTATTTATTTTCATTTTTCCCCCTTATCTCTTATTATAACAAGTAGAATATTCAGTTGGGTATAATATCATATTATTACGCCATTTTATATAGTATTATATCAGACCCACCATCATAATTTCTCCCCTTTATTTTGCCCAATTTTAAAAATAGGAAACAAACATGGTTAGCGTATGGAATGATTATTCAGTAGGTTTGATATAATATTATTTCGCCATCGTCTATAGTATTATACCCACCCTCATTTTCCCCCTTTATTAAGCCCTACTCAAAGCCCCCATGCCTTTCAACAAGCCCAAATAAGATCGTATGCAATGAATCTTGGGTGGGTTCAATATAATACTCTTAAGGCCCCCATACACGATCTAACATTTTGCGCAAAATGTTTGCGCAAACCTGATGTTTGGCAAATTCAGTTAAACATCATGTTTGCGCAAACATCAAACAGCTCCATACACGTGTGTATAGGGGCCTTAACGCCATGGTACATATACATATACAGGGTGGTCCAAAAGTCTCCCTCCCCCCCCCCCCCCCCCCCCTCTTAACTTTTGAACGGTTTGAGATAAATTAATGAAACTTGGGGGATCTCTACCATGCAAAGGGAAGTTTGTTTTCATGCGATCACCCACTAGGGGCAACCACCCACTTTGCCCCCCAGGCCACCCAACTTCAAAATTTCAAATTGGAGTGTATATTTTTGATAGCAGATTTGGATTCTACGGTGAAAAATAATAAACTTTTACTTGAAACTATTTTTTCAATCTCCAATATTTTGCCCCCTACAGGGGGGCAAAGATAGCAAAATAACCCTTCCGAAATAGTAAAAAAATAACACTAAGATCGTTATAAAATCTAAACGGTTTGAAATAAAGAAATAAATCTTGGGGGATCCATGTACCATGTAAAGGGAAGTCGGTAATTATCCACTTGGGAACTAGGGGCAACCACCATTTTGCCCCCAGGCGCTGAAAACATTCAAGGTTAAAATTTTGATGTTAGGTGTTCTGGGGGCAAAATGGGAGGTTGCCCCTACTGCGGGATTGCATGAAAACAAACTTCCCTTTACATGGTACGGATCCCCTAAGTTTCATTAATTTATCTTTAACCGTTTAGATTTTACAACGTATATGATAGTAAGGGTTATTTTGCTATCTTTGCCCCCCTCTAGGGGGCAACATATTGGAAATAGAAAAAAAAGTTTCAAAGTAAAAGTTCATTATTTTTCACTGCAGAATCCAAATATGCTATCAAAAATATACACTCCAATTTGAAATTTTGAAGTTGGGTGGCCTGGGGGCAAAGTGGGTGGGTGCCCCTAGTGGGTGATCGCATGAAAACAAACTTCCCTTTGCATGGTAGAGATCCCCCAAGTTTCATTAATTTATCTCAAACCGTTCAAAAGTTAAGAGGGGGGGGGGGGGGGGGGAGACTTTTGGACCACCCTGTATAGTATTATATCAGACCCACTCGATTTCTAGTTAGTTAGTTAGTAAAGTTTTGGTTCATGCCTTCCACTACGGCGCGGCGGTCCCACCCGATTTTTAAATCTATTTACAATATTGACATTGGCATGTCTTGATGTGTGGGATTTGTTTGTTTTGATGAAAGAATTGTTTTTTATTTTATTTTGATTTTGTAGTGCATTTTTTTTTTGTTTTGATTTCGCGGGTGGGTTCAATATAATACTTTAACCCGTTTATCCTCGTCGCTATTGATATATACTCGGTGTGGTCTATTTCCAATCCACAACTGACTTTATTTACTTCTACATTTGATATTTTTGTTGTAACGTTTCCTTGACAACCAACGATTTATCAAAACTATTACAAAGTGTCCAGCCAAATCCGATTGTAAGATAATATATTACTTACGAGCTTACCGAAGGTAACGGAATCATTGTGTTCACTTTTGAGAACTAAAAAATGTTAGGTTCCGATTTTAAAAATTCGAAGACAGAAATCCGTTACAGACATCAGGGAACATTTTTGGTCTCGTGGTCTGTGTGTCCGCGACCTCTGTCTGATGAAATTTGGTAGACATGATCATTTTACCAATGAGCAGGACGAGTTCATTGGACAACGATATCCGCCCAAGAGTCCCGCGCAACGGTCGCCTAAACGTGATCTTCAAATTTAAAATTGGAATTTTCGATCGGGGAAAAAATCATACATTACCTATACAATGAGACAAACATTTTTTACAGAAACAATTTTTTAATTAAACCATCAGCGACACTGCTATGAAGTGTTAATGATGGCTAAAACTATTAATAGTTTTTATTATAGAGAACGTGGTGAGGGAGATAGACGAGGGGAATAGGAGGTGGCTTGGTCCCCCCACCTCTCTATTTGACCTACCTCTTCAGTAGCACAGCGAGCCTACGGACCTCGAGACCAGGCGACCAGGCTTCATTCGGGGGGAAAATAAATAAATTAGACAATAATGGATTTTGAAAGCCTAAAATCATTAAAGTAGACTCGAGGAAGCTACCACTCTAATTGGCAGTGTATTGTTTTGTTGTGGTGCCGCTTAAAGCCTATTTACTATAAATAAGAATTATGAATGATTATACTCCTTGTAGAAATTGTTTATTATGAATAAAAATGAATAATTATCGTGTTTGAATAATATATACAGGTGATTATACGATTCCTAAAGGAACTGAAGTCCTCATAATGATTAAAAGTATTCATAGAAATCCAAATTATTGGGAAAAGCCTGAAGATTTCTATCCAGATCATTTTTCACGTGAGCAGGTTAAAGCCAGGCCTAAATATGCTTACATACCTTTCTCACAAGGACCCAGAGATTGCCCAGGTATCAGCTGTTGACTAATACTGTAGATTAATATTTAAAAGAACATGTAATAGTTATTTATGTTACTTTACTAGGCAGTAAAATGGAATTTTACTGACACGTTTTTTAAGTTTTAGTTCCGAGCTAATGGATAGGCTAAACAAATTTACTGCAGAGTAGTAACAACAATTACTTTACTCTTAAAGCGCATTCCAAAGACATGTATCATGAAGGGTATATACTATTTTGACTTTTGTACCACGTACCCTGTACCCTATTACTTTTTTGTACTATGTACCAAAATTTAAATTTTGAAATAATATAATCCTTCTCCATAAAAAAATACATATTTATGTCCCAACTTTCATGGCGATCGGTCCAAGTCAATAAATCACAAACAGACAGCCAGGGAGACAGACAGACTGACAGAGAGACAGATACGTCTTTAGATTGTTACTCCCCTATGTTGTTTTAGAATATAAATGACTTTGACTAAATAACTATTAAGAAAAAGGGATGTTCAGTCCAATGTACTTTGGGACAAAGGAATATAACACTTGGCTTTTTATAAGGGGAGTAAAAGTCTGAAGAAAAACATTCCGTACACCTTCTTTAGATTGTAACTCCTCTCTGTTTTTTTTATAAGGGGAGTAACAATCTAAAGAAGTGCCGACAGACAGACATACAGACATCCATTTTTATGTACATAGATGTAAAACCGTTCATGCGTAATAATTTTTTAGTTAAAGATAAATAATTAAAACGAGCAACTGAAGGGTTACAGTCATAAATGTACGTGGCTTTTTGTCTTGGATTCAATAATATTAACTATTATGACATACTCATTAATAACAATGTTTTCCATTAACATGTTACTAGTTGATCGTTCATCGCCTCTACAAGCGCCACAAACACCACATATTAAGGCCTTCATCAGAAAAAATCCGAGTCCACACCTTCTAATAAGAAGCGTTTTATATCATTTTTGGACAATACTGTAGACTTTTTCGGTCTATGACTCTCTGATTTTCTTTTTAAAAATGATATTAAGTGACTGTACTGTTTAATATCAATGTTATCTTTCAATAGCAATGTCGATTTCAACATAGAATATATTGACCAATGGGTAACACACGCCCTGGTCTGTGATAATTCAGTCATGCTAATACAAAATAATTATTGTCGAACTACTAGAATTAACTTATGAACTCATTGTTTATTTTTTCAGGAAAACTATTTGGTACTTACACAATAAAGTGTATACTAGCTGAAATTATAAGGAATTTCACGATTGAAGTAGATCCATCTGATGAAATTAAATACAAGTTGGGACTTATGATTGAGCAGGTCAATGGATACCCTGTTAAATTAATTCCTAGGCGTGCCGTATAAATTAAAATCAATACAACATGCTATATCATTATTTTAATTTATAATAAAGCTTTTGCTTGTAATAAATATTATGTTCTATATATAGAACTTATTCGTGTTCTTTATAATTTTTTGACTACTTTAAATTTGTATTATGAAAAATTAAAATAATATAAACAAAAATGTCTTATTAATTTCCTACTAGTGTTAGGGTTACCTGGCGTTGCCCGTTTTAATTTCACAAAGGTGTCAGTAGTGCCTATTGTAGCCAAATATTTGATTATAGTTAGTTAATTATTCTGGATAAACAATTATCATTGTTTGATTACTTGTTGGCAAAAAATAAGCTGTTGGTCTTTTCTACAAGCACTGGGTAAAACATGTTGGTGCGAAAAGCAATCTCATTTTTCTTTACATTTGTTGTCCTTTCTCGGCTCTTTTTATACAAGTAATGACTACATAAACTTTGACAGAAGAAGAACCAAGGGTCCTGTGACCCCTGAAGGGAATATTTGGTCAAAGTTTCATTTATATTAACCCTGCACTTCTAACACTACGTCTCTGAGGCGTACATGCTGACTTTAGTTGATAGCTCACGGTGCGCAATGCGCAAGCGTGCCAGCCATTAGTCCTTCTAGGTATGCTATCTCTGCTTAATTAACCTTCAGATAGCGTCAAAGTTGGGTCTTTGCTGTGCTTTTATATATTAGTAATTTACCACTTCTTTTAGTCTACTGTGCCTCAGGGACCCTATCCAGCCTAACCTTATCGAGCTTGTTGCCTTTAATTGGATTTTTTTTGTTCTTAGAATTTGATTATTAAATATTTTATTGCCATAATATGAAAAATTCATTAGATTATCATAACATAATTTCAGATTTAAATGCAGCAGGTGCTAGTGAGGAAAAATGTAAAATGTATATTTTGACCTGCTCTTTTCAGGTTAAATCAGTTTGGTAATCATTTTCTCCCTAAAGAGCACCTTTTAACCATTTCATCAGACAAAGAAATGTTTCAAGTTCATTATTTTATCATCATTTAAATCTTAAACGTGTATAAGTTGGTTTAATTTTAATTTACGTCTGAGAGGCGTAGTGTTAGAAATAATGGACTATTAGACAGTGTTAGAAAGGCAGTGTTAATGTTGGAATATGTATATGAAAAGATAAGAATCCAGGTTGAAAATAACTTTAAGATTTTATTAATAAATTTTGTTAAAAAAACGAGACTTAGCACATGGTATTACTTTTACAACTCAACTCAACGAATCCTTCCGATAACGAGGAGAAGGAAATATCTGATTTTATTTAAACCAATCAGAACGGTTGTGGGTGTGGCCTATGTTCCCGCCACTATACAAATTTGAAATTAAGCAACAGATTATTCTTTCAACACCTCCCCTTAATCTGGTGCTTTAACAATAATGACAAAACACAAAATTCTCATTGGAAAGACATAATATAGTTGGATTTAAACAAGGACGTTATTAAAAAAAAACTTACCGATCACAATCTGGATCACGAGAGACTTTATACTTTACAAGATGTAACAAAAAACTTTAATGTATATTATGTCTTATTTGCTATATTACAATTTTTAACATTATTAATTGTAGGTTGTTCCCTTTTTTTATAATATTTTTATTTATATAAGTATAAAAAAAATCTTTTGTTAATAAAATAAAAAAAAACTTTTAAAAAATCAGTGTTTCACGTAACAAATTAATTGTCATTGACAGTGTTTCACATAATAAATTAATTAAAGCATTAAATGACATAGGAATATATGGTACTATGCTAAGATGGTTCCGAAGTTATTTAAGTAACAGATTATACAAAATTAAACTTAACAATACATTAGAAAATAGCTTGTAGTAGTTTTTGGTTTGAACTCAACTACATATCATATCATATCATAACAAAATCCAACCATTAACTATAAAGTTTTGGCTATTGTCAAAAAGAAAAAAGAAAAGGTAAATAGATAATTATCTTAAAATTTGCAGTTTGTTTTAAACTCATCTACTGAGTAAAAAGTTTAATTTTAAGGTATTTTTTCCAATTGTTTTTAAATTGATCCAATGGTAGTTGTTTAGTTTCTTCCGATAAGCAGTTATACAGTTTGATGGCGAGTATTCTTGGTGAGTCAGCAGATTTTTTAAGGCGGTGTTTGGGTAGAACTATTCTAGTGTAGTTACGTGTTAAGTAGTGATGGTTGTGGTGAGATCCATAGGGCTTCTCATGATAAGAAATAAGCAGATTAAAGATGAACAGACATGGTAAAGTTAAAATAGATGCTTCAATAAATAGATTTTTACAGTGAGTCATATTTGGTACATTAAATAAAATTCTCAGCGCTCTCTTCTGAAGTATAAAGATTGATTCTGCAAATCTACTGTGGGCGCATTAGTTATTATTTCTATAGCATCTACCGTTGCCTTACCAGGTAAAAAGCCGAACTGATGTTCATGAAATATTGAATGTTTTTTTAAGAAAACGAGAAGACACCCGTCTTAACTTAAACCCGTCTTAACACCCGTCTTAGTAATTAAAACCCTTTAATTACTCTTTCATAAATCTTAGAAAGTACCGGTACTAAAGATATAGGGCGGTAATTACCTATTTCATTACGACCTCCTTTTTTATAGATGGGAGTAATTTTGCTTAATTTAAGGCAGGTTGGAAAATAGCCCAGGCTGATAGAGTTATTAATTATTTGCCTAGAAGGAGAAGATATAATATAATTTGCAAGCTTTTTGATAAAACAGTTACTCATATCATACAAGTCGGTACTGTTTGAAGATTTCAATGAGTTAATCATTTTATTTACTTCATCTGGAGTTGTAGGATAGAGAAATATCGATTCCTTGACAGGTTTGAACTTGGTCTGGGGAGGCTGAATGTTTTGTTTAGTATTTTTGAGTGTTTGGTTAAGATCTGAGGCTATATTGGCAAAATAGTTGTTGAATTCATCGGAGGTAAAGTTTGATTGCATTTTATGACTAACTGTAGGCTTTATTTCACTGTTGATTAATTTAAAAAATTTCCTGCTGTCACCAATATTATTTTGTATGAAATTAGATGTTGCTTCAATTTTGCATGCCTTAAGTCTAGTTTTATAACATTTTCTTAAAAGAAAAATACTTTTTTTTGATTCTTGGATCGTTTAATCCTTTGTTTAAAGATGTAAGCTCAATAAGTTGATTTTTTATTTCCTTTAATTCATTGCTATGAAATATAATGTTACTATTTTTGGTAGTGACTGTTCGTGTTTTAACAGGAAGAACACTTTAAAGATTCAGCAAATTTTTTCCATTGGTCTTCAATGTCACCAGTAGAGTTACTTGATGGCCAGAGAGTTTTATTTAGTAGGTACTTTAACATATGTATACTTTCTTCCGAAATAAAGCGACTAGATAAAGTTTTTTTATTTGAATTTTTTTTAGATTTTTCCAGTATTTTACATGTAAGTCCGAGGTGATCTGAGAATTGATATTTAAATATTGAAGCACTAGAGGTAGCGTTTGTAAAAATATTGTCGAGGCACCTCTGACTTGCCGGTCTTGTTACTTCACAAAAGAGAGGTTTTAAACCAAAAGCTGACATAGTATTTAAAATTTTAAGAGTTTCTGGATGTCCCTCATCAAGAAAATTAACATTATAGTCTGCAGCGACATAGATCTTTTTGTTCTTGTATTTAAGAGCAAATTCTAACGACTTACCTAGAGGTTCATTGAATTCATCAATATTAGTGTCTGGAGATCTATAAAGACTTAGGATGACCGAGTCTTTAAATTTAATTGCAGCTGCTTCAAATACTCTCTCTTGCGATAAGTTACAAATTTCTTCAATCACTATAGGTTGCTCTATGCTCTTGTGACAATATATTGCCACTCCACCATGGGCATTTTCAGTTCGACAAAAGTCTGAAGCTAAAATAAAGTTTTGTGGTATATAGAGGTCTAATTGTTCTTGTTTAAGCCAGGTTTCCGCCAAGCATATGATCTTAACATTAGTTTCGCTTTTTAATACATGATCTAGTTCAAGCAGACTACTCTTTAGGGAGCAAATGTTAGTAAATATTAAATCATTCGTACCTGGGCTACTTAGATTATCCGAGTTATTTGTTTTGTCATTGGTTAAGTTTTTGCCTGGTGTTCGGCAATTTTCCGAAAAATATATTTTTTAATTATGAGACCTTTTGGCCAGAAATTTGGATCTTTGATGACCTCAAAATCCTC
Organism: Gerris lacustris; assembly: GCA_951217055.1. Classification (NCBI taxonomy): domain Eukaryota; kingdom Metazoa; phylum Arthropoda; class Insecta; order Hemiptera; family Gerridae; genus Gerris; species Gerris lacustris. The sequence goes on from OX578279.1 coordinate 4,678,670, forward strand.
GGCGTGGTCCAGTATTTTAAAAGCTGCATATTGGTTTGATCTAACACTCAGTTGTTCAATCTCAATATCATTATGTTTGGATATTATCTTTGTTTGAATAGATGTACTCCTCACTACCTTGTTAGACGTGAATTCGACATTGAGCACATTAAAATTTTTATTCTAAAATTAATGATAAATTGGCTAAATCACTTATACTCTCAAGTGGAAGGTAGTTTAGTAAAAAAAATGTTTTACCAGGCTTAAACAATTAGAAAACTCCCCAACTAATAATCTCAAACTGAACTGGATGTCTCAAGTTAGAACATTACTGAGCCAGGCTTGCGACGACGTTGATTCAGTAATAAATGGCTACATCTCTAATTCTGTCAAAATTTCTCTTTCCTCGACCCTACGTCAAAAACTCAGAGATAATGACCTCGCTAGAGTTAACGCGTCGTCTTACAGTTCGTTTTACAATATAATAACCTGTTCGCACAATAGTTTAAATTATCAACAATTTGGTCTCCCATACAACATGTTGAAGCTCCTAGCTCAAGAACGAACATCGGGACTTAACTTCCTAAAGATTGGAATAAAAGGCATTGTGTATAAAATTAACCCCAATAATCTCTGTTTAGTAAGCAATCAACACAAAAACGAAGACCTTTTTCATATCATGTTCGAATGCCCTCTGTACGAAATTCTAAGATAACAGTATCTTCCACAGAACTCACCTACCCAGATAGTTCGAGCGACGTTAACATTGCATCAGTTCTCACTCCTACATCCCCCAAAGCCGCCAAGAGCATTTATTATTTTTTTGTAATCACTTTTAAAACAAGATCTTTTTTTCTTTTCGAAGGATAACTTTTAGAGTATACATATGAATTAATAATATAATCAATCAGTCTCAGAAAGTTAAAAAAGGATAAATATGTAAAAATTAAATAATTAACTTGCCTATTACTTATGATTTCCTAGTTGTATTTTAATTTAATTTTTAAATTTATTGCAGTCTGTGTTTTATTTTTTTAAAGAGCCGCGAGAGGAATAAATACAAGAGATTGATTTTCTTGTTTATTTTTATTTTATTTTATTTTTTTATTTTGATTTTCACATCACATTTATTATCTCTGTGGGGAGAAGCCCTTAATCCTTCTCAATGCCATTATGTGAGCTCTAGTCAAAATCCTGCTGACTGTGTTAGTAGAGGTCTGTTTCCTTCTGCAGTTGTAAATCATAACCTCTGGTTTTATGGACCCTCATTGCTGTCTACAGATCCGGTGGAGTGGCCACTTAATCATGAATTTACTCCTCCAAAGGCAGTACCTGAGATGCGACCATCTACTTCAAATTTCACAGCTAATATTATAAAATCGAAAAGTCCAGACGTTATCAGTCAATTTTCTCAGTATACTCGTTTAGTCCGACTCACAGCCTGGTGGTTAAGGTACTTCTCTAACTTACGTTCTCGTCGTGATCATCGTCTCTGCGGTCTTGTTGAAAGTAGTCATCGTCTAATTTACCTCGACCAACGTGTATTTTTCAAGGAAGATATTTCACTACTGGAAAAGGGGAAAGAGTGTTCCAACCAGCTTCGTAAACTCCGTCCCTTCCTCGATTCAAAAGGTGTGGTTAGGGTGGGGGGCAGGATCAGACATGCTGACCTGCCAGCAGAAGCACGTCATCCTTTGCTTCTGTCTAAAGATAGTTGTCTCGCAAAACTATTAATTAACTATCATCATGTTCTCTACTTACATGTAGGACCTCGAACTCTACATTCGTTACTTCAACGGGAGTACTGGATTCTTTCCGCTCGCCAACTCATTCGGACCCAACTCAGCAAATGTTTATCGTGCTTCAAGATGCGTTCATCTCACTTACAACCCCTTATGTCAGATTTGCCTCCAGCTCGCGTTCAGCAAGCTCGAGTCTTCCAAACAGTTGGAACTGATTTCGGTGGTCCTTTTCTTGTTAAGGAGAGTAACCTTAAGAAAGCTCGAGTCACTAAGGCATATATCTGTTTATTTATTTGTTTTGCCACAAAGGCAGTCCATCTTGAAGTGGTGTCGGACCTTTCCACAGATGCCTTTATTGCGGCACTGGAACGGTTTGTTAGTCGTCGAGGCCTTAGTTCAGTCATTCATTCGGACTGTGGTACTAATTACGTCGGAGCCAAAAGATATCTCACTGATGTTCATGAAATGCTCAGCATTCATCCCAATAGAGAGAAAATCCACAACTGGCTGAGCCAGAAGAAGATTACTTGGAAGTTCATCATTCCGACAGCCTGTCATTGGGGAGGAATTTGGGAAGCAGGTATCAAATCTGCAAAGCACCTATTAAGGCGTGCTGTCTCGGATAGTGTCTTGACGTTTGAAGGTCTCACCACTGTATTTGCCAGAGCGGAAGCAGTGCTCAATTCAAGGCCTCTGTGCCTAATCTCCACTGATCCTGAGGAGTTGAACACCCTCACACCTGCTCACTTTCTCATCGGTGGCCCCATCGTGGCTCTTCCAGAACCGCCATTAAATGACATACCATCTAATCGTCTCTCGAAGTGGCAAGTAGTACGTCAGATATCTCAGCACTTTTGGGACCGTTGGAGAAGTGAGTATCTTAACACTTTAACTCAGCGTCACAAGTGGAACAAATCCGAGCCGAATCTCGCAGTTGGTGACCTGGTATTGTTGAATGAGGGTCGTTGTCCCCCTCTGTGCTGGCGCCTGGCTCGAGTTCTAGCTCTTTTTCCAGGTCCTGATCAAGTTGTTCGGGCTGTTAGCGTGCGAACAGCCCAAGGAGATTTTAATCGTCCAGTGGTCAAACTGGCCCCTCTTCCTGCGCCATAGACTTTTTTCTTTTTCTTTAATTTTCAGGGTTTTTTTTCTTTCTCGTTTCCTTATTGAAGGTATTTTATTTTCTTGATTGATTGTCAAGTATGATGATCAATGAAATTTCTTTTCTGATTTTTTCTTTTGTTAGGCAGATAGGTCTCTGTCCTTATTCTTCAGTCAACATTTTCTTATTCTTTACAAGAAGTTATTCTTTTCTTTTGAAACCCCTTGGTTTCGGTGAGGGGTATATTCAGAATCGGTAGTAGTGCTGCGATCTAGCGGCTGTCTGCAAAGTTATTCGCCCTGCACTCTAGCGGGATCTCGTCAAAGTAGAAAAACCACGAGATGAAAGTGTCCCTTCAAACCCGGCGTCTCTCGTAGCGCGCCCGTCTCCATCCATCGTTCGGTCGGTCTTGTCGGATCGTGTGCCGTATATATTAGTATCGAAAACTATATTCTTTCTGAGATCGTGTCAGACCGGAACCATTCATAGTGATAAATCAGAACCAGAGAAGAGAATCGTCAAGAGTTGGGCCCACTCTCTACGTTCACACTTCGCGTCGCGAGTACATCAGCTTAGTTCATCTTAAATTAAATATACATCTAGGTCCTTTGGGTAGTCGAATATATCGTAGTCACAGAATATGTACTAGGTCGGTCTGATTTAGTACAGGCGTACCATCTTGGAAGTTGATTTGTGGCCAGGATGTGCTAGATCGTGGATACAGCTGAAGGCTTGGTTTCGAAGTACTAATAGCACAAATGGTCTTCCATCTGTCGTGAGTAGCTAAAAAAAGGCGAGGGAGCAGGGAGCACCTCGATGACGTCACTCAAAGGTCACATGGAGTCACTACGTGGATGTCAAGGTCATTCGTCTCCCGCCCCCCGATGTAGTTCAAGGTCACCCCACCCCCTGCCCCCCGATGTATGTCAAGGTCATTCGCCCCCCCGCCCCCTGTGTTGGCCCCCGATGTAAGGATCGCCCCCGCCTCGCGATTTAAATAGCGCCCCCCGCCCCTAGGTATTATTTTGAGCCTCTATACGAGGATTCTAGCCCAGATATGTCAGGGGATTCTAGCCCAGATCAGCACTAGCCCAATTTTATATACGGGACTTCTAGCCCAGATATGTCCGGGGTTTCTAGCCCAATTTTATATACGGGAGGTTCTAGCCCAAGATATGTCCGGGGATTCTAGCCCAGATCAGTACTGGCCCTGTACCCTCCATTAATTTTTTTAATAAATAATTATCGCATATTAAAAATCAGGTAGAATTAACCGATATTTAAGTTGGAGTACCTGAAAGCAGTAGTCTGTTGACGAAACGACGATGTCTATGATAAAAAATCTCTTGTCTCGACCGGTATTCGAACTTGCGATCCCTCGACTGGGAGGCGGCTCCCATGACCCTCTCAATTATAGGCAAACAATAAAGTTTGTCTCCCCAAGTAATCTAAGAGTAAACACTTTCTACCTTCTATTTTAATCTGCTCCTCTCCACGTTTTTTCGATTTTCCTGCTAGAGTTAATAATAATTGTAAAACCAGTATAGATACGATACTACAAATCAGGTTGGCAACGGATCTAACTGATTGAATAATGACATGGGACGAAGAGTTAACATCTCGAAAGACGTCCGGCCCCTCATTTAATAATAATTACAAAATTTTATTATAAACAAATATATAAAAAAATCAATTTATTAGTTTTTTAAGCGATTATGCAAATAATAATATCCTTTAGCTCTAACATTGTTTTTTAACATTAAAACAATGAGCAAACCAGACATCAAATAATGATTACCAGGTTGTATCCAGTGTAGGCTCTTAAAATGTTGAATCCCCACCTCAGCGATTATATTAAACCATTCGTCCTCTTTCCACTTGGTCTCGCAGTTCGTTATCAACCACTGCTCGAGTTAGCTGGTCTGTTATACGTCTTTTACTCTCACCATAATTGACTCTATCACTACTGCGAGTTTGCTACCTCTAGGTAAGCTCAAATTAGATCATTCTTTATTAATCTTATTTAATAGAAACTTTATTGAAGAACTTGTTTCATCAGTCTCAGTTATAACATCGATTTAAGAACTTGTTTCATCAGTCTCAGTAATGACATCGATTTAAAAGGATAAATGCGAAGGAAATACTGAAAACGATTGCCCTATTTGTCTACAACCATGTGATCATCCAACTCAGTTACCATGCTTTCATATATTCTGCTACCTGTGCATCAAGGGTGTAGCACACATCGGTCAGTCTTGTCCTATGTGTAGATCTCCTATACCCCATTACTATGCTAAGCGTCCGCAACTTGTGTCTTCTAATACACCTTGTGCACATGCTAGTGAAGAAACAGGAGATCAAAATAAATACTGTTGGTTCTACCAGGGAAAAAAAGGCGATTGGTGGCAGTTTCAGGATTAGATGTCTGATGAAATCGAAGACAATCGAATCTTAGGTATTTCTTGCTTTGACATGATGATTTGTGGATCAGTATATGTCATAGATATAATAGATTGCATGCAATATCCTAAAAACTGTCCTACGAGACGGAGACGCTTGTTGCGAGATTTGCCTTCTCATATTAACAGGAAAGGTATTGTAGGTATACCGGATCATTTGAACTAAGAAATGTCGACCGAGGTTAATGACTGACTTGACCTGGACTCAAAACTGACCATCGAAGTCGGTTCATCTGCATAAACCGGTTTAATTATACTTCTTTCTATTCCTGTAACTTTTGTAAATATTATCTCTTTTGTATATTTTCTAAATAAATTAATAAAAAAAGACCTTATCCTGTTCACTATCTAACTGTGTATTAATTTTTATTATGGCATTACCAAATAGTAATAAGAAATTCTGGTATGAGGTTTTTTTTTGTTTTTTTTTTTAGGTTTATCATAGGTTACCTGCACTGTTGGACATAAATTAAAAAATTTATAAAGGACAAAATTAAAGAAATTTAACCCAAAGCTAATAGGGGTCTGGTGCGTAGAAAAATTAATATTTTTCGTAATTTTCTGTACCGTAGAGAACTGAAGAAAATCAATAACAAAGAAAAAACTTATAAAGACCCTGTAGATTTCCATACTCCTACTTTGTGGTATTTCACCGATATAGATTTTCTACATCGATTTTCTATATATAACAGAATCAACAAATAACAAATCGAATGGATTCCTTTACTACTGAATGTGTATCGAATCGTTTTAACCTCCAGCAACCACTAGAAGTAATTAAGCAACAAGATTCATCGTACTCGGAAAATGAAACCGAGATGGTTTACTCAAGAAAATCATATCTTAAAAGTAATAATTCTAAACTAGAGGAGGAATCGGAAGAGGGAAGAAAAGTACTAAATGATAAGGAGTTTCATGTTAAAGAAACAAACAAGCAGACTCTGGAAACGAATCGGAAGAGGAACATTCCGGAAGAAATGTACTAATATTTTTTCCTCGTAAGATCATAAAAACTGAGGTAAGAACTCATGTCATACCAGTATGCGCTCAGCACTTCACAAGAGAGGTCGCGGAGGAGTGATAAACAAGCTAGTTGATAGTCTGCCAGTAGAACTACATCTGCCAGGTGGTTATCAGTTTTGTGGTCCAGGTACTAAACTCCAAAAGAGGTTAGCTAAAGGTCAGACAAAAGCATTCATCAGAAAACTGTAGCAGCTCTTCGTGTGGCAAAACTAGGTGTTAGCAGTCGTCGAGCTAGTCTTTGCCCCCGAGTAATACCGGTGCCGAAGCGAGGCGGGATCCTACCGTTTCTCATGGCTGCGATACCTGCTTTAGCTGCTCTAGTGTTGGATTCCACCTGGCAATCTGACAAATGACTTAATGTCATATATTATTTATAATAATTCATTCTTGTTTCTTGTTCAAATATTTTTGAGAGTCAACTAAAAAATATACCAAGTTATTATAATCAAATAAATAGAGAATTCAAGTAGAACCCTCTACTGCAACCACGCTCTGCTATCAGGTTATGGGATCCAGGTTTGAACATTCAGAAGAAAGAAATCTTGAAATTCAAAATTGAAGTTTAGTTTTGACAGATTCAAAAAAAAAATTCTGAAAAAAGAAAATGAGTTCAAATCTATACCAAATTGAAAAACTTGGAAAAGAAAATTATGAAGGTTGGAAATTACAGATGAAGATGATCTTAATACATTCAGAACTTTGGGAATATGTCGATGGATCTATTCCTAATCCAGGTATCCATGACGATTCTTTCACTGTATGGTCCAAAAAAGACCAAAAAGCCCTAGCTACAATTATATTGGGTATCCATCCTAAAGAGTTGATTCATGTTAGACGCTGTAAGCATGCTGCAGAAACATGGTCTACATTAGAAAAAATTTATCAACCTAGGGGACCTAGTAGACGGGTAAAATTAATAAAAGATTTATTAAACCTTAAAAAAACGAGTGACATTAACATGCAAGATCATTTAAACAAATTTTTTAACCTTGTTGACAACCTTAATGAAATTGATGCGACTCCCCCAAATGATTTCCTTTCAGTTCTTTTAATATGTAGTCTACCGGAAGATTACGATAATTTTAGGTGTGCAATTGAATGTAGGGACGAACTTCCAAATTTAGACTCACTTAAAATTAAAATGTTAGAAGAAGAGACCAGAAGAAATGACAGGAATCATACTGTCACTTCTGATGCTCTATTCTCTTCCAATAGACAAATAAACAATTTACAAACTAAATTTACTAAATCTAAAGGTAATCCTGAGGAATTACAAAACAATTCTGAAGTTAGGGGAAATAATAGCAATTACAATTTCAATAAAAAAAAGAAGAAAAAACCATTTAAGTCACAATCAAATAATTCTAATAATAGAGCCCATATAACTCAAAATACAACTAATGTAGGGACTGCACTCAGTATCAATAACAATAAATCTACAATAAAATATAATTTTTACATTGATAGTGGTGCAACAAGTCACATGTCATGTTTGAAAAACTTATTTTCAGATTTTCAACCAATAAAAAATTCTAGTATTAAATTAGCTGATGATAAGAAACTTAAAGTAAACGGTATAGGAACAGCAGTTATTTTTGCAAATCTGAATAACTCCCCTGTTAAGTTATTATTAAAAAATACACTATATGTTCCAAATTTAAAAACCAATTTAATTTCAGTTTCCAAAATGACATTAAATCCCTGCATAAAAGTAAATTTTGAATGTGACAAAATGTAATGTTCTATTAAATGATAAAAAATTAATAGAAGCCAAAAAAGATGAAAATCTTTACCGTGTACCTATATATAAAAATTCATGTTTCAAAACCGAAGTAATTGAAGATAATAATGATTTATCTATCCAAAAGCATTCAAATCAAAAGGAATTTCCTTTATCACTTTGGCATTTACGACTAGGTCATCTTAATTACAATGATATACAAACACTAAATTCAAAAAAATTAGTTCATGGCTTAAATATTAATAGCCTGAAGAACAAGACTTTTGAACAATGTGAAAAATGCATTGAAGGTAAAATGACCCGTCTTCCATTTGAAACATCGACCAGTAAAACCCAATCCGTTTTAGAATTAATTCATTCTGATGTGTGTTCTATTAACATACCTTCACTTGGAGGAAATACATATTTCCTTACTTTTATAGATGATTTCTCAAGGAAAATATTTGTATATTTTATGAAAAACAAAAGTGAAGTAATCAATCACTTTAAAAATTTCAAAAACCTTGTAGAAAATCAAACTAATAAAAAAATAAAAATATTAAGAAGTGATAACGGATTGGAATACTGCAACAAAAATTTTAATAGTTACCTTAAAAAGCATGGAATTATACATCAACTGTCGGTTGAGTACACTCCTCAGCAAAATGGGTTAGCAGAGAGAGTTAATCGAACTCTTGTGGAAATGACACGTTGTATCATGTTACATGCTAAATTACCAAATGGTCTGTGGGCTGAAATAGTATCGGCAGCAGCCTACATTCGTAATCGATGTCCTTCCAAGGCAGTCGATAAAACCCCCGAAGAAATATGGACAAATACAAAACCAACCATTGTCCACTTTAGGGTAATAGGTTCTAAAGCTTTTGTTTTAAATAAGAAACCGGGCAAACAAAAACTAGCTCCTCGATCATCTGAATATATCCTAGTAGGTTACTCAGAAGAAGCAAAAGCCTATAAACTTTGGAAACCCGGAACAAAAAATGTAATAAAAAGTAGAGATGTCAGATTTATTGAATTAAACGAACCAAATTTAAATATTGATAATGACAAAAACAAATCTTTGGAAAATACAAATTTAAATTTAATCGACATTAACTCTACAATAAATTTTGATTTCTTAACGACAAAAGAATCAAATTCCCCAGATTTTATTCCTAGTCCTATAGAACCTAAAGAAACTAGTGTCAGCAATAAATCAATTCATGTGATAAATCAAATGAAAGATTCAGGGGGTGATAATACTGACACAGACAACCAACAACTAAACAATACTGACACAGACAACCAGCAACTAAATTTAACTGATTTTAGTCCATCCGACGAATTTTCAAACATAACTGAGAACCCTGATTATTTTGGGAAACTCAATGCTTCTGTAGACCAATGCTTTCTTGGCACAGCTTATTTAAGCGTTGAAGACGCTTTAAATAGTGACGATGGTGCTCAATGGATGTCTGCCATGAGCAGTGAGTACCATTCATTACTAGAAAACAATACTTGGGATTTAGTTGATTTACCCAAGGGGCGGACACCTGTATCTTGTCGATGGATTCTTACCAAAAAATATAAAGCCGATGGTTCACTTGACCGCTACAAAGCGAGACTAGTGGCCAGAGGTTTCTCCCAAAGACCTGGCATAGATTTTGGTGAAACTTTTTCTCCTGTGGTTAGGTTCAATTCACTTCGGCTCTTGTTAGCTGTTGCAACTGAACTTAACCTAGTTCTCCATCAAATGGATGTTACTACAGCCTATTTAAATGGTGATCTTGAGGAGGAAGTATACATGGATCAACCACAAGGTTTTTTGGTCAAAGGACAAGAAACAAAAGTTTGCCGCCTAAAAAAATCAATTTACGGTTTGAAACAATCTGGACGTCAATGGAATAAAAAATTAGACTCTAAATTAAAACAGTTAAATTTCATTCAAGTTGATTCGGAACCTTGTCTGTACTTCAGAAGAGAAGGAGAAGATCTTACTATTATTGCGGTATTTGTAGACGACCTTACTTTAGCATCGACTTCAATCGACTACTTATCTAAATTTAAACAGGAAATTGGTAAAATTTTTAAAATGAAAGATTTAGGTGAGCTAAGCTATTTTCTCGGAATCGAGGTAAAAAAGGTCAACTCTGATATCCATATAAACCAGCGTCTTTACATCGAAAAAATCCTCGAAAAATATGGAATGCTGGAATGCCACAATGTCTTCTGTCCGATGGAACCAAACATCAAATTAACACGAGAACCTCAAGAGACAGAATTACAACAACGAACTAACAAAGAAGAGTACCAAAGTCTCATCGGTTCGTTAATGTATTTAGCCGTGGCTACACGTCCCGATATTGTGTTTAGCGTAAATCGACTAGCCCAATTCTCGACTGACCCAAGACTTCAACATTTCAACGCGGCTAAAAGACTCTTAAGGTACATAAGTGGAACCTACAATTATCAGTTGGTATTTTCTAAAACAGGAAAAGTCCTAAAAGGTTTCGTAGATGCTGACTGGGCCGGTGACGAAGATACCAGAAAATCTCGGACAGGTTACTGTTTTCTTCTGGCCGGAGCCGCAATTTCGTGGGAGTCGAAAAGACAAACAACAGTCGCTCTATCGAGTACTGAAGCGGAATACATGGCGTTAACCAGTGCATCAAATGAAGCATTAAGTCTTCGCAGAATTTTATTCCAACTAGGACTAGACCAGTTTGTTGGTGGCCTGACTGTGATCTTCAGTGATAACATGGGAGCTCAACAGCTGGCCAAAAATCCCATCTACCACAAAAGGACCAAACACATTGATGTGAAATACCATCATGTGCGAAATCTAGTAGAGGAGAAAAATATTGAGGTGAAGTATATCTCAACAAAAGATATGACAGCGGATATCTTCACGAAAGGGTTAGATCGGGTGAAGACAAGTAAACACTCTGCCGAACTTGGTCTGAAGTCATTCACTACCATATAATGCCATGTGAGGGGGTGTGTTGGATTCCACCTGGCAATCTGACAAATGACTTAATGTCATATATTATTTATAATAATTCATTCTTGTTTCTTGTTCAAATATTTTTGAGAGTCAACTAAAAAATATACCAAGTTATTATAATCAAATAAATAGAGAATTCAAGTAGAACCCTCTACTGCTGCCTTTTACTCTGCTATCATCTAGGCTCAGTAGCAGGTGGAGCAGCTAGTTTAGTCAAAACTATAAATGAAGGTCGACAGGCGAGTCAGGCCCTGGAGGAGGCTAGGAGACATAACAAAAAGATGGAGAAGGTAGCTCTCGCAAGGGGCTGTACCTGAGGCCGTACAGAATAGGACTCGGACTCTACGTGAGCTCAAAAAACTAATCGTAAGCCTTCCTATGGCCGCTTACGACTTGAAACGCTCGTTAACTGACCGTTTACGTCTGTCTAAGTTCCGCGGAGTATTTATGCGCGATCGTTTGCCAAAAATAAGACGGAACGTGGAATGCAGCATTATAAATTTGCAAACGTGGCGTGAACCCGGCAGTCATTGGGTGTTGTACTATGTCGATGGCAACAGAGCAATTTATTTCGACCCGTACGGTAATTTGTCTCCGCCTCAGGAACTGGTCGACTATTTGGAAGGTACTACGATTTTCTACAACCACCGTCAAATCCAACCATTTGACACGTTTATCTGTGGACATTTATGCATGATACTAGCAGTCATGTTGTGCAGTAATGCCTAGCTCGATGCCAATGTATATAACTGCTCGATGCAACTGTATAAACTGCTCGGTATTTAAAGTCAATCATTACGCTTGAGATGAATGCGAACGGTAATTGTCTCTCCGCGAAAGTCTACAAGTCGACCCTCTTGATCCTTTATTGCGATATTAACTGACTCGAGCGTATTTGTTAGTATTTCCAAGTAAACAACTGTCTGATGCACTTCGACAATCTTGTATCCTGGAGCTACGGTGGGGAAGAACTGATGTAGGGCATGAGATTCTTCACCATTTATATACGAGCCGGTGACTATATTACATTCTACAGACAGCGCTTCAACTTTACATATGTCGACAATTGTATCCGAAACACATCTTTCATTTTTCTCCAATATTTTCGGTTCAAATCCGAGAATGCTGCCAACATTGTTTACCGATTTAAAGTTTAATTTTTTGTCTTTACTAATCACAGTACAGGTGAGCGAGTTTCGTTGTTCCTTCACATCAATGTCGTACTTGGAGAGCTCCTTAGCAATATCACTAAGTTCGTAAGAGCCTTTTGGGAGTTTTATCATGTCACCTGCTATAATCTTTTTATACGCTATCCTAGTACTCATGCCCACTGGAGCTGTGTGCTCTATGTTAGCCTCGAGTATTGCACCTTGCTCAAAACCGAAAGTGGTCAAAAGTGTATCTTCTAAATCGTTGAATAATGTCTTGTTGCTTTTTATTACTACTCGTTTGCCTTTTGCAGTGAAACTTATTTTAACATCCTCGGGAAGAATTGTTTGAATATGCGAAACAAACGTTTCGATAGTAGCATTCCTTGGTACATCAAATATGATGTCATCACTCATGAGGTAAACTCGATTGTTGGTATCGTCTACATTTGGAATAGTAATAATAGATTTTAATTTTATATTTATTCAAAACAAATGTACAATAATAAACTCTGAAATAAAGAAGAATATAAAAAATTATAGGAAGATTTACAATTTATTCTGTGATTACATTTATATAACGAAATTAATAATATCAGTCAGTAATAACTTACATTTTTTTTTTTTTTTATTAATATATTACACCCAGACTCCTTAAAGAATTAATTATATGTTCCACCTCTTTTTTATGAAGGTTGCCCGTTTCTTCTTCATCATCCCAATAAAGTTCAAGCCTGTATATCATGTTAAGAATATCGCTTAAACATGGTTCATTTCCTGCAGAGGGATCGAAACACATATTTGGATTAAGTGCGTTATCATATCTACCTTTTTTATACTTATAGTCATATGTAGAATTAACAGGGTTTAAATATTTGTTTGAGTATATATTTCCCACATCATTTTCGGAAGAATCAGAATCATTATTTAGATATGGCTTTCTTGATTTTACTGCCTCCATATCATTATCCGAAAGCGATGAATCTGAGTCCCCTATGTGTAGACATGGTTCTCCTGGATGTCTCTCTATGTCTTTAGAAGAGCCAACGGTCGATCTCCTTACTGCCTCCATATCATTATCCAAGAGCGATGAATGTGAGTCCCCGATATGTAGAGCTGGTTCTCCTGCATCTCTCTTTATGTCTTTAGAAGAAGCAGCGATCGATTCCTTTTCTGACTCTCCTTTTTTCCCTTTATCATGATTAATTAGTTTACCATGCGACTTCATTGTTTCCAAGGGATAATAGAGTTGAACACGTTTGGATACAAATTCAGTTGGTTTAGTATCCATTATTTCTTTATCATTGATTTTGTTTACTGTAACATGATCTCTTGAAATAACATCTGTTCTCCTCTTTAGTATATCCGGATGTCTTTTAAAATATAGTTTGAACCATTTGTTTCCGGGGCTGTTATTTGCAAATACGTTTTTCTTGGGAAATGCACTAAGGACCATTTTAATAGCATCTTTAACATCTTTTGGACGTAACAATGAGCCTGGTTTAATTTTTTGAAGTAACTTATTTTTCATTTCTCGTTCTTCGCTCTTCGTCAAGCTTGTTTCACGTCCCATTTTTCTTTCCAACGGTACTTTATTATTTATTTTGTTGTGTAGTGTGCTTTTAGGTATTGAAAATAATTTTGATGCCTTATTTAAAGACATCCCGTTTTTTATTTCTTGCAATGAATTTCTTAAATCTTCTTTGGAGTATAAAAATCGTTTGTATACCTTTCGAGACATTGTATGACAAAATGATGGTAATAGGTGTTTCTTCGCCGATCGCTACGTGCATACTAAGCGCCCTTTCGGTATAGATTGGAGTACTAACTGTCACCTATCACATGTAGCGAACACACCATCGAATGAACACAAAAGTGTTGGATTTGTCGCATAGCCTGTTAGATGGTCCTTGTAATCTTGATGTTACCTACTACCGCATTACACAGGGTTTTATTGTTTTTACATTTCTTAATTACATTTAAATAAAAATTGCGGCACTCCTTTACTTGGTTACCCACCCCAATTTTCCTAATAAATTAAGTGAATTTGGCGTGTATGGCACTGGTGATCTGTGTAGGTTCACCAGTGCTATTGATTAAGTAGGAACACTACATATTATACTATTTCATATGTTCTAAGAAATATCTTTATTAGTATAAAAATTTACATTTTTTAAGAAGATCATTTTTAAGAATATGCTAGTTTACATTTTTTTAAGAAAAGTACTTTCATTAATATAACGAACCAGTTAATTCCACATGCTCATTTTTCTCTACAGATGAAAGAAAAAATCTTTTGTAAATTTTCTTCTCCGCAAAAAATCTTCTGTAAATTTTCTTCTCCACAAAAAATGTCGCAATGGTTAAATTTTTGCCAGGTTCCTTAAATGGTCCTGTGGTGGGTCTATAATATTCTCGAAGTGGTTCAGCACAAAATGATTACAATCCTCTGTAATAAAACAAGAAAACATTTACTTGAATATATTATAAAAATAATCCTGAAAATCGCTTTGTGTAATTATAACCTGAGGCCACAGGTAACTTAGCATAAAAACCGCCTTCGACGTCATTTTAGTGTTCGAAAAACGGTTGGTTCTAGCCCCATTTCCTTCACAACGCCAAATTTCGTATGTTCGATCCTGTTACGGACCTCTTAAGATTCATATCATTACTGCAAACATTTTAATTATTTTCCTTGGGACTTACACTTACTTATTCCTGAAATTAACAAATATGGACTACATATAGTTCATTTTATCACATTCACATTACATTGCGACCATCGTGTTATAAGTATGCAATGACAGCTATTAAACTTACCTAGAAGCCACTCGTAAAACTCCCAATCGTCTAGACTTTCAGTTTGAAGAATGACCGCACCATATTCATTCCATTAAGTTGCTCCATTATATACGAGTAGTCTTCAATAATTATAATATTTGGAAAATATTCGCGTAAAAATTTTAATAAAGAAAAAAAAATTATATAGAGAAAAATTTGACACATCAAAATAAAAATAAACAAGTATTAAAATTCATAAAATCAATTACAAATATCTTAAAACGAATCTTAAGATGCGTGATAATAGTTATATTGACCTTCTTCCACACACATCCACAATTATAACCCATACGAAAAGTGTGATCTTCCTTTGTCCCAAAATACAGTGGACAAAACGGCCCTTAGTCTAACTTAAATATATAATACTGATTGATATTTTAAGCTTCTATTACAGAAGTGTGATATTCCTTTGTCCCAAAATACAGTGGACAAAATGGCCCTTTGTCTAACTTAAATATAATACTGATTGATCATTTAAGTTTATATTACAGAAGTGTGATATTCCTTTGTCCCAAAATACAGTGGACAAAACGGCCCTTTGTCTAACTCAGATAAAATATAGATATTCCTTTCTCCCCAAATTACATTGTGAAAAATGATGCCCCCTTTGTCTTATTGGATTGTCAGACTAATAGATTTTGTCATTTTCAATTAGGGAAGTGTGATATTCCTTTGTCCCAATGTACAAGGTAATATATGCCCCTTTGTCTTATTTGAATGACTAAAATGTGCCTACATAGCTCCTTCTTTACTTGGTTACCCACATTTAAAATTTAGCGGTGGGTAACCAAGTAAAATGTTGCCTATATAGCTCCTTCTTTACTTGGTTACCCACATTTAAAATTTAGCGGTGGGTAACCAAGTAAAATGTTGCCTATATAGCTCCTTCTTTACTTGGTTACCCATATTTAAAATTTAGCGGTGGGTAACCAAGTAAAATGTTGCCTATATAGCTCCTTCTTTACTTGGTTACCCACATTTAAAATTTAGCGGTGGGTAACCAAGTAAAATGTTGCCTATATAGCTCCTTCTTTACTTGGTTACCCACATTTAAAATTTAGCGGTGGATAACCAAGTAAAATGTTGCCTATATAGCTCCTTCTTTACTTGGTTACCCATATTTAAAATTTAGCGGTGGGTAACCAAGTAAAATGTTGTCTATATAGCTCCTTCTTTACTTGGTTACCCACATTTAAAATTTAGCGGTGGGTAACCAAGTAAAATGTTGCCTATATAGCTCCTTCTTTACTTGGTTACCCACCCTTTTGGATCTCGTCTTGCAATTTCACCTTACCTTTTCTCTTAATTTCTTCTCTTTCCCCACTTCTTAACCCCATACAAAAGCCCCACTGCTTTTGAACATCCCCGGTTAGGATTGTTAATTAATTTTTAAAAAAATTCAAAGTCAATAATGTAAACAAACGGTGGGTAACCAAGTAAAATCTTGCCACATCCTACCTTCTATAGTTGGTTACCCACTTTAGGGTGGGTAACCAAGTAAAGAAGTACCAAAATTGCTTTATAATCTAACAAAAGCACAATCAAATAAAGACCCCTCTGTAGTACATACAGCAAGGGTGGGGGGGGGGAAGCCTCAGTTTACAATTTGTTTCCTCTAATATACATTTATTATTATCCAATTGATTCTCTTGTTATAATAAATACTTCCATTTTGAACTCATTCAATTAAAAAATCAGTAAATAATATTATATAAGTGTTATCCTCAGTCGGGAGCATTCCCTCCAGTGTATTTTTAACAGTATACATAATGATTGCTTATTATAAAGCAAGAGGAGTAGACCTAACCATTAGACAATGTAACCAAGGGGTAGTGACTTTTTTTTTTCTCGTTTAGGTTGGCCAATCTGACTGTCAAAAGTCTAAACTTTAAATACGCAGACTGTAACTCCTGTATTATTATTTGCATACTAAGAATGAACACTGAAGGGTACCTAAGAATGAACACTTTTAGGTACCTAAGATTGAACACTGTTGGGTACCTAAGATTGAACACTGTTGGGTACCTAAGATTGAACACTGTTGGGTACCTAAGATTGAACACTTTTAGGTACCTAAGATTGATCACTGTTGGGTACCTAAGATTGAACACTGTTGGGTACCTAAGATTGAACATTGGTAGGTACCTAAGATTGAACACATTTAGGTACCTAAGATTGAACACTGTTAGGTACCTAAGATTGAACACTGTTGGGTACCTAAGATTAAACACTGTTGGGTACCTAAGAATGAACACTTTTAGGTACCTAAGATTGAACACATTTAGGTACCTAAGATTGATTACTGTTAGGTACCTAAGAATAAACACTTTTAGGAACCTAAGATTGAACACTTTTAGGTACCTAAGATTGAACACTTTTAGGTACCTAAGATTGATTACTGTTGGGTACCTATGATTGAACACTGTTGGGTACCTAAGATTGATCACTTTTAGGTACCTAAGATTGATTACTGTTAGGTACCTAAGAATAAACACTTTTAGGAACCTAAGATTGAACACTTTTAGGTACCTAAGATTGAACACTTTTAGGTACCTAAGATTGATTACTGTTGGGTACCTATGATTGAACACTGTTGGGTACCTAAGATTGATCACTTTTAGGTACCTAAGATTGAACACTGTTGGGTACCTAAGATTGAACACTGTTGGGTACCTACGATTGAACACTGTTGGGTACCTAAGATTGAACATTGTTAGGTACCTAAGATTAAACACTTTTAGGGCAAATCCTACCGTTAATGAAACATAATAAAATACATGTTTATAATTAAGCATAATAAAATGTATGTGTATAATTAAATATAAACTTATTGATATATAATTATTCTCTTTCTGGAAAAATCTACAGTTTGTGCATTTAAAGTTTTGGTCATTACGTGGGCCCCAATAATGACCTTGTTTAGTTTCCCTGGGACAAATGGCACTCCCTTGCAAAATGGTTGCCCTGGCACCTATAACATTTTAATATACGTCTTTTCCACTCCTTGCCACGCTGTTGGCCATGCGCTCCTCCACAAACCACTTCCAGGTCTTGTAGTGTTTTATTAATATTCTTAATTGCCTCTGTATGTTCGCTAAGGCCTTTTTTGAATTCCATCTACTAAAATGTTAGCTAATTCCTTTCTTACCTCCCCACTAGAACCTGTCCCTTGCCTCTGCTTTTGTATTTCATTGATTGTTTGATACTCTTGTGCCAGGCTTATAGCATTCTCCAAACATTTTGGCCTAGCTTTCCTAACTTCCAGTCTAATCTGACTATTTTCTATAGCGTCTATAAACTGATCCAACAACAATTCGTCCCTAGCATCTTTATCCAACCTAGGATAAGCTAACACTACCATTCTTTTAAGATTTGTCCCTAGGTCCCTAAATGACTCCTTATCCAATTGTCTCCGCCCCCTAAAACACCTTTTCTCAAGTTCAGTTTTTTCCGGTGGGTGAATGGCATACCCGATCCTTCCACATAGATCCTTAAAATTATCCACCTCGCTATAAACTCTACTGTAAATTTCCCCTGCTGTTAATATCATTGAAACCCCTAAAAATGAAATGCTTTCACTGTCGGACCATTTGTTTATTTTTGAAACCCTAGTAAAATAATTGACATAATCATCCCAGTTCCCACTACCATCGAACTCTTTAGGGATTATCACGGGCTTCATAGGTCTTTCAACTGGAGAGGTACTTACACGCTTTGGTTTGTCTTGATCGGTATTTCCCGTTGACTGCCTTCGTGGCCTTATCTCCTCCTCAGAATCTGATTCCATCAGTAATTTTTTCTTCGCTTTCTTTGGTCCCATCTTGAACCGCTGCCACCAATGTAATCCGGCGTAATAACTAGGTAGATAAGAGGCTGCTAAAGTTAGAACACAACTCAACTTTTGGTTAAAGTATTATATCGTACCCACCCGGGGAAAAAATAATAAAATTTCCCTACAAAAATAAACAAATGTCATTGTCATTATTTAAAAAATAAATAGGTGGTTTGATATCATACAATGGGGTTGAAGTATTATATTAAACCCACCCAAAATAAAAAAAAATAAAAATTAAAAAATTTCCCTCCTTGAGTGTGTAAAAAAGGAGTCGGTCTGGTACAACAATGCATACAATTATTTGCATACGCTCTTATTCGGGAATGTTGAAAGGCATGGGGCTTTGTGTAGGGCAAAATAAAGGGGGAAATGAGGGTGGGTATGATATAATACTATATACCATGGTGTAAGAGTATCATATTGAACCCACCCAAACTTTATTACATACGCTCTTATTCGGGAATGTGGGAAGGCATGGGGCTTTGAGTAGGGCAAAATAAGGGGGGAATGAGGGTGGGTATGATATAATACTATATACCATGGCATAAGAGTATCATATTGAACCCACCCAAGATTCATATTCGCACTTTTTTGGGTAGATCTGATATAATACTATATACCATGGCGTAAGAGTATTATTTTGAACCCACCCAAAACTTCATTACATACGCTCTTATTCGGGAATGTTAAATGGCATGGGGCTTTGTGTAGGGCCAAATAAAGGCGGAAATGAGGGTGGGTATGATATAATACTATATACCATGGCGTAAGAGTATTATATTGAACCCACCCAAAACTTCATTACATACGCTCTTATTCGGGAATGTGGAAAGGCATGGGGCTTTGTGTAGGGCAGAATTAAGGGAAAAATGAGGGTCGGTATGATATAATACTATATACCATGGTGTAAGAGTATTATATTGAACCCACCCAACCTTTTGTGACACCTTGTCAAAATAAATCAAATTTATTTGTTTCAAATTTGACATTATTATAGTATATTTGTGCAAATTAGTAAGTAATAATAACGTAGTGTTTCTTTAAACTTGTCTCCAACATTGAAGAAATGCCCGAAGAATTAAAAACTCAACCCATGTTTGGCTTCCTGGACGTTTTGCGAGATGAAGACAAATGCATATCTTTAAGCAAGAAATGGGGATTTTTACCAGGCATTGTGGTAAATATGTCGTATCTAACTTACTTTGTCTAAATAACACCTACGATAAAGGAATATTTAGTCTAATGTCTAATGTATGTTGGGACAAAGGAATATCACTCTTTTATACACGAAAGTGTGATATTCCTTTGTCTCGATGTACATTAGATTATATATCCCTTTTTCCTAATAGTTATTTATTTAGTCAAAGTGGGCCAAATACGAAATATTTACCTTAATATCATAATGAATATAGTATTATATCAAACCCACCCGATTTTTAAATCATTTTACAATATTGACATTGGCATGTCTTGATGTGTGGGAATTTTTTTTATTTGATGTAGGGAAAATTTTTTGTTTGATTTTGTGGGTGGGTTTAATATAATACTTCAACCTAACTTTTATCTATACACTATAAAGCCGCATGGCTAACTCACTCACTCACTCACTGACATTAATGTTTACCCACTTCCAGAAGAGCTAGAGACTTGAGGTTTGCGCCATTCGACGCACAATGTCCATATTGTGAACCAAAATAATTATAAAAATTTTACTTTTCCCACTTCTTCCCCCCCTAAAAAAATAAAAATGGCCGACTTGATTTTTAAGCTGTTTTTGGGCTTATTGCAGCTAAACGGTAATTCGTATTGGAAAACGGATAACACCAGCGGTAACTGATTTTAAAAGATCTACAACTTTGGTTCTATAACTTTTTTTCGTATCTCTATCGTTTGTACCCTAAATGCTGATAACTTTGGATTTTTTTCTATTTTTGACTTTGAATGGCCATATCTTTTACAATTGTTGACTGATTTTATTTCTGACTGGGGCGCTTAAATCTCACCGTAAGGCTCTTTAAATTGAGTACATTTTATTTCATTAGTTCATCCTATTTCCTGAGAACATGAGAGTACACTTTTTCTTTTGTGCCGTGTCACGTGACCACTTTTTTTGGTTTTTAATATTGTGTCGTATATCATTTGAAAGGCCTAGATTTGTACATTAAAGCTATTATATCTATTTATTTTTTAAAAATGTTGTACACGTACTTTTGTACCGATTTTTAATTTTGTTGTAGGTTAAAGGGTTTGAATAATTTTTTGTTATTAGGTTATTTTATTTATATTTGTATATTAGTTAAATTAATGCCCTTTTGTATTGTTTGTTTTCTTTAAAATATAATTTTGGTACCTTAGGCCTTAGAGTACAGAGGTACAAATGTCAAAGTTAATCTTTTATCATGTGATGTATATCGTTGAAAAGCTCTTGAATAGTGGATTAATTTTCGTAACGTTCTATTTTGTGGTAGTTTTAGTTTTTAGGGGGGTAAAATTAAAAAACTGTTTTATAGCGATTTTTACGTTTTTTTTTGTTTTTTTTTTTTTTTAAATTCAATTTTATAAAATTTATTATATGTGCTCTTATATTTTATTAGTTCATCCAATTTGCTGAGAACTTGAGACTAAACGTTTTTCTGTGTACCGTGTCACGTGACCACTTTTTTGGTTTTTAATATTGTATTGTATATCATTTGAAAGGCCTTGATTTGTACATTAAAGCTATTATATTTGTTTATTTTTTAAAAATGTTGTACTCGTACTTTTGTAACGATTTATAATTTTCTTGCAGGTTGAAGGGTTTAAATAATTTTTATAATTAGGTTTTTTTTATTTATATTTATTTATTAGTTAAATTAATGCCCCTTCATTTTTTTTTTTTTTTTTTTTTTTTTTGTACCTTAGAGTACAGGGATACAAATGTTAAAGTTAATATTTTATAATATTATTTATATCGTTAAAAAGCTCTTACTATAAAGCCGCATGGCTAACTGACTCACTCACTGACATTAATGTTTGCCCACTTCCAGAAGAGCTAGAGACTTGAGGTTTGCGCCATTCGACGCACAATGTCCATATTGTGAACCAAAATAATTATAAAAAGTTCACTTTTCCCACTCCTTCCCCCCCTAAAAAAATAAAAATGGCCGACTTGATTTTTAAGCTGTTTTGGGGCTAATTGCAGCTAAACGGTAAGTCGTATTGGAAAACAGATAGCACCAGCGGTAACTGATTTTAAAAGATCTACAACTTTGGTTCTATGACTTTTTGTCGTACCTGTATCGGTTGTACCCTAAATGGTAATAATTTTGGATTTTTTTTGTTTTTATTTTTTTCTATTTTTGACTTTGAATGGCCATATCTTTTACAATTGTTGACTGATTTTATTTCTGACTGGGGCGCTTAAATCTCACACTAATGCTCTTTAAATTGAGTATATTATATTTCATTAGTTCATCCTATTTGCTGAGAACTTGAGAGTAAACTTTATCTCGTGTGCCGTGTCACGTGACCACTTTTTTTGGTTTTTAATATTGTGTCGTATATCATTTGAAAGGCCTAGATTTGTACATAAAAGATATTTTATGCGTTAATTTTTTAAAAATGTTGTACACGTACTTTTGTACCGATTTCTAATTTTGTTGTAAGTTAAAGGGTTTAAATACTTTTTTGTTATTAGGTTCTTTTATTTATGTTTATTTATTAGTTAAATTAATGCCCTTTTGTTTTGTTTGTTTTTTAAAAATACAATTTTGGTACCTTAGAGTACAGGGGTACAAATGTCAAAGTTATTCTTTTATAATATGATGTATATCGTTTAAAAGCTTTTGAATAGTAGATTATTTTTTTTAGTTCAATTTTGTGTTATTTTTTAGTTTTGAGCGGGGTAAATATGAAAAAACTGTTTATATATCGGTTTTTACAATTTGGTTGCTGTGGTATTTGTTTATTCAATTTATTGTATGCGCGCTAACATTTGGTGCATGTTGGAGGCTTTTTATCTCTGAAAAATGTTGGTTAGAACCAAAATTTTTAAATATTTACTGGAACGGTGCCGCGCCGTAATAAGAGACAGAGACGGGAATATGTCCGATCTTCCCATCCCCTCCCATCACTCCTGTCACCCCAACTTACTCAATCCCCTCTACGTCTCCACAGCCTAAGATACTGGCTCAGCTTCTCTAGACGTCAACAGCTATCTTACCATTGCACTTTTTGTTTAATCAGTCATTTATAGACTGTGAATTATAACTGTGTTATTAACCCACCTGGCTACAATATCCCACAACCTCCAAAGACATTACCAGATCTTACAAGTACCAACTACTTTACAAGTACCTGGCATAATCTACCTGGCCACTCGACGGGCAAAGGCTGGCCGTAGGCCAGCCAAGGCCGGCGAGTTCTCTTTATACAATTTAATGTCAACTTGACATAACGTTGTCACCCAAGTCAAGTTAACTGACATCAATATATTTCCCTATTTACAATATTTTTAAGATACTAGTTTTCAGAAAATTAAAACAAATTTGGTACACAGGTTTACGGGGTACAAAAGTCAAAATAGTATATACCCTTCAAGATGCATGTTGTTGGAAAGCTCTTTAAGAGTACATAATTGTTGTTATGTACACTTTTGCCATAATTTAAAACGAACACCGACTCTGCTATGAAGTGATAAAGATCTCTAAATTTATTAAAGCAGAACTAAATGTTTTAAATATCTTACGTTCTAACGTAACGATTTTAATTAAACTTCATACACATCCTCTAAAGTACAATTGAAACAGGCATGTAAAGTTTTAACCTGATACAAGTTTTTCTTTAACAGTAACGTGATATATTTTACAATTTTTAAAATTTGATGTCCGAAGTGTGGGGTTGTAGTTAGTATAGGTGGAATATTTAGAATGTAGAGTGATTCCCCCTCTACTATACTTCGTTTGGTATTCTTTCGTGCTCAATCCCAACTCTTCTATCTTTCCATCTCTCTCCCACTATACTCTCTCTCTCTTACTCCTTCTTCCTGTCAAACTCGCTATTTATCCACAAAACAACACTATTTTAGGGTTTTGTAGATTCTTCTCAAAACCCTTATGCCGAGGGTGATGTGTCCGTCTGTCCGTCGCTCTTTGGTTCATAGGGCCCGAACCGTTTAAGCTAAAGAGCTGAAATTTGAAATACTGGTGCAACTTTTTGACCCAACCACAGGACAAATATACAGAAGTTCAAAATTAAATATGAGCATGCGCAATTCGCAAAAATTTATATTTTTTTAAATTTTTGAGTGGGGTATCAAATGAAAGCTGCTGAAGAGTAGGACGCAAATATATATAAGCTTTTGTAAATTTTGAATTCCTTATTGGGTAAAAAAAACAAAATATATCCCAAACAAATTCCCCCCCCCCCCCAACAACTATACTTGGGCTGGTCCTAAAATTTCGAAATTATTCATGCTAATGCCTTATTGTGGGGCGATGAAAATTCCGGGAGATCATCCCAAATTTTAAAAAATTGCCAATTTTGGGCGCGAAAATTTATAGTGCGCCAAAAATTTTATTTTTTAAAAATTTTGAGTTGGTATCAAATGAAAGCTGCTGAAGAGTAGGACGCAAATATATATATATACTTTTTTAAATTTTGCATTCCTTATTGGGTAAAATAATCAAAATATACCCCAAAAAAATCCCCCCCCCAACCACTATACTTCGGCTGGTCCTAAAATTTCAAAATAATTCATGCTAATGCCTTATTGTGGGGCGATGAAAATTCCGGGAGTTCATCCCAATTTTTAAAAAATTGCCAATTTTGGGCGCGAAAATTTGAAGTGCGCCAAATATTTTATTTTTTTTAAATATTGAGTTGGGTATCAAATAAAGGCTGGTGAAGAGTAGGATTCAAATATATATTTGCTTTTTTAAATTTTTCATTCTTTAATAATTTTATAAGTCAAACTATACCCCCAAAAATTTCCCCCCTCACCAACCACTATATAACGGGTGGTCCTAAAATTTCGAAATAATTCATGGTTATACCTTATGGTGAACCGATGGAAATGGTTTGAAAAAATGAATTTTTTTAGTCGTTATTACCGATGAAAAACATTGTGACCCCCCGGGGGATCAAACCCGGACCCTTGAGATCAAAGAATAAAATCATAATTACATAAGGGGCATGCTTTGCTTAATCTTCTACAAAACCCTAAAAAGTACTTGGGCGCAAGTACTTCCCTGTGATTTTTTCAATTATTGTTTCTATCATTGAGAAAAGTATTCGTATATTATTTAAAATGGAAAGTGCACCAAGAGAATCGTCAGAAATTGACAGTGTCGACTGTGTTAAATTATTAACCAGTAAAACTCTAGTATAAATTGATGTAATAAAATAATATTGCTCATAAGCGGATCAAGGGATTTTTGTACTAAGTTTTATGTAATAATTTTACTAATAATAATTTCCTAATTGAGTCAAAAATATTGATTGGAACGAGTAATTAGCAATGTATACGTACTTAGCAGTTTGTTTAATGATGTAAGGATGTTTAATAAATGTATGTAATACATTTATTATGTTTAATAAAAAATGTTTAATAAAAAATGTAAGGAAATTCGTTCCTACCGGGTGTCCCGCGACACCACACGTTTTTTTTTTTCATATAAGAGGGGGGTAAAATGGAAAACAAAACACGTTTTTATGCTATTTTTGACCCCTAAATGGATTCTGGCCAGCGAACTCATCCTTTCTTTTGATATTATTGACATTTTAACATTTGATTGGATTTTTTAAGTGCATCCTAGGGTGAGATATCGTCTGGAGTGAATCGATTAAGAATGGTAATAATAATAATAATAATAATAATAAAAGCTTTTATTTACACAAATTAACATTTCTGTGTTACTACATTTCATTTCATTTAACAGTGAAGCCTACTCCATGGTATAAGAAGATACTGTCAGGGGGAGGTTTCAGTTATACATCTATTACTAAAATGAATAATAATTTTTTTATTTTTTTATTTTTTTTTTCTCTAAATAAAGAAGAACTGGTAGTAATGGGGGGGTTTTGGTAGAGGAGGGGGGGGGGGGGGTTAAAAAATAAAACATAATAAAGTAGAGAGAAAAGAAACAAATAAAACTTATAAGGTAATCCTCCTTTTAAGTGTTATAATTATTAATTAGGGTTTGCCTGAAACGAGATGCCAATCTTAGGGTGAGATATCGTCTGGAGTGAATCGATTAAGAATGGTAATAATAATAATAAAAGCTTTTATTTACACAAATTAACATTTCTGTGTTACTACATTTCATTTAACAGTGAAGCCTACTCCATGGTATAAGAAGATACTGTCAGGGGGGGGGGGGGTTTCAGTTATACATCTATTACTAAAATGAATAATAATTTATTTATTTTTTTTTTTTTTTTCTCTCTAAATAAAGAAGAACTGGTAGTAATGGGGGGTTATTGGTAGAGGAGGGGGGGGGGGGGGGGGTTAAAAAATAAAACATAATAAAGTAGAGAGAAAAGAAACAAATAAAACTTATAAGGTAATCCTCCTTTTAAGTGTTATAATTATTAATTAGGGTTTGCCTGAAACGAGATGCCAATCTAACAAATTTTGCTATTGTATCCCAATTTCCTGTTGAAAGTAAATCTACATATTCCTCATGTGTTAATGTATTTTTACCTAAATATCTCCTCCTGTATTCCTTCAATATTGGGCAGATTGCAAAGAAGTGCAAGTTGTCCTCCCTAAGATTCAGATTGCACATGGTACAGTTCCATTGTTCTTTTGTTCTACCATGTCTGAAATTTAAAGAGAACAACTCACCTCTAGCTTTAAAGATTAGTGAAAGAATCTGATTATTTTTTGGACCTTTGAGAAAGTCAGCAGAATTTGACTGTAGCCTAGGCATAAGATATTGATAGTTGCTATGGAAAATTGATTCTCTTGCTCTGGTTACTGCCTCTTCATGAAAAGTTTTAGAAACTTTATTTATAATTAAATTTAATTTAGAACCAAGTAGTTCAGTGTAGTTAGTATCCTCTTGCAGTAACTGAATATAATGTTTGTGGCCTAAATCTATCCATACCTTCCACCAGCCAATTTTAAGATTTTTAACTTCATTTGCTAGAAATTTGGTAAGTCTATCGCTCTGTTGACTGAATGTGTGAACAAGATATTGTGCTTGTAACTTAAGACTATTAATAAAAAATTGGGTCCATTCCTGTCTCTAGCAGTAATTCATAATTTGGTGTGTTAGTTGGCAAGTAAGGAACCCTTTTGATGGAATATCAAAGCAATTTTTCACCCTGTTCATTTTTAATATGGCCCCAAATTTGGGCTCCATAGCTCATGATTGCTAGTGATGTTGCTTTAAACAATTTTACTTTATTTTCAAAACTAATATCATTTAGAGCATAGATATTTGTCCACACACTGTTAATAGCAAATTTGGCTGGTTAGTTGTAAATTAAAATGAGTTGTTAGAGATGAGTTATATGTTAGTGTTATACCAAAATATTTGTAACTATCTACCACTTCTATCATCCCATCTCCAAACTTCCATTTTTCTATTTGCTTCAGTTTACCCCCTTTTCTAAAGACTACTATTTTAGACTTATTCAAATTAACCACTAAATTCCATCTTTTACAGTATTCTTCCAACTCGATAATCATTTCATTTAAAGCAGGGGTTCCCGAAGTTTTTTTTACCAAGCCCCCCACAGTCAAGAATAAATCTTCCCACGCCCCCCCCCCCCCCCCTTCCCCTTTACAAAATTTTATGAGATAATGAAAAAAAAAGATAAACCATTATTTGAAACCATTATTGAATAACCGCATTCATTTATTTGTATTACTATTTTTTATATAACATTACAAGCTAATCTTATTACAAATGATCTTATGGGATCTTATGAGATGGATGAGCTTGTATTTATTTTACAAGATTCCCTATTCTTGGATGAGTATTAGAAAGTACACAACAAAAATCAAGCACAGCTACATTAAGTTTGACACGATACTTTGTTCTTATTGCAACAAGTGCTGAAAAATCTTTTTTTGCACAAATAAGTGCTTGAAAAAGGGAAATTCAATCGAAGTGCTTGCTGTGATATACTGGGGTACACTTTGTAATACTTAACCCAAAACGATGATTTGTCCATTTTATCAAAATAGGCAGCAGAACCTTTTTTTTATTTCCAAAGCTTGTTCTTGAAGTGTTGAGGGCAGGAAATCTATGTTAACACTGAAAGGATGTATTGTTAATTTGTAAATGTTGTCATCACATGTGTTAGGAAAGTATCTGTTGAATTCGTCAGTGAGGTTCTCCAACTGGTTTGATATTTGGATTTTTATATAATCGCATTAGACGTTCGGACGGCAAAGCTGTCTCGATCTCGAGGTCCCACGCCCCCCTTGACTTGTCTTCACGCCTCCCTTGGGGGTGCGCCCCCCCACTTTGGGAACCAATGATTTAAAGTAATGGGATCAGACGATAAAAGAAGTATGTCGTCAGCAAACAATAATATTTTTATTATTTTTCCATTTATTCTAACACCTCCAGATAGTGCTGCTTCTAGATCGTTAATGTAAAGAGAAAAAAGTAGAGGACTTAGTAAGCATCCCTGTCTAAGCCCACTGCAAGTAGAGAAACTTTCAGAGAGGCTACAGCTACACCAAACGGAAGCTTCAGTCTCATTATACATACTTATAATAAAATTTATTATTTTATCTGAAAGTCCTATCTGTTTTAGTTTAATGAATAAGCCAGGTCTGTTTACATAGTCAAACGCAGCTCTAAAATCTACGAAAAGTCCATAAAGCCTCGCCCCTTTGGCCCTGGTTTTAATTTCAATGATATTTATTAAATTAAAAATATTGTCAACAGTGCAATATCCCTTCCTAAAACCAGCCTGACTTTCTACCAATATTTTATTATTTTCAACCCACTTATTTAACCTAGTTAAAATCATTGCTGTCAAAATCTTGAAAATGGCGTCAAGAAAGGATATTCCCCTGTAGTTAACTATTTCATCAAGGCTACCTTTATTAAGAATGGTATGTAACAGATTG
Organism: Gerris lacustris; assembly: GCA_951217055.1. Taxonomy (NCBI): domain Eukaryota; kingdom Metazoa; phylum Arthropoda; class Insecta; order Hemiptera; family Gerridae; genus Gerris; species Gerris lacustris. The sequence continues at coordinate 4,707,592 of OX578279.1, forward strand.
CCATGGAGAAAATTTTCAAAAATTTTGAAGCGATTGCAATAGCTTAATTTTCTTAAAAAAATTCGCTAAAAGAAAATTACTACTGCATTGTTTTCCTGGATAGGTCTCATTTTGCCACCTAATGACTGGACTAAAAAATAATATGTTATAAATACATCGCAATTTTTACGCCAATGAATTAGACAAACAAACATTCAAGTAAGCAAACTTTTAAAATCTTGATTCTCTGAAATAAAGAACTTACTTACACTCTTTCAAATATTTTTTTAAAGTGTTTGAGTAGATTGAACGGAAGAGGGGCAACAAAATTTGAAGTAGATAATTTTTAAATTAAAATATACATATTATATACTATACAAAATAATTATTTATTAGGTTGCTCCATAATGGTACATCTTATGATCAAAGTTGTTGAGAAATACATTTTAATTTAAAGGAACAACAAGTTGTATATTTACAATGTTTATTTTTTAAGTCAAATTTGTTTATTTTACTATTGTAAATAATTACATTAAATATTATACGAAGATGTATTGAGGTTTTTTATGGCAATGTCACAATACTTGATAGTGTCGTTAGTGTAACTTGGATAATACTAAAACGGTAAAATATGAATGCTACAAGCGAATATGTTAAGTAAACAAAAAATCGATCAATAGCGTACAACCTGAAACAAAGAAAAATTGTTTATAAGCAAATTCACTCCTCAAAATAACTGGCACAATTAAATAAAAATCTTACATTTTTTTAATTTATTAAATAATTTATGGGTTATTGACAGTGCTATTTATTAAAATCTTTTAAATTTAAATAAATTCAATTTCATTACAAGTATACAGGCAATGAGAATAATTATGATACATTTGTGTATAGATTTTTCTTAAAAAAATTAATCCTAAACAAAAACCTAACCGTGAAAAAAGGGCCAAGTTTTAGACCCCCCCCCCCCCCCCCAAAAAAAAAAAAAAAAAAGTCAGCCAAAAGTAGTGCTACCTACTTTTTGGACTTTCTTTCGTCCATAACCTCACTTCACTTCTACTATTATGAACAAGATTACTCTTTTAGTTACATTGCTTGACACTTTTCCCCGTTTCTGAATGATGATATGCTTGAAACTTTTTTTGGAGGGGATCTTGAACATTTTCTTTTCTCCTTCCCATTACCCGCATAACTCCTATGTGACTACACATAATTCTGATGTTTTATGCCTCATTCAGAAACTATAGCCAAGTGTTAAGCAATAAAACTAATTAAAAGAATATTCTTGCTCATGATTGTAGAAGTAAAGCGAGTTTATGGACTAAAGAAACAGTAGACTTGGCCACAAAGTAGATATATTTATGACTATTGTGGTGGGGGTCTGAATCATGGACCTTTTTTCTCGGTTAGGTTTTTGCTGAGGATATCATTCCTTTTTTGCTGGCGTCAACATCGTTGGAGTAGACTTGATTTTTTATCAGGCACTGGAGGGAGAAAGCCACTGTATTTTCCCTATGTGTACATTATATTGTCTGTACTCCATGTGTAAATAACTATTAAAGCTCTTTCAGGTTGATTAAGAATATGCCAGGTTATAATCGAAAAATTATCATGGTAGCCATATTGAAGACATATAGTATGACCGATATAAGTGCATAATTCTACGCAAGTTCTTTATGCACCGCATCTGATAATATGGGATTTGATCCTGTAATGTCTGTAAGCGAATTTGTTATAAACGAATATGTATAAGCGAATATGTTAAGTAAACAAAAAATCGATTAATACCGTACAACCTGAAACAAAGAAAAATAGTTTGTAAGCAAATTCACACAAATTACACTTCCGGCACAATTAAAACAAATCTTGTTACTTCATATTGTTTACTTAACATACTCGCTTATATACAATACAGGATCAAATCCCTTATTATCAGGATTTCTTATTATCTGGATAATAAGGGAATTGATCCTGTAATGTATATATTAGGCAATACTGAAATTTTAGTCTACTCGTAAAAGTGGCTTAGCATTTTTCAGCTTAGAGTTTTCTATTCTTCCTTATAAACTAGGCGTTGCGTACTTACATTTGTAGCCGCTTCCTATTAGTTTCCAGATCGTCAAATAAAGGTTTGAGAATTGTATGTTTAACTTGACTATAACAACAGTGATAGGTTGAGTAGTAGTCAGCCCGGTCGAATCTCCAACCAAATGATTCCTTGTCTTTAGGATTAATTTGGTCCAACATGTTGTCAAAGTTGTCTGTCTGGAATTTGAATGTTCTCGTGGTAAAATAAGAGAGAGATACAGCTGCACCGAATATTTTTCTTCTCACGCTCACCAACCTAAATAATAAAAATAATAACATTTTTTTATATATTTCATTGGATGTACGCTATAAAGTTTATTCGGTTAAAATCGTTAAATAGTGTAATGATCTCTTCATATTCTCTTAGATCCTTAATCGTACTGCAATATTTTTCAACATAATATTAACAATGAACTTCTATAGTGCAGAGTATTGCTTTAATATAAATAGATTATTTGTATTTTTGGAATCATTAATACTCACATAGGTTTCTTCTTGTTAAGAACCATAACTAAGTCGACAAAGTACGCTGGAAGCACATGCATGTATAGATTATGCAATTTGAATCCCCATTCCGTTGGACATAATTTAATACTATTAAAATTGATTCCATCCGAATTTACAGCCGTCAGTGTTTCTTTTTGCTTATAAATATCATGGAATTCAAGGTGATTCAGATTAAAAGAAAGAGGCGAGCAAACGTTATACACCGCTGTGGAATCCTGGACCACTTGGGGATTTCTGAAGAAAAAATACAAAATGAATTAGTGTTTCAATCACGGTAGGTATTACGAATTAAGAGCTTGTTTGCTTAGCTATATTTTGCCAATTTTTTATGTTTACTGGCCTGCGAGAGTCCGTAGTGTATGTTTTATAGGCAGTCGATAATATGAGTTGAGCACACCTACTATATAGCATATGTTGTGTGACATTAATAAGTTTCTATCTCACGTCTTCTCTTTTTACTGGTCTTATATTACTTTGCTTTGTAAGTTTCATCGCACATTTCCGTTTCCCCAATTTTGAACCACTTCCCGTGATTCAATCTTCCTCAAATTTTGCACATAGAAACAACTATGGCGAAGAATACAGAAACCAAAAAAAATAAAAATAAAAATGGCGTCAAATTTATTTGCTTTTTAAGTTTCATCGCACACCTATTACCCCAATTTTGAACCACACCGTCATTCAATCTTCCCCAAATTTTGTACATTGATAAAACTAAGGTAAAGAATACAGAAAGCAAAATAAAAAAAAGGTTGAAATTAAGACCAGTTTTGAAAAATGGCATTTTTATATTAATTATTTTCTTTCTCAGGTGGATCTAAATGCACATTTACCAAAAAAAAACAATTTATATATTTTTCTTTGGAATGTCCGGATCTTTTCAATAAAATAGTGTACATATTAATGTGGCACATAGACATAGCTTTCTCGTCATCTATCGCATACTTAATAATGTTTTGCTTCTGCGGCCTATGTTTATCTAATTTATTTAAGTTTTCCCCCTTATTTAAAATCAGTCAACTTTTTTTTTGCATTCGAGCTTACCGAAGGTAACGGAAGCTATGTGATCTGAAGAAAGAAAATTTCTTATGTCTCTAAAGTCAAAAAATCCAAGAAAAAAATCTTTTTTAGATATCAAGAAACATTTTGTGTCACGTCTGAAGTCAGATTTTTACGTATTCACGTATCTTAAATACTACTCATCCAAATTTAAGAAGTTTTGATGGTGGACCCGTATCAGTTTCAACCTTCGTCCTACGTCCATTTGTTTATCTTTCACATGAGCACAATATACATTTATTCACACCTATATCTGACCCACTGAGTATTGCAAATAAGTATACATACCGTGTCAAAGCTGTTTTCCACGTAGCTACTATAACAGCATTGACAACTATATCAGATGAAATGTAGTTACACTAATGCTTTACATCGTTTGTATCCACAAAGGATCCCCACAACACATTTTTTTTAAATATTCACTTTTAAAATTAATGTTGCTTACTTCATTTGGCTCACTATGGACCATCTTATCCAGATCCGGCCCTTAAACAACCTAAAAGATTGGAGGCCACTGGCTTAGTATATTCTTCTCTTTCTAACTCACTAGAATTGTCGTATACAAAACGTTTATTGAAGCGAGCGTAAGCGAGCTTCTTACATTCAACGAAATATGCATCTTGTCTGTCTGTCTGTCTGTCTGTCTGTCAGTAACGTTTACGCGTGTGACGATAACTTGAGTAAAAGTTGACCGATTTAGTTGAAATTTGGTATACATGATCCTCATACTAATACTCAGGCTAGGTTCGTTGGACAGCTTGATCCGTCCAACAGTTCACGCGCAATGCTCGCGTAAACGTGAGCTTCAAATTTAAAATTGGAATTTCATGACAGGAAAAAATTCTATCATCACCTATTCGATGAGACGTCATCATCACCTATGCATCTTGTCTGTCTGTCTGTCTGTCTGTCCGTCAGTAACGTTTACGCGTGTGACGATAACTTGAGTAAAAGTCGACCGATTTAATTGAAATTTGGTATACATCTTCCTTTTACTGATACTCAGGCTAAGTTCGTTGGACAGCGTGATCCGTCCAAGAGTTCGCGCGCAATGCTCGCGTAAACGTGAGCTTCAAATTTAAAATTGGAATTACAGGACGGGAAACAATTCTATCATCACCTATTCGATGAGACGAACATTTTTTTCAAATAATATTTTTTAGTAAAACCAACAACGACACTGCTATGAATTAATAAAGATCGCTAAAACTATTTAAGCGGACCTAAATGTTTAAAATAGAGGAAACAACCTTTTTACCGATATCTTACGTTCTAACGTAACGATTTTAATAAAACTTCATATACATCGTCTAAAGTGCAATTGAAACAAGTATGTAAAATTTCAACTTGATACAAGCAGTAGTATTTGAGTAATGAAGTGATACATTTATAATATTAGTTTAAAAGCTATGACGGGTGGTTAAGATTCTTATAGTCGTATTGTGTGTAGGTTTGTTTAGGAAGTAAAGCTTTGTACCGAGTACCCCCACTCTACTCCACACTACCCTCTTCCACTTATCTTCAACTATGACATTCATCATGATTAACAAATTTTAATATTCAGTATTTTATTGCAATACGCTCGCTTCAATGATAGAGCCACGCGATGCCTAGCATTAGTTTAAAAGCTATGACGGGTGGTTAAGATTCTTATAGTCCTATTGAGTGTAGGTTTGTTTAGGAAGTAAAGCTTTGTACCGAGTACCCCCACTCTACCTCACACTGCCCTCTTCCACTCATCTTCAACTATGACATTCATCATGATTAACAAATTTTAATATTCAGTATTTTATTGCAATACGCTCGCTTCAATGATAGAGCCACGCGATGCCTAGTAATAATATATGTAGATGAGTGTATTATTATGAGGATTGTCATGATCATGCTTAAAATAATTCAAACAATACATACCGTGTCAAAGCTGTTTTCCATGCAGCTATTATAACAGCATTGACAACCATATCAGACGCAATGTAGTTACACTTTTGCTTTAAATCAAGCCAAGTGCATCTGATTAGTCCGAGTAAACATCCTAAGGAAAGTCCTATTGGTCCATATTTGTTATCAGTCCATCCAGACTCTGGTTCTTTATAAGAAGGAGCAACTGTAAAAAGAAAAGGATTAGAATATCTTGATGATAACAAACATGTTTGTATCTTGTGTAGGTATCATCAGAAAATCCAAAACAACAAAATATTTACCAATTGCTGGTCGAACAATAACTATAGGTAAGCGATCTCTATAATCATTGAATACATGTTCAGCAAGTGACTTCGAATATACATAAGTGTTTGGCATTTTTCCAACATACCTATAAATGATAAACATAATTATTTATCCTTCCTGCAAAAATTAAAAAGGTTTTATCTGAAAGAAAATGTTTATTAAAATAATGTTGTTTCTTTACTTTCTATGCAGTATTTCCACACTTGCTGGATCGACGTTTTTGCATATGTCAAGAGTTTTCCTCCAATCTGCTTTAGGTGGATAAAGTTCTTCTTTAATATAAATATGATCGCAGTTGGTGTAGGCTGTCGAAATGTATGTCAAGCACTGAAATAAAAATATTGTTAAGAACAAATATTCGAAAAAATTCGAGACTACTTTTTTTTCATGGATCGCTTTGGACACATGAGAAAGCTTTACTCCAACTTTGCGGGACCGTCCGGCGGAAGTGCGGGATACGGGGTACAAAAGTCAAGATAGTATATACTCTTCATGATGCATGTCGTTAGAAAGCTCTGAGTACAGTAATTATGGTTAAGTACACTTTTGTCACATTTTCATACATGAGGGGATTAAATGAAAAAACAAGAAAAAAGCTTTTAGTTATAAATTAAAAATATTACAATTTTAACTTCAACTGGCCTATAGGGTATTATTTAACACAACTACCAGGTGTTGCGATATTTCGCCTCCTCTCGAGGCATCTTCAGACCTTTATAATAGTTTTCTGTTTAAATGAATCTTTTTTTAAAAGAGACTAAATTTGCATTATATTCACTCCATCTATCCAAGCGTCTACCTTAGTATTGGTGAAAATTACTTTAGGGGATGTAATGTGCAATCCAAACTTCAAAGTTCCAACTAGAGACTCAAAATGAACCAAGAATTCGTGTATGTTCACTTGGTTCTTTTTGAGTAGGGTACTAGAAAGACTCACGAAACTCAATGCCTGTGGCTTTAAAATAAATAATTGCGGTGCAGCTTGTGGGTGCAGAAAGACGGGCTTTGCTCAGTTGCTTACCAACACTACGGCGGAGAAAATTACAGCAACGTACCACTCGAAGACGCTGATTGAAATGTAGATTATATATATATATATATATATATATATATATATATATATATATATATATATATATATATATATATATATATATATATATATATATATATATATATATATATATATATATATATACCAACATGGAGTAATGTTTTCTCCTTCGGGACAATGAACGTCCAGACGTTGATGTCTGAAGCAAAAATCGTCGAACTAGAAATGGCTTTAAAAGAAACTGATCTGAACATTTTAGGACTGTCTGAAAGAAAAAATAATTGAACGGAAAAATAGATATTTGTTAATGTTCAGTGGAACAGAGTCGGGAAGAAATGGAGTGGGTTTTATGGTTAAAAATAGCCTAAAGAATAACATCGTAGAATTTACCGGGATATCTGACAGAGTAGCGAAGCTGATACTAAGAACAAGCGATAACAGGCAGATTTTTTTTATACAGGTGTACTACGCTCCTACCAGGGAATCCACCGATGAAGGAGCCGATACTTGGTATGACTTGCTCACAACGACCATTAGAAGCTGTAATAGAAATGCAAATTATACATTCATTGTAATGGGAGATTTTTGAGAGCGAGAAAGGAAAATCAGTAGGGCCGTACGGTTACGGTAAGAGAAATAAGAGAGGTTGGAAGTTGGTACGCTACTGTCAAGAAATGAACCTACAAATAGGAAACACATTCTTCAAAAAAATGAAAAGGAAAAAAATGGACGTGGACCCTAACGGTATCTACAAAAATGAAATAGACTACATCATAACGGACAAATTAACTAAATTTAGAAACATTGAGACGATGCAAAGCTTTAAGTATCATTCAGATCACAAACTAATTTGGGGAAAAATAAATTTAAAAAATAAAAGATATAGAAAACAAAATAACGCAAGACCTTCTATAGTAAACCCCTATTTATATTTGGAAAACATAAAAGCTAATATAGAGAAAATAGATCTAAACCTTCCTAGTTCTGAATTGTATGATGTCATTAAATCAATACTATTTCAATCGCTACCAAAATCTTCAAAGCCTCTAGAAAGACCCAGCAAGATAAAAGAAACAACATTAAAATTGATAGAGAGTCGAGAAAGATTTTTAAAAAAAACCCAAGAAAAGTAAAGAAGATAAAATTGAACTAAATATCTTGTGTAAAGCGGTAAAGATAAAAATTAAGGAAGATATAAATGAATATTACTCTAAGACAGTCGAAAATATTATTGAAGGTTCCAACTCGATAAAGAAAACAAACAGAAGTATTAGCCAAGGAAAGAAGTGGATTCCTAGCCTTAAAGTTCTAAACGGTAAAACAACCATGGACCGAGAAGAGATAATAATAAATGCATCAAAATTTTATGAAAACCTTTACAGTAATAACCATTCAATAGAAACAGTAAACAATATTTATAACTCAAATAGCAACACCGACTTAAACTTTTCCCCAATACTTACCGATGAAGTGATATCAATAATAAAAAAGTTAAAAACAAACATAGCCCCAGGAGAAGATGAAATAACAAATGAAATGTTAAAAATCTCTGCCGAAGTGATATCTCCTGTGATTACTGCGCTGTTTAATAAAATTACGGAAGGAGATATTATGATCCCCGACGAATGGACTAAGGCAAATATAATTCTCATTCACAAGTAGGGAGACAGTGGTGATCTTAACAATTACCGGCCGATAAGTTTACTGCCTGTCCTTAGTAAGGTATTTTCAAAAGTATTAAAAGGCAGAATAAAGCGTCAGGTCGAGCAGTGTCAGCCTGTAGAGCAGGCAGGATTTAGAAGCGGGTACTCTACCATAGATCACTTGCATGTAATGAGGCAGATTATGGAAAAAAGTAAGGAATATAACATAGAAGATTATACATGGCGTTCATAGATTATGAAAAAGCGTTTGATTCCTTGGACCACGGATATTTATTTGCATGCCTTGAAGAAGCGAACATAGAAGAAATAGCTGTGCAAAAAAATCAAAGAAATCTACAGCAAGAGTGAAGGCAGCATTGTGTTAGAAAGACCAGGCCAGTATTTCCAACTAAAGAAGGGCGTTAAGCAAGGTGAACCGCTGTCTACAGACCTGTTCATATTAGCTAGCGAGTACGTGTTCAGGAAGGTAGACTGGAGGGACATGGGTATCAAAATAAACGGGGAACATTTGACACATTTGAGATTTGCCGATGACGTCATTATATTTTCCAAATCTGCATCTGAATTGAAACTGATGTTAGAAAGTCTCAACTTAGAAGGAAAGAAAGCTGGTTTCAAAATAAACCATATGAAAAGACAGTTAATGACTAACAGCGGAGTAGAACCATTACATCTTGAAGGTAAACCATTACAATGGGTCAATGAAGCCGTCTATTTAGGTCAGTTAGTCTCCTTTGAAAAAGCAACGAGGAAAGATATTGACAGAAGAATTACAATTTTGCTGGAAGCAAAATGGCTATAAGATTAAAACAGCAAGTTTTCGACGCATGCATTGTACCATGTCTCACTTATGGAGCACAGACTTGGGCGATGAATAAAGGGGACGCAGCGAGACTAATGGTGACGCAGAGAGCAATGGAGAGATGCATGCTTGGAGTGAAGAAAACAGATAAGATGAGGAACTCGGAAATCAGAAGGAGAACCGGAGTAAGGGACGTTGTTGAAGTGGCGAGAGCGTTGAAATGGAACTGGGCAGGACATGTAGCAAGATCCGACAAAGATAGATGGACCATAAGAGTCACAGATTGGTATCCCAGAGAGAAAAAACGCAAGAGAGGAAGACCGACCAGACGTTGGAGGGACGATCTAGTGGAAGAAGCTGGCGTGGCATGGTCTAGAACTGCACAGGACAGAAGCTCATGGAACACCATGTTGGAGGCCTATGCCCAGAAATGGGCCAAATTCCATCAAAGAGAGAACTTTATTGCTTATAAAAATAAATATTTACAAAAAAAAAGAAAAAAAAAATAAATAAATAAAATAATAATAAAAATCAAATCTAAAATACATAAATTAAGTTAAGATTTTAGTAATTATATAATATGGCTGATTTAGAGATTTTAGTAATTATATAATATGGCTGATTTAGAGATTTTAGTAATTATATAATTGCCTTTGCCCGTCGAGTGGCCAGGTAGATATATGCCAGGTACTTGTATAGTAGTTGATACTTGTAATATCTGGTAATGTTGTAGGAGGTTGTGGGATATTTTAGCCATCAGGTGGGTTAATTATACTGTTATAATTCACAATAAATGACAAAATAAACAAACATAAAAGCAAACAAAGAAACAAATTATGAAAGCCATTGACGTCTAAAGAAGCTGAGCTAGTTCAGTGGAGTTGTAGAGGGGATTGTGTAAGATGGGGTGACAGGAGCGACGGGAGAGGATGGGAAGATCGGACATATTCCCGTCTCTTTCCCTTCTTATAGCGCGGCAATGTTCAAGTAAATATATATTAATAACTTTGGTACTAACCAACATATTTCGGAGAAACAAAGGATCTAACATGCGCTAAATGTTAGTGCACATATAATTCATTTAATATACAAATAACACAGCAACCACATCGTAAAAACCTCTATATAAAAAGTATTTTCAATTTTATCCCCCTCAAAACTAAAAATAACCCAAATAGAACATAACAAAAATGAATCTGCTATTCAAGAGCTTTTCAACGATATACATCATATTATAAAAGATTAACTTTAACCTTTGTACCCCTGTACTCTAAGGTACCAAAATTATATTTTAAAAAAAAACAGACAATACAAAAGGGCATTAATTTAACTAATAAACAAATATAAATAAAATAACCTAATAACAAAAACTTATTCAAACCCTTTCACTTAAACAAAATTAAAAATCGGTACAAAAGTACGTGTACAACATTTTTAAAAAGTAAATAAATATAATAGCTTTAATGTACAAATCAAGGCCTTTCAAATAATTGAAGCGAGCGTAGCGAGCTTCCTACATTTAACGAAATATGCTCCGTGTCTGTCTGTCAGTAACGTTCACGCGTGTGACGATAACTTGAGTAAAAGTTGACCGATTTAGTTTAAAATTGGTATACATGATCCTCTTACTAATACTCAGGCTAAGTTCGTTGGACAGCGTGATCCGTCCAAGAGTTCGCGCGCAACGCTCGCGTAAACGAGAGGTTCAAAAATTAAATTGAAATTTAAGGACGGGAAAAGATTCTATCATCATCTATTCGATGAGACGAACATTTTTTTCAAATAACATTTTTTAGTAAAACCAACAGCAACACCGCTATGAATTAATAAAGATCGCTAAAACTATTAAAGCAGGCCTAAACGTTTAAAATAGAAAAAACAACCTTTTTACCGATATCTTACGTTCTAACGTAACGATTTTAATAAAACTTCATAGACACCATCTGATGCACAATTGAAACAGGCATGCAAAATTTCAATTTGATACATGCAGTACTTTGTTTGTAGCAAAGCGATACAAATTATAAATATTGAAATGGAGATGTGTGGTTAGAGGAATAGTAAGAATGCGGGGTGGTTCCCTTACTACTAGCCGCTGCACTACTACCAGACCCATTATCTATCAACTCATCATGACTCACAATAATCTTTTTTCTTCAATATTCAATACATATTTATTACTATACGCTCGCTTCAATGATAGAGCCACGCAATGCCTAGTATACGACACAACATTAAAAACCAAAAACGTGGTCACGTGACACGGCACAAAAGAAAAAGTGTACTCTCATGTTCTCAGGAAATAGGATGAACTAATGAAATAAAATATACTCAATTTAAAGAGCATTAGTGTGAGATTTAAGCGCCTCAATCAGAAATAAAATCGGTCTACAATTGTAAAAAAATATGGTCATTCAAAGTAAACAAATTGAAAAAATAAAAACAAATAAAAATCTAAAACTATCAACATTTAGAGTACAACCGATAGAGGTACGACAAAAAGTCATAGAACCAAAGATCTTTTAAAATCAGTTACCGCTGGTGTTATCCGTTTTCCAATACGAATTACCGTTTAGCTGCAATAAGCCCAAAAACAGCTTAAAAATCAAGTCGGCCATTTTTATTTTTTTAGGGGGGGAAGAAGTGGGAAAAGTGAACTTTTTATAATTATTTTGGTTCACAATATGGACATTGCGCGTCGAATGGCGCAAACCTCAAGTCTCTAGCTCTTCTGGAAGTGGGTAAACATAAATGTCAGTGAGTGAGTCAGTTAGCCATGCGGCTTTATTTTTATATATATATATATATATATATATATATATATATATATATATATATATATATATATATATATATATATATATATATATATATATATATATATATATATATATTGTCAAATCATTGTAATGATTTCAAGACAACTGAACATATTTCAATAAATTGACAAGAAGGTAATAAATGTCCTGGTTTCTTAGCATCTATATATATATATATATATATATATATATATATATATATATATATATATATATATATATATATATATATATACATATATCGCACACCCAATTCAGCAACGTGACAACTCAAAAAATTCGGTTTTTGAGTTATCCCCGTAGATCGATAGAGCGGATCGAAAGCTACAAGTAGGTAGTATCGTGATTATTCTAGTACTAATATTCACCACGTGAGAACAGTTGTATCTCTGCTACTTTTGACGTGTGGAGCGAATAAATGTAGGCAGTAGTGTAACAAGTCGAGAGGTCTCAAAACGCCTTTGACCAGCTAACCAGTTTGATAAGTCAGTATAGTGATTTTTTTATTAGTTATCACTTTGCTAAGTATTAAATTTTATTATTTTGAGTTGTCACTTTACTTTCCATCTGAATTTTGAGTTGTAACACTTATTACTTATAATACCCTTGTCAATCAATAATTCAGTATAGTGTTTTTTTCTTGTTATCACTTTGCAAACTATTATTTCATTTATTGTTTTTGATTGTAACATCACTTCTCATACTAGTATTTTTGAGTTATTACCTTACTTACTACTCAGTGGTATAATTTTTTTAAATTGTTACGTTACTTTACATCAGGATTTTTAATTGTAACATGTACTATTGGAAGTTACCCTAATAAATCAATAATCAGTACAGTGATTTTTGTCGAATTTTTAACTTAACCAAATGTATTTAATTTCATTATATAAGAATTTATCAAATTACTTGCAGTTTAAATGATCATTTATCAAATTATTTATACCATTCCATTATTATAACTCTTGACTAAACAATGTATGTTTATAACCCATGAAAACAACCGCGGATAAAAATAAATAATGGCCAGAAGGCTGACGGTTTGTTTTATGTAATTTCTTAACTTAAGTAACCATACATTATATTATCTTTCAGAGTTATATATGAACAGCGATAGGAATACCTAAGTAGAGCGGGGAAGGATTGAAAATTGTGAAAATAGTCATGGAGGACAAGCATTATACTGAATCAAATATAAAGGTTAAAATCCTAAAATATAAAATAAAAAGAAAATGCAAAACAAGTACCAACAATATTTATATTTATATTGGCAATGAGTAATTACTAATGACATTGGCTACAAAATAGTTTTGAGTGTGAAAGTAATTTTATATAAAATTACTGAAAAGCATTTAATTCTTAGAAAAAGCAATTTTATTAATACTCCTCTCCAAGAGAGTTTTAAAGAATATAGAATAGACGATATTATCTACTTCAAATAAAAAAAAGTAAAAAATACTTATCATTGCTAAGTGCTACTGTTCCAGTGCCAAAACTTAATAGTACTATTGATGAAGTAGCAATACTTGACAGCACTACTGATGACGTAGCAATGCTTAACAGTTCTACTGATAAGGCAGCAATACTTTTTAAACAATGTTGAATTCTCAGAATCAACTGACTACTACATCTTTTGTTTACTACATTGTAAACCGAATAGCCAGATAGATGATTCCGATTCGGAATGTGATAATTCTCATTCATCTTCAGATGATGAGAATTCAATTTCTACTGAAATCCACTTCCAAAAGAACCAAAACAATAGAGCATAATAGCAATAACCGTTTATCATGTAATAATTGTAACACTAAGGTGACAAAAGGAAAGAGGAAGAGTTCGTCAAGCGAATTGGAAGAAGATTAGTAGTCTACATAATTTTTAAATAAATAACAATTTCTTTCCTGTATTTGATAACTTTCCTATTTTTTATCTTTTTCTTATTGTTATTAAATAGGCTTGTCATAATTCTGCCAAATATAAAATGATTTAATTGTTACGATTCACAATCACGGGGTTTCCTTTTTATAATGTACTAAAGCCCGAGATTGCAAATTGTAATTATAGCTTAAGCTCGTGAAAAAACAAAACTTTATTTTACCTACAAACAAGGTTACCATAGAAAATAATTTGTTTAAATACAATTGGATGACTTAATATGTGATGTAATTGCCTATAGTATGAAGTTGTCAAGTACATTCCTTTAACAAAAGGAGGTGAAGTACCGTTACATTGCAAAAAAATGCATGAGAAAGTTAAATGGATAGAGTGACAATTCAAAACGTTTTTGCAAAAACGTGAAAATGGACCATTTTTAACAAGCGGAAGTATAAATATGGTGTCAGTATCATCAGCGGATAACTGCACTACAATTTTGACTGGTCAAATTAGTCTTTAATTGTTTACTCTTTCCTTGAGATAACTTTAAAGTTACTAAAAACTTTAAACTCGTTTTTCTCAAAACTAAGATTTTAGAGTTGTCACGTTGCTGAATTGGGTGTGCGATATATATATATATATATATATATATATATATATATATATATATATATATATATATATATATATATATCAGCAATGTAATACCGTGTTTTTGCACACTGCAATAAGGTACACAATTTGTGTTACTGAGAGACACCTTTGTTCTGCCAGCCAAGCAAGAATGGCGGTGTGAGAGCACGCTCGTCTCTGATAAAGCCCTATATCTGATCTTCTTGATTTGGTATAGGTCCAGAGTTGGGTGGGCATCGTCGGGCCCCTGATGAGTCGGACGCGACGAAACGATGCAGGACATGGCGTAATGCCGAGCCAACATCTTTGTGACGTATAGTCTAATGTTGGAACAGTTCCTATGTGTCATGCTTGCGTGGCACATCCCCTGGTGTCTCTCACTAACACAAATCGTGTACCTTATTGCAGTGTGCAAAAACACGGTATTACATTGCTGATTTGTTTTGCCAGCCAAGCAAGAATGGCGGTGTGAGAGCACGCTCGTCTCTGATAAAGCCCTATATCTGATCTTCTTGATTTGGTATAGGTCCAGAGTTGGGCGGGCATCGTCGGGCCCCTGATGAGTCGGACGCGACAAAACGATGCAGGACATGGCGTAATGCCGAGCCAACATCTTTGTGACGTATAGTCTAATGTTGGAACAGTTCCTATGTGTCATGCTTGCGTGGCACATCCCCTGGTGTCTCTCACTAACACAAATCGTGTACCTTATTGCAGTGTGCAAAAACACGGTATTACATTGCTGATTTGTTTTGCCAGCCAAGCAAGAATGGCGGTGTGAGAGCACGCTCGTCTCTGATAAAGCCCTATATCTGATCTTCTTGATTTGGTATAGGTCCAGAGTTGGGCGGGCATCGTCGGGCCCCTGATGAGTCGGACGCGACAAAACGATGCAGGACATGGCGTAATGCCGAGCCAACATCTTTGTGACGTATAGTCTAATGTTGGAACAGTTCCTATGTGTCATGCTTGCGTGGCACATCCCTTGGTGTCTCTCACTAACACAAATTGTGTATATATATATATATATATATATATATATATATATATATATATATATATATATATATATATATATATATATATATATATATATATATATATATATATATAATCTACATTTCAATACCTTTACTATGATACCCCACTTAAAATTTAAAGAAAATAAAAATGTTGGGTCACCATAGTTACGGTCACCTAAAAATGCAAAAAATTTACTTTTTTATATGAACTCCCAGAAATATCTATCTATTTTTAGGGCCTTTTCTTATGGGGTAGAGGGGGAGAGGACATTTTTTTTTGGCGTTTTGTTTTGATTTTTAGGCAACGAGATCGTGGATGCATTATTATTTCGAGGGCAAAGCGTTTAATTCAAAGGCAAAGTCCAACAAATTTAGTTATTTCCGAATAGCTCACTTCCTATAACTCGGACACCAATCAAGGTGGTTATTAAAATTAAAGATAATAAAATCTCCCATAAAAAAGTCTTATACATTTTTTACGTACAATGGACGGTTTACGGAATATAGGGCGAAGAATATCTATGAATATCTAGTATCCGTCGCCACACCACTTTTTACGTATTTTTACGAATATCTAGCTTCCTATGGCTCGGAGATAAATTAAGGTGATTATCAAAAAGAAATATTATTAAATTTCCCACAGAAAAGTGGAAAAATATGTGTTGATCATGTTTTATGTATGACGAACATTTTGGAGTCAACTGAAGTAGGAAGGCATGGTGCTACCCCAAACCTCCAGAACGTAGATCCAAGTTGGTTTGAAAACTGTGTTGTAAAATTACTGAATTATAACTCCTTATCGTGTTGTAGATAAGGAGTTATAATTCAGTAATTTCTAGTAGTCGAAGCAGCAACTTGTAGCGTATTGAGATGTCGGTGCGTTTAGTCTTCGTGTGATGTTGCCAGGTGAATCAAGGTGAAGGCCAAGGTAACGGACAGTGCTGGATTGAGGAAGGAGGTGGTTGATGGTGAAGAATTACACGAGTAAAAGTGTCAAAGAGTTTAAGTGACATGTACAATTTTATACTCGTTAATCCGGAGACCAACCAAAGTTCGAGCAGGAGAAGGTGTTATTGGGAGTTATTGAGGCAATTTGAGGGTCTCGGTGGACGGATAGGATTGTCTTGTCATCTGCAAAGGTGGCAAGCACTGAGGAAGGTTGTTGAGGGATGTTATGTTTGTAGAAAGAATATAAGAAAGGAAAAATTTATTTAAGCTGTGAATTAATTACTCGCCGAAAACTTTATCGATGATATGTATTATTTCATTATGGACAACATGATGAGGGTTGCTCGTAATCATATCACAATGTAGAGTAAGACTAAGACATATAAATAAGAATGTTAAAGCTCATTCGTAAAAAATTTATTGAAAAAAAACAAAAAAAAAACAGCTATTTACTTACAACTAATTTAGGCATAGTAAGAGCCAGATCTACCATCTTTTTTGCCCCTAACGTATTCATATGAACTGCTTCTCTTAGAGGATCATCGAATCTCACTGAAGCAGCACCGTGGAATATGACACTGACTTCTTTCCTAAGGAGTTCTTCGTGTTCTTGAGATAATCCCAATCTTTCTTCTGATACATCACCGGCAAGAGCGATTACTTTAGATTCCAACGCACCTGGGTATTTCTCCCGGAGTCGGAGAAAAGCCTGGTAAAAAGATTTTGTAAACATATTTTATTTCATTAGTATAATTTTAACTTAATAAAATACTTGTATTTTCACAAAGATCTTGCTAGTTTGAAAAAGGTCGGTTCAATCATTATCAAAACTGATAATAGACGTTTGTAAAATTGTACTTACCCTAGATTTTAGGGTTTCCTCTAACCTCCCCTGTGTGGTCTGGCCTATTTTTTTGTTCCTGATTAGTACATAAATCTTGTCAATGTCTGGACAAGAGTATAATAGTTTTTCCACAAGAAGTTTACCTATGTATCCGGTGAAACCTGTGACAAATATTGATCTACCTTTGTAGAATTCGGGGATTCCAATCGGTATGTCGTACTTAGTATCATCCATGACCTAAAAAATTAAAACATTTTGTCAAATGCCAAAGATGTTAATTGTTATAGCTTCTTTAAATAATAATATAAATCCACCGTTGTCAATTTCTTAAGTTGTTTACAGTCATTACTAATCTAGATAACATTACATTAGATTTGTTCTCATATTACCGGTTAAAAAGAGGAAGTATTATCTTTGTTCATTATTCTCTCACTAAACCACTCTATATTCACTTGAACATACCCCATTATACTATTACACGGGATTGGCATCATGAGAAATGTCCATGTCACCGTTTAGGATAGTATCTTAGGAATCTAATATCCCAATATAATAATGTGAGTATATGGTATGATGTCCAAAAGTTGCACTTATAGATTCTTATGGATACTTTATCGCTGATACCTTAAAACACTTTTAAAGAAGACATTTATTTGAGATATTTTTTGGCAAATTGAGAATCGATTCTTCCCTAAGTTAGACACCGAGCGTCCTTATTTGAAGGTTCCTCAGAATACCGTTGAAGCTCTTCAGTTAGGGACCGACAGATTCTGGCTCTTCCAAAATTGGAAAATAGTCATTAAGACTGCCGAACACACGTGACACACATATGTGACAAACATGTGAATAGAATCCTGAACTATATTTTCAAAAGAAATAAAGACAAATTAGTATTTTATTTTTTTATTTTTTTAATTATTTTAGTATTCATAATTATATTGATTGTTCTATTTTATTTATTTATTCGATTATTCCATCAATTAATTAATTTTATTTTGTTGCTTTTACCAAAATTCATGTTATACTAGACGCTATATTTGTAGATATGTATTTACAACCTTATATTTTATAACTAGCCTTCACCCCGATCTCAGCGTAGGGCTCATGCTAGGAATCAGTGGCTAGGTTTCCTATAATCATGAAGTCCAAGCGGTAAAATGAAACGCCTTGGTTTCGTTTCCAAAGACTTCAATAAATAAAATACTCTTTCACTTGCAGTTAAGAGGCAATTTATCAGATGCTAGAAATCCTCCATTTCAAATCATAGGCACGATAAATAACCAATAGAAAAAAAAATAATATTCTTAATCTATGCCTCAAGAGTTTTCAAATAAGATTTTAAAAAAATGTTACACGGGGCGTGTCTTACTGTCTCGAAAGAGAAAGTAAGAAGTCGTTTCCATACCATATAATACCAAAATATTGGCAGATATATAGATGAAATATAGGGAAATTATTTATCTTATAGAGAGTCCAAATGTTTAAATTTTCAAAATGGTGGCAGATATCAATACAAAATTCAGCGGAAATTATTTGTCTTATAAATAAATAGTTGTTCGCGAAGTCTCACGTAAAAGGGTTTCGTTGATATCCTTAACATAAAACTAGTTATATTAAGTAGGGGGGGGGGGGGGGGAACGTGAATTTGTTGATGCTTGCGTGAAAAATAAAACAATTAACAGGTGATATACATTTTTGTAATCTATTCTTTAATTAGTTACCCCACACAAAATTTCAAAAAAATAATCTTTTTTGTGGTGGGAACTATACGCCATATCGGATTCCCAAATCAGTTAAAATTGCTATTCCAATTCAAGCAAAATTTCGATGTTTTTTGACAAAATGGCGCCGAAAATTAAATACTTTCCCTCAGTGGTATATATTTTTGTACTCTACTCTTCAATACCTTTCATTTGATACCCTACTAAAAATTTTATAAAAATATTTTTTCGTGTGACATGAATTATCCGCCATTTTGGATTTGAACTGCTGATAATATTGAGTTCGCTATATTTTTCTTAGGAGCGCGTCAAAACGATCTTTAATACTGCAAAGATTCATATATATATTTTTTTTATTCAGAAGTTATTGGAACCGTACAGAGTGACAGACGGACAGACAGACACAGGAACGAAACTATAAGGGTTTCTTTTTTTGGTTTTACCAGCGAAACCCTAAAAAGTATAATTGGTGCAAATTTCAGCGCTATCGGAAAATGTTTGAATATTTTACGAATTTTTGAAATTTTTACAGACTCAGAAAAATGGGTTAATGACATCACAAATATATGATTTTCCGGGCCGCACATCTACATGTCGTAAGGACTGATCTTTGTACCAAGTTTTAAATGGGTAGCTTATAAACTGTAGGAGTTGTGCGTCATTTTTGTTTTGATTTTAAAATTAATAACCGACATTGTTATGAAAATATGTATAATTTTTTTTTTTTAATTTGATTATTATAATTTTTTTTTAATTAAAATTGTTAATAACTTTGGTTCTACCCAATACGAAACCAAGCCTTCAACATGCGCTACATGTTTGCGCACACATCTGCAATAAAAATTAATCGATATCGTTAAGTCAGTTTTGTGCCTATTAAGTCGGACTGGTGGGACACACTCACATACACGAAAAATGTTAAGGCCGGATTCGGTTTTTGGAATTTATTGAATGAAATCATATCCAAAACTTTTGCAACTCTAATCAATGTACAGACAAAACTTTAATTTTGTATATACAGACAAAATAATTAAAAAAACAGTATCAACAAATTTAGGTTACAAGATTTGTCCCTGAAAAACAATTGAAGTTAATTAAAAGCGTGTAAAAAACAAGTTTATCGTTAAATATTTTATTCGTATATATTACAATTCCTTTTTTTTACTTTCTCATATAATGAGAAAGTATTGTGATGGCGCGAAAAATTGATTTTGCGATTTTGATGGATTTACACGTTTTGATGTCCCCAGAATCCAAAAAGTCGTTTTTTTAAAAATGTCTGTCTGTCGTCTGGGCAGACGCCTGAAGCCTAAACTACTAGGCCGATTATGACGATATTTGGCATAAATGTTCAGAAAAATCATACCCCGAGGCGAAATCGAGAAATTAATTTAAGCTCCAAATTTGGGGGCGCAACCCCACAAAAATCTAAAAGAAAAAGTCTCGAAAACGTTTCCGACGATTTTGATTAAAAAATTCTAAAAATGTCTGTTTAAACCCGAATCTATCGATATAAGCCGTTTTCCCGGGAAAAATCTAGTTCCTGAGAAAATAGATAAAAACGCGGACGGGGAGATCCCAGGTTCGATTCCCCGCCAAGGAGAAGTTATTTTTATGGTAAATTTGGATGAAATGTTGAGTAATAATTAAGTGTACATACAAAAACTAATAAATGGAAAACACTTGGCTAAGTAATTACGAACTCGTATATGAGAAAGTTTGTCTGAGTTGTCTCGGACCGATTTTTTTAAATCGTGAAAGTAAATTAAATAAAAAAAGTCTGCCAATTAATTACTTTATTGATGTTTTGCTATATTAACCTATTATTGCCTTATTTACTTAATGGTTCCACCTTTTGCTTCCAAGCTTATCCCAAGCATAGTGATCGATCTGCCGAAAAATTCCAAGACTGAAATCTGTTTTATACATCAGATAATGTTTACCATACTTTCATTACCTTCTGTAAGGTCAGAAGCAAAATAATTAATTAATAGAAATAATTAATAAAATTACCTAAAAAATAAATTGATGTACTCACTATAAAAACTTTATATTATTTATTTTAATATAATTTTATCTACTATCATGAGTAGAGTTCGGATTTTGCATATTTGCATATCTTTTTTTATTGCCCCAAGTGATTTTTCTTTACGAATTATGACGTTTGGAAGGCACTAGGCCACTTTAAATTCAAATTTAAAAATGCATATTTTGCATATTTCGGGCATTATTGCATATAATTGCATATTTCCGGCATAAGTGCATATTATTGCATATTTTCGCATAAATATTCTCCTTTTTGAGAGAAATTTCCACTAAAGTGCATATTTTATATGATTTTTCTATTCAAACATATATTATCTAGGTACCAAAACCTTTTAAGGATTAGAAGACATTCACTGTCTAACGGTGCAAGTCAACCCCCTGTTTTATATAAGATATAAGCTTCTGCCAGGCCAGGGGGTTTACCAGTCCCTACTGGTTGGTACCCAAAGAGGGCTTGTTTTCTTGTTTTTCGACTTAATCCCAGACAAAGCTACCGCTGACGATTCATAGAGTGCTGCCCTTATTATCGGATTAAAATGGCTTCGTTACCCAAATGAATGCACAACACGTGCATTAGAGTCCTTCCTTCTAGGGCCTCCTTCTAGAGCCTTCTTCGAGGGCTTCGAAAAGTCGGCAAATTTGGCCATCCCAAAAGCAAAGAGTGCCCTTAACAACCGCCAAGTCTGTCAGAGATTGGCATTTATTAAAGCTCATTTCGGGGTCTTTCCAATATAATTGAAAAACTGGAGACTCCCGGTTTAGAGCTGACGAAAGCTGTAGCTCTCCTCGAGGAACTTAAGGAAAGGAGTAAGGGTTGCCGGGTCCGATTGGGGAAAGACTTCGACAAAAAATTGACGCTGTTATCCACCGTAATCCGGGTTGGACCACTGTGGAGAATGTCACCTGAATCCTGGAAGGGGCGGTGTAGTGTAGAGACGAAATAGAAAATCTTACCCCAGCTGACGTCGCTGCCCTAAAATATGTTCCAGTAGTGTCGTGCGACGTTGAGAGAACGTTTTCACATTTTAAAATAGTTCTTTCCGACTGCAGACGAAATTTTAAGATTACAAATTTAGAATAAGTCTTAGTTGTTCAGACAAATTTTCGTTATTTTTCGTAAATTTAAATAATTTATAACAAATTAATTGTAAATTTTAATTACTTTAAAAATACAGTCAATAACTCTATATTGTTGGTGGTTATTCTTGTGTATTTCCCAGCCTAATCTTCAAATACCAGGTTTTTGGGTATTTTTAACCCTCGAAATGCACCTTACATAGCACTATTCAATATATTATATAGCTGCCTATTGGACTTTATATATTAGGAATAAGTGCATATTTGAGTGCATATTTTTGGGATAAGTTGCATATTTTATGTACATATTTTGCAATTTTCAAATGCATATATTAAGGTTTTTAAGTGCATATAGATCCGAACTCTAATCATGAGCCCCACGCTGAGCGTGGGGTGAATGTACAAGATTTGCAGACAAAAACGAAGTAAGGTAAATAAAATGTAAAAAAGTACTCATATATGCACGAAAACACAATAGAAAATAATTCAATGTACGAGAATAGAATCCTAAACAATTTTCATAAGAAATTGAGACATATTCGTCACATTTTTATTTTTCTAAACTAAACATTTTACTACTCAGATTAATTTAAACTTAATTATATAAATTACTTTGTCTCTTTAATTGTAATGATTAGAAACGGATCTCTAAATTTTACATATTTACATAATATAGTATTATTATGAAATGCACCATTTTTCTTATTGTATAACCCAAATATAATTTTTAATATAATATTTTGCAATTTGAATTCCACCTCATATATATATGTATTTTGATTTAATTACAATTAAAATAATTACCTTAATTTTATTAGACAAAATTATAACTGGAGTTGAACTAATGAACAAACCACGATTATAGACATCTAGTTTTAAGACCGACTGCAAAACTACTGAGTGTAAAATGGGATTGTTAATTTTTTTTCCTTATGAATACCATATATAATAGGATTCCCATGAGATTATTCTCAGTTACAATGAACAAAAAAGTAGAATTTTTATTTTGTACTATTGTGACGATTTTGAGGAGACAAATAATCTCATTGTAGAACTGATAAATATTAAATAGTTTTTCAAAAAAAGTGTTACGCACATAAGAAAAAGGTTGACGGGGGCAATGTAGACGACGATTCTTAGGCTGGTCGTCCACTGGAAGCGTGTACGAGCGGCGACGAGCTTCGCGCTACACGAGCGGCTACGGGCGGCCACGCGCTACCGATCCCATTTATGTAAAGCCAATGTACCCTCGTCCACTGCGGGCGACCTTGAGCGGGTGGCTACGAGCGTGCATGCGCTACAAGCGGCGACGGGCGACAGATCCCATTTCGATGGGATCTCCGCCCGCCGCCGCTTGTACACGCCTGTATCTACTACCACTCGATCTTTTTATAAACGTATTTTTAACCTTTTTTTTTACTTGACTACCTATTTTTGTGCACAGTGCAATGGAGAATACTAAACTTTCTTATGTACATGTTATATTTTTCGTTCTTACCTTCATATATTTTTATAAAATATAGATATATTTTTGTACACAATACATTAGATTTTTTTTTAATTTCATTCACATTACTTCTGTCACATGTCTTCTGCAGCAATAAATTTTTAATAAATAAATAAATGTTTTAATAAATAAATATAAATAAATAAATAGCCACTAGAGAAGAAATCTAACAAGTACCTAAAATATAAATTGTAATACTATAAAATGAAAAATCATAATATAGAATTATATAATTTAATTATGTAATTAAATAAAAATCTTAAAAAAAAAAGAATAATTATTTTCTTTAATTATGGAGAGTGGGAGATAGGGAAAAGTAATTGAAAAAAATTAATAGTAAACTTTGGATAAAATATTGGATTTAGAGTGAAGGTATTTTATTTATTTTACTCTTCTCAGCAAACCCTTTCATTTTATACCCATATAATGGGCGTGCTTAAAAAAACTAGTCCGCTATCTTGGATTTAGAGTGACGTGACTTAGCTAACCATGCATTGCCTTCCAAACTAAACGTGTATGCAAAATTTCAATTCAATTGGTTGAGGATAACTGCTTAAAAATTCAGTTGCAAGATTCATATCGAAGATTCTCGTACAAATTGCAAGTTGCAAGTTAAATAAAAGCTTATTAGATAAGGAATGCTAGATTTAAGATTAGATAGGCTGGATAAGGATAAATTGCTAACATTACATTAAAAAAACTTTAGTGATAAGTGGATTTATGGTATGTAAAATATATTTGAACTTTACGACGTTTTGTTCATTCGGTAATAGTAAACAAATTTATTTCATTCCTCTCTAATTCTTGATGAAAGTTGTAGAATTCGCCCAGAAATTTTCTTTATGCAAAAATTGGATTCGCCCAACAGGATCTTCTCTTTTGGACTGCATCCCGACGCCTCAAAAGGTAAAGATTGTCTAAAAAATTAAGGTCCTCTCCATCATCTCACCCTAAGTTAGAAATAAACTGCTTGAAGCGCATAGTCGCCTACAGTGGAAGAGCCCTGTCGCGTGTTGCCGCTTGTCTCGTTGTCGCCTGTAGCCGCCCGTGTAGCGCCAAGCTCGTCGCCGCTCGTACACGCTTCCAGTGGACGACAAGCCTTAACCAGTGCCAAACCCTCACTTTCCGGACACTCGCACTTTTGCGTTATGTAGTTACTTGGTAACGTTTCTTACTTTCTTATATAAATAGAATAAGAATAAGAAATATATTTGTTTTTACAGCCTAAAGGCTATATACAAAAGAGTTGCTATACATTAATTTAAAAAAAATCATTACAATTACAGAGATTACATGATCAAAAATAAAGGTTAAACTTCTTTAACTTATATAAATTGAGACATAAGTAAATAAAAATACATAGGTAAGAAATGGCTTTCCGCTGCATTAATAAGTACACATAGTTAATATACAATTTTAAGTTTTTGGTAGTTTTCATACTACGGAAAGTTTAAATTTTAATTTAAATCAAATTATAATTATTATTTACTACGGGAAACAGACAGTGAAAAATACACTCCCACGCCGGGATTTGAACCCGGGTCAAATAGTAGTGGATACGGGAGACCCGGGTTCAAATCCCGGCGCGGGAGTGTATTTTTCACTGTCTGTTTCCCGTAGTAAATAATAATTATAATTTGATTTAAATTTAAATAGTTAATATAGTATATTACGCGTCGAGTGCGGAAAGTAGCATTTTGCATGCGAGTGTGGAGTTTGAACCCGAGCGACAGCGAGGGTAGTAAAACCACACGATCAATGCAAAATGCCGTTTTCGCACGAGTTGCGTACCGTACTTTATCTACGATTGTTAGATTTAAATAATAAATACAGAAAAAAATAAACTTGCTGTATGTAAGTTCGTATCTCTTCTCTTAATAAAGATGGCATTAATCTTGAGTTGTATTTTTTTCTGAATTAATTATTTCTGGAGGAGTATTATTCTCTACATTTTCGTCAAAGCCACTTGATTCATTCATTGTTTTTCACTATAAACTCGATATAAACAGTTACTTTAATAAAATAATAGCAAATTAGTTTTGCTAAATGTAAACAAACTCGCTAATCGTGCGTAAAGCTGAAGAATTCCTCTTCTTTACCGCGCTAGCGTGGTAAAGAAGAGGAATCTCTTCAGAACTATGAGATGCGCATGCGCAATGATTACAAGTACGTAAATAATCACTTTCTACTCATCTAAACAGAGATACAATGTTTATATTTCGTATCAATCGTAGATAAACATATTAATTAACTATTAGTATTTACTAAATTTATTACAATATAGTATTCACTTTGATAATGCTTTTATAAAATTGTTCGTCATAAACTTAATACGCTTATGCCAATACATACATAGATTAATGCCCATACATCATATCACTCATATACAAAATTATTTATTTTGTACATTTATTTAGTTTTAGTTTTAGTTTTAGATTTTTAGTATCCCAGTATCCATATAATAGTCCAGGAGATAGCGTGCAAAGAAGTGTCTGACTAACATCAAGCTAGAATTTTGTATACAAGTCAATCTTTTAGCGCCTTTTAAGAATATGTGGTCGGCTAAGTTCGTCTGCGGGACATAGCTTGGCAATAGGCTGTAACAACCAAGATTTATTGGTTGATATTTTTAAAGTATGTTCGATCTATCCCGGGTTTATTGCTTATAGGAAGCAACACGGATTAGATCTAAGAGTTTATCTATTTTGTTTATTTTGAAGGTTCTAGTTATGTAAAATTCTTTCTTTTAATTTACTGTAGATATGAATGTTTTTATTGTTATGAGAGTGTGTGTGTATGTGTGAGAGTGTATGAGTATTAGAACTACTGTTTTGTTTGGTTCCGAGGTCCAGGGAACTAAGAAGAACACATAAGGAGGGGGCACTAGGATGGTGAGTCTGGGCTAGGCTCTGTGACCAGGTTGTGTTGTATCGGCCGTGGCCGGATTAGATCGTTTCTTTACAGGACCTACCCGTTAGTTGCGGATAGTTCCACTAATTATCTGGAGATAGATCACAAAGAATACGTTTGGTTTGGTGCGGTAACCGACCCGACTTCTACGGAACAGGGAATAAATTCCGGCAGAGGTAATCCGGAGCGGCGAGACCAGGGATCTAGGGATCGCACCGCAAATTATCTCAACTCAACCGAGCCATTTTCACAACCCGAAACCACCAGGTATTTAAATACTTCTTTTTACCACCCCAATCTCATTTGGAGTTCACCCCGGGAGTCACCACCAACGGAAGGTGTATCGCCGATCTCCCTATTTCTGTTATTGTTTTGCTGTAATTGAACCTTATAGGTAATTTAATTTCTTTCCAAGGCCTTGGTAATAATTTTATTTTATGATTTTGTATGTACATATATATTTTTTTATTTATGGAGAATATAATTTCAAACCCATTTATTTTTTTGTATTATATCTTATTGGAGTTAGTTTAATAAGGTAGTAGTAGGGATAATCCCAATAACCTCTGTTCCCTTTCCCGTTAATCCCTTTTCCCACTTTCTATCCTATATCCTACCAGGGATCCCTCGTCATCCCTGGAAACCCCTAAATCCTATCTATCCTAGGCGAGGTGGCGCTTTCCGACATTCCTATTATTTTTATCCCAAGTGGCAGAACTCACCCTACCTCAGGCTCGAGCAGCGGCACATAAAACCAAACTGTTACAGTGAACGCCCAACTTGGGGCCTGAAAATTTAGATTTATTTTTTTGGTGTACTAACTCCTATTTATTGGGGACAATTTTAATGTAGAAACATTACATTCATTTAAGAAAAAGTTAATCAACTTTTTTTATTTTAGATTAATAATTGTATTTATGTAATTTCGGATATTATTTTTTTATGTTTAGATAAGCACCTATTTTTCTTTAGAAAAACTTTTTTTTCTTATTTCTCTCTCTCTCTCTTTTTTTAAAAAAAATTTAATGTTGCATAGAATATAGTAACAATAGTAGTTAAATTGAAGAATTGGACACAATTTATTTATTATTTAAATTAAAACGTTATAGATAAGAGAGAGTTTAGTTAATAAATATTTGTAGTGGTCTTTTATTTTAGATATTTTTTTTTTATATCATAAATTAAAGTTAATTTTACAGCAAATTGTATTTCTAAGTAATTTTTAATTTAATATATTAATTAGTAAGAAGAGTATATTTTAAATTATATATATGAAACATTTTTTTTTTCCTTAGATAGTAAATCTTTAAAAGATTATTTTATTTAACAGATTATTATTTTATTTTTAATGTCATTTAAAATTATTAGATTTATTTTTTTTATATAAATACAGAGATTTTTTTAAAAATAAATTCAATTTTAGTTAATTTGGTAATCTTGTCTAATTCCGAATAATAGTTGATTAAACATCTAATGTATATTTACCGTTAGACAAATTAATACCTGAATTAAATAGATAAGAGTAAAACCCTGTTAGGGTATTGTTATTGTTGTTATTAATAAATTTGAGTAATCATCTATTTATTTCTTTATTTTTATGCAATGAATCTTATGTTAGTAAATTGATTTTTTTTTTCTTTACGTCCAAGAGATTCTGATTAATATAATCTCTGTTAGTTATTATTTCATTTTACTGGTGAATTTTTTTGTAGGTTTGATTTATTTGTTTATTTTGATGAGAAATACCTTCTGTTTAAGGGAAATGGACATTTTATTGCAAAGTAATAGGAACCTAACTTTTAATTATTTTGTCGTTGGAAGAAGTACCGTATATATATATTTTTTTTTTTTGATATGGAAAAAATGTCGCCTGTAGGAGATATTATATAGAAAGATTATCGCGAGATGAGCTCGAGTACGAACTAAAAGTACGCGGAGTCCAAGGTGTACCGACCGTTGCGGATATGCGGAAATGTCTACGCCGGCTAATAAAAATTGAATCGGAAGGAAAACTTGTAATGAAATCTCCTGTAAAACTTGACTGGGCAAAAGAAATCACGACAATTAAACAGAAAATAACTGTAGCTAAGACGTTGTTAGATAATTATGAGGACGCTAAGTCGGAAAATAACTGTAGCTAAGACGTTGTTAGATAATTATGGGGACGCTAAGTCGGAAAATAACTGTAGCTAAGACGTTGTTAGATAATTATGAGGACGCTAAGTCGGAAAATATGCATAAGAAAATTGACACGTCCTTAACTCATTTAATTAATCGTTTAGAAAGGTTAAAAGGCGGGTTTTCCTAGCAAGCGTGATTGGTGCGCCGCGTACAACGTAATACGCCCAGCGCAACACGCCGGCACTCCTTGGTAAGAATTTAGTGCTAGTGTTTTCCTACAGAGCGCAATACGTTCCACGCCAGCGTTGTACGTCGGACGTGATAAGACCGACTACATTGAGAGGAGTCCAATGTAAAGTCCCCTAAATGTCAAAAAAAATAAATAGACAAAACAAAAATATAAACTACTTAGATAGTATAAGAAAATTATAATATATATTAATATATGTATATATATTAATAAGAAAATGACGAAGAAACATTATTAATTAATTAAATTATATAAGAAGGCAGCTCAGAGTGGAAAAAAAATAGAGGTGTCGGTGAAACAAGGTAAATTCATCTAGTCGGACGTAGATGAGGTGAGTAGGGAGTAGGGATGACTACAACTGTATGGGTAGGCAACCCGCAGTACGCTCTGGGGTAGTTCAAAAATTTAAATGATAAATATGTAAAAATATTTCAAGTGGTGCCTGGAACTCCGCGTTCAAACACCGGTGCGCTCCTTTTATCGAAGAGGAACACTATAATCCCTTCGGACGCTAAGTTCTTATTCTAAATTAAAATTAAATTAAAGTTATATTTATTATTAGTAGCTATGATATTATTTTCTTTATTATACTTTCCTAGGTTATTCGTATTCGTTATATAGAAGTTTTATTAAAAGTCCAAATTTATACTAAAATTAAACTAAAACTAGGGCTTAGCTTAGCGTCTGGGTGTCGGTGGCGAGTTCTCCGCAACATCCAGTGTGAGTCAGCTTGGAGTCGGCCAACGGTCTATCAGGGGTAGGTGGCAGCTACTACGTAAATCCGTCGGTGATCCGCAAATGCGTGACGTCCCTTTACGTTGCTCCACAGCCTACCTGGCCACGACTGACTCCCTCCACAAGAAACGGGGACCCCCCTTGGTTTAGCCAAGCTTATCTACCTAATCCCATAAACAAAACTGTGATAAAAGATAAACAAAGCCTGAAACGAGTCATATAAAGAAAGCGCAATATCTACTCACTCAACAACAACAGACAGTAAACGATATATGGTTAATTCTTCTTTTTTTTTTTTTTTATAAGATCATCAAACATAAACAAATGAAATAAATCTTTTAAGAAAACATACCTATTGCTTCTTTAAAATACAAATAAAATAAAATCTTCTGACACGTATCAATATATATATATATATGTGTGTGTGTGTGTGTGTGTGTGTATGTATTATAAAAATATATTTCTCAATTTGTAAAAACACTGATCTACTCATCATGCGATAAAGTATTTAAACTCGCATTAATCTATTTAAAAAGCTTTGTTTTAAATTAAATTACATTTCAATTTAATTCATATTTTATTTTCGTATTGCAGTTTTGGATTTATTGCATTTTTCATTCAAGGGGGGCAACAATCCACTTTGCCCCCAGGCCACCCAACTTCAGAATTTCAAATTGGAATGTATATTTTTGATAGCATATTTGAATTCTATAGTGAAAAAAAAAATAAACTTTTACTTGAAACTATTTTTTCTATCTCCAATATTTTTCCCCCTACAGATGAAAAACCCTTCCGAAATAGTAAAAAAAAAAACACTTAGATCGTTATAAAATCTAAACGGTTTGAAATAAAGTAATGGAACTTGGGGGATCTGTACCATGTAAAGGGAAGTTAGTAATCATCCACTCGCGTACTAGGGGCAACCACTATTTTGCCCCCAGGCGCTGAAATCTACCATTTTTATACCTTTGCCCCCCTATATGGGGTAAAATATTGGAGATAGAAATAAAAGTTTGAAGTAAAATATTTTTATTTTTTACCGTAGAATCTAAATCTGCTATCAAAAATATACATTCCAGGTTAAAATTTTTAAGTTAGGTGGTCTGGGGGCAAAATGGGAGGTTGCCCCTACTGCACGATTGCATGAAAGCAAACTTCCCTTTACATAGTAAAGATCCCCTAAGTTTCATTAATTTATCTCTAACCGTTTAGATTTTACAACGTATTATCGGAAGGGTTATTTCGCTATCTTTGCCCCCCTGTAGGGGGCAAAATATTGTAGATGGAAAAAATAGTTTCAAGTAAAAGTTTATTATTTTTCACTGTAGAATCCAAATATGCTATCAAAAATATACACTCCAATCTGAAATTCTGAAGTTGGGTGGTCTGGGGGCAAAGTGGGTGGTTGCCCCTATTGGGTGATTGCATGAAAACAAACTTCCCTTTGCATGGTAGAGATCCCCCAAGTTTCATTAATTTATCTCAAACCGTTCAAAAGTAAAGAGGGGGGGGGGGGAGACTTTTGGACCACCCTGTATAAACTATAAATAATGTAAAAACAACGAAATAATTTAATGTCTATTTTATATGTCGTGTGATATATACAATACATGTCTTTGTTTAATTATTGTAGAATTTATGCTATATTAATAAATATTTGTATGTTTAAGTGTTATTATGAATCCTTGAAGAGATATACAGGCTAAAGAGATGAGGCACCCTACACGATCAATCGGATTGTCTATCTGATTGAATCAATCAGATTGAAGTAGATTGACAATCCTGCCTCCAATCACAAGGGACCCTACACGATCAATCGGATTGTCAATCTGATTGAATCAATCAGATTGAAGTAGATTGACAATCCTGCCTCCAATCACAAGGGACCCTTCACGATCAATCAGATTGACAATCATTTTATAATATTTTTTGGCTAAAGTGAATTGTACGGTGCCATTGATTTTTGTACTTACGATTGGACATCTACCTGGATATATGCAGCAGGGTTGTTTTTCTTCAGAAAATGAGCGCACCGCTAAGCACCCGTTTAACATTCTAGGGCAAAAAAATTAATTTTGTACTTTAATTCTGTAAACAGCTCCGTACAATTCACTTTTACAAATTTTTTTTAATGTTTTAATATTTAATTGCTTATAAATATGTACCTGAATAGAATTTATTAAATTCTTTAATACATGCTTTGTGATTAATTTTATTTTTATACACTGATAAGGTATCATTTGCTTTTTAAAATATCTTTCTCTAGTCACTATCTTCTTGTCACTAATTCAAAATGATAGCGAAGGCTATTCTATAATCCGTGACGCTGGATTGATAGGACAAAAGAAAAAAAATATGAGAAATAACTTATAAATGAATTAAAGTAAAAACATTTTTAAAAAACAAGCTTTTATTCGTATTCTTCTCAGTAAACCCTTTCATTTGATACCCATATCATGGGCGTGCTTAAAAAATTAAAGTCTGGAGACCTAAAGAAGGTAGGGTCCTCCATGATGTCACGCACTGGACTGAAGAAAAGATTGATGAAGCCACTACACGGTCAGTCAGATTGACAGAATCCCCCACTACCCCACATGACTGAAGCTCGGATTTCAGAATATCCGGAAATCCGTCAATCACAATTACCAATCCATCAATCTTGCCCCTACACGTTCAATCAGATTGTCAATCCTACGTCAGATTGACAATCCGATTGATCGTGTAGGGTGGCCTATGGCCTATAGAGTTGAATGCACAGCACAGTGTAGAAACTAGAGATGGGGCGGGTTAAGGCCTGATCGTACTCGACTCTCTTTGCTTCGGCTTTCTTCGGCGACTTTTTTTAGTATCCCGAACGTTTAGTGTAAAATGAACATGTCTACCAAATTTAAACTAAATCAGTTAACGTTTAATCAAGTTATCGTCATCGGTTGATTTCGTGACGGCAGTTTTTTTCAGATTCACTCCTGGGCTCCAGACGCTGAGACGTGGCAAAAAGTACTTCGTTCCAAGGATTAAAAAAAGTTAACTAACTGTTTAATTAGTTGGGGTCTCACTGACGGTCTTTGTGAAGTTTACGTTTTCAAAAAGAAATGTTGTAGATCTAGAGTAAGAAGCTTTATCTTGGGGATATGATGTATGGATAATGAAAGGTATTGGTCTGTGTAAGGTCAATAGAGCCACGTGACTCATCTCCGGCACCGGACATATCAAAAATGCAATGAAAACAAAAATTAATATGTATTTCCATAAAAATCAGTATTTTCCCCTCCCCTGTAAACAGCTGTAAGGTACGATACCTAGTGGAACTGCTCTGGTATTATAGTCATCTTAGCGCTAAATCACACTACGGCTCATTACAAGGTAAGCGTCTAATTATTATTACTAGGGTTTCGTACATCCATCTCGAAACCCTTATGCAGAGAGTGATGTGTCTGTCTGTCCGTCGCTCTTTGGTTCATGTCTCCTGGATCGTTAAAGCTTTAAATGTTGAAATTTGAAATACAGGCGTAACTTTTTGACCCACATATAGAAAAAATATAGAGATGATAATTTAATTTGCGCATGCGCAATTAGCAAAAATGTGGTAAACTCAAATATTTAAATTAAATTTAAACACTTCTTTAAAAATTAATAAATAAATCGAGTGGGGTATCAAATAAAAGCTGCTGCTGAGAGGTTACAAAGATATATATATATGCTTCATTAACATTTTTTATTTGTTTAATAAGTTAAAATATACTCCAAAAATACCCCCCCCCCCACACCACCCTATAGCGGCTTGTCGTAAAAGTTTGAAATAAATCATGAAAATACCTTATTATAAGGCGATGGAAATTTTCGAGTTGCCATGGGAGATTTCGAATTGATTCCCAATCCTTACTTATTGGCTAAATTGTATATCACATGTTCAAATTGATTCCCCAATTTGGTTAGAATTAATTACTTTTTATTTTTTAATTCTTTCTTATTTTATCTTATTTATTTTTTGTTGTCTAACTCATTTTTTTAATCAAATTTTATTAGTAATAAAAAAAATTATATCGACTGTGTACCTACAAAACCTCGTAACCCCAAAAACTAAATTTTTCAGGAGAAGCAAAAAATGTTGTTTTATATTTATAATTTTCTTTGTATTTATTTTGATTTTAATTAATTTTACCGAAACACTTAAACGTATCCCACCACTAGTTACAGACTTACTATGCATGGGGGGGGGGGGGGGGGGGGGTAACGAAGTATTAAAATCCTGTCGTATACGAGGTTTTTTTTTACATATTAGTTATCATGAATACGAAGTATTACAATTATTTCTATAATAAATAATTGCTTAAGGTTTACTAGGTTTTGCACATAGGTAGATATTAATAATATCTATCAAAAAATGCAATAAAAAAATCTCGATTTTTAGGGTTACGAGGTATCTCGATTTTGAGGGTTATGCAGGTACACAGTCGATATATATTATATATTCCAAATTTTTTTATAAAAATACAAAAATAATATAAAATTTCTTAAACAAATACAAAATTACAATTAAAGGATACAAGGCAATCTCTCACTGTCACATCAGGTCCCGCTTCCCTTATTGCATTATGGATTCCTGTTTCAAAATTTACAGCCCGTCCAACGCTTCACTCCATCTTTTAAATTTTAATGAAAACAAAATTTGAATCTAACTAAAATTTACCTTAAATAAACAACGTTATCATAATGTGTTTATGGTATATGTCAGGAATAAACTAAACTGACCCGTGACCTCGACGTTAATCCGTGGAATCAATTCAAATTCAGCCGTTGCCATTACTGATAAAAAACATTGTGAACCCCTGGGGAATCGAACCAGGAAGATAGCATTCAATTTTTTGTTTGATTTTAGTGGC
The DNA here is from genome assembly GCA_951217055.1 of Gerris lacustris. Taxonomy (NCBI): domain Eukaryota; kingdom Metazoa; phylum Arthropoda; class Insecta; order Hemiptera; family Gerridae; genus Gerris; species Gerris lacustris. The sequence goes on from OX578279.1 coordinate 4,742,362, forward strand.
CTTCCGCCAATTTTTTTTTATTATTTTCATATAGAGCACATAAGTGCTTAATAGTCTACGAAACCCAAAAAAGTACTTAGATACAAGTACTTGTCTAAGATTTTTTAAAAAGGTGAAAATGTTTGATTATTAATTACTTGTGATGCTAAACAAAATCTTCTTAATTTACTTATTTTATAAACACTCACACAAAATATTTGTTTTTTTTATAATGTTACTCTTGTTCTTCCGAAATCGGCTGAAAAGCTGAAAGCTGCTTTGATAAATAAAACAAAACAACAACCCAACAAAATAAAAAATAAAACAAGTATTATATTATGTGGAGAGATGGTCTCTTTGTATTCAATATGATGATCTCCGAGACACTCTAATTCCTCAAGCATATATAAATTCAATCAAAACTAAATTATTTTTAAATTAACAAAGATATATGTTATAGAATATAAATCAGACAAAAATAATTTAACAGTCATAATTCTCAAAACTGATCATGATAATAAAAAATCAACGATGAAAAAAAAATTATTATAGACTTTTCAGAAAGAATTTAGCCTAAAAAATTTAAGAATTTAGAAAAGGTCATAACAACTTAATTAAAATACTTTTTAAAAAAGTGTAGTTAAAAAAGAAAAATACTGTTAACAGTTTTCGTGGAAGTTCCAGATTTTATTGAGAAATCCAATCGCCCGAGGAGAGTAAATAGACAGAAAAGTATATTATAATAAAATATAATTTGAAATTCCAGAAGATGGAGAAAACAAAGATTGAGTTACCGATGAGAATTCCGGAGTTCTACAAAGGGAAGTCGATATTCCTGACTGGGTTCACCGGAGCTTTAGGTAAAGTCTTGGTGGAGAAACTGCTGTACAGCTGCCCTGAACTGGATACTATCTACATGCTGATCAGGACTAAGAAAGGACAGACTCCCCAGCAGAGAGTTGAACAGGTCCTCACATCCAGGGTGAGTATTGCTCATCCGAGTCCTGGGTGATCAGGCTTCAATCTCAGTTTCACTATTATTGCACAATTATTTTTTTAAAAAAAGAAATTTATAAATATAAAATTTTTAAATGATTTGTTGCAGGCGTTTCTGCGGCTGCGAGAGAAACACCCAGGGATGCTGGAATCTAAAGTGGTCGGAGTTGCAGGTGACATGATGGAAGAGAGACTCGGACTCTCACAGGAAGACGAGCAACTACTGAGAAGAGAAGTCAGTATTATCCTGCATGGTGCTGCCTCAGTTCGGTTTGACGACCCCTTGGATTTTGCTGTCCAGATTAACACTCTGGGAGCCAAGAGAATGGTCGACCTGGCCCTCACAATGCCTCGTCTTGTTGTAAGTCCTTAATAATGTTTATACATTTTGTTTGGTTTTTAATTTATTAAAGAAAGTTCTTTTGTAAATTTGAAATAAATTGGCCAAGGTTTCGTAGGAAATTAATCCGACAGGACGAGTTCATTAACCCTAAAATACTAACCATACTTTGCTGGCGATAACACTAACCTTCGTAATTTTTACGAGGATTATATTAGAACGTTTTGTTAATACTTATTAATTTTCTTATGTTTTAACTTTAATTTTTATTATTATTATTATTATTTATTTATTAGTGATGGCATATTATTATGTCATAAAAATAGTATCATTATAATATGAAGAATACGAAATCGACTAGTATTATTATTATATTGTAATAAACAGCTTGGTTTGCCGGTGAAATCCTCGTCAAAAAGGGGTTTAAAGACGTCGTTTCACTTCCATTACTGGAAGCATCTTCAGGGTTGTGGTGCATCGTGATGTTGACTCGAAGCAACATGCAGACGACTGGAGGGAAGAACTGCGTATTTATACTCGCATCCTAGACCGTAAATAGTTCCTGGATTTTCCGGGAGTTCCTTTACTCGGCGTAATCCTTTGTCGGGATGATGCAATCACGTACGTGCTGCCTTTTTCGGTGTTTCTTTGTTGAGGTGATGCAATCAGGCAGGTGCTGCCTTCGTCGGTGTTACCTCACATTCATTTCAACCGTCTGCGCTCTTTACATTTTCTAAATTGGTTCCCTTTCTGCCTGTCTGTTGTTCAATTTTTTGTTTGTCTGTTATGAATTTAAGTATCAATTTATCAAAATGTAAAGAGCGCAGACGGTTGAAATTAATGTGAGGCTATCTGCGGGCTACTTTCGACAAACCATACAAATTTCATAATAACCAGTTGAGTACTTTTGAAGATATAGGTCTAAATAAATGTATGTTTGTGCGCATGTGGAGGATAAAATAATGGACGCAGAAGGTTGAAACTTATATGGGATCAACAGTGGGCTAAGTATAACCTACCATCCCAATTTCATTAAAATCGGATGTGTTGTTTTTTAGATATCTTGGTTCGCAAAAATACGTTTTATCTCTATCCAACTACAATATCTCGAAAACGGGTTGTCCCACTTCAAACATGCATAGGACCTTTTTTGTGCAGAATTATGTGAGGATTAATTTTGGTAATAACACTTCTCTTCAAAAAATAAACCGTTTGGCGTAAAAAGTGAAAAATAATTAAATTTTGAACTTTAAGGAGGGGGGAGGGGGGGACACGCCACCTCAAGAGGGGGGAACTTTACTGTTTCTTACTACTACACCCCTTAAAAGTGTTTTCACAAAGTTTCAAAACTTTTTAAATTATTTCCTCCATTTGCTGTTTTTAGGGTTTCGATGGTAAAACCAAAAAAAATAAACCCTTATATTATAGTTTCGTTCCTGTGTCCGTTTGTCACTCTGCACGGTTCCAATAACTTTTGAACCAAAAAAGATAAAAACGTGAAACTTTCCAGTATAAAAGATCGTTTTAACGCGCACACAGGAAAAATATAGCGAACTCAATATTATTAGCTGTTCAAATTCAAAATGGCGGATAATTCACGTCGCAAAAAAAAAAAATTAAATTTTGAGTGGGGTATCAAATGAAAGGTATTGAAGAGTAGAATAGAAATATATATACCACTTAGGGATAGTGGTTAATTTTCAGCGCCATTTTGTCAAAAAACATCGAAATTTTGCGTGTCCCCCCCCCCCCTATAATCGTATTTCCGCTATTACTAAAAATATAGAAAAATATGCAAAATGTGTGGTCTGCTGGGCCATAGAAAAGATAAGATTAGCAATTTGATCTGATTCACTGGAAATTCAAGATGGCGGATAATTCATGTTATCCGATTTTTTAATTTTTTTTAATTTTGAGTGGGGTATCAAATGAAAGGTATTGAAGAGTAGAATAGAAATATATATACCACTTAGGGATAATGCTTAATTTTCGGCGCCATTTTGTTAAAAAACATCAAACTTTTGCGTATCTCCCCCCTAAAATCGTATTTCCGCTGTTACTAAAAATATAGAAAAATATGCAAAATGTGCGGACTGCAGGGCCAGAGAAAAAATAAGATTATCAATTTGTTCTGATTTACTGGAAATCCAAGATGGCGGATAATTCATGTTATCCGATTTTTTTATTTTTTTTTAATTTTGAGTGGGGTATCAAATGAAAGGTATTGAAGAGTAGATTTCAAAAATGTATAACACTTGATGTTAACATTTAATTTTGCGCGCCATTTTGTCAAAAAAAAAATCAAAACTTATCTCCCCTCCCCCCTTACTAATTTTGTGTGCACAATACCAACGAAACCCTTTTTACGTGAGATTCACGCCTTACCAATTTATTTTTACTAATTTGCCTGGACTAAATAATGAATGCATAGATGAAACCCCAAAAAATGCAGAATCTATTATAGAACTGAGGGAAGCCATAACGAAAATGAAGCTGGGAAAAGCAGCTGGGCACGATAGTATTTCTCCAGAAATGATTAAGGTGAACAACTTCTTTTCAAGATTATGCAGATCGCTTGGAAAGAAGCAAAAATCCCAAAAGACTGGGAAATTTCAGTCATTATTCCAATATTTAAGAAAGGAAACAACAGAGAGTGCAAGAACCACCGAGGAAAATCCTTGCACCTGGAAAAATTTACAGCAGAATATTGGAGAGGAGACTGAGGGATATAGTAGAACCAACACTCCACGAAGCCCAAACGGGCTTCAGGCCAAATCGCAGCGTGCAGGACCACACTCTAAAGCTAAATACTCTAAAGCAAATTTGTGAAAAAGCCATTGAATATAATAAAGACGCTCACTTATGCTTTATAGATCTGGAGAAGGCCTTCGACCGAGTGCCATGGAAAGTATTTTGGGCAACCCTCAGAAAGCGTAAAGTTCCAGACCCATTAATTCAGAGAATCAAAAGTACCTATTCAGTCTGTAGGAACTACATAAGAACGGGAAATTCAGAGTCCAAAGAGTTCCGAACAACTTTTGGCGTAAGTCAAGGAGATATACTTAGCCCACTTCTCTTTATCCTTATTACGGATGACGTCATCCGAGCGTGTGAGAGTGGAACAAGCTACACTATAGGAAATTGGCAGTTAAACTAAGAGCACTTGCTTACGCAGATGACGTAGTAATTATAGCTGAATCTGCTGTTAAACTCCAAAGAAATCTGAACAGTTGGCCCAGGAGCTGAAGAAAAGGGGTATGAAAATAAGTAACCATAAGACGAAAACTATGGTAATAATGACATGAAATACGCCTAAATGGAGAAGTGCTAGAACAAGTGGAAAACTTCAAATACCTAGGAACAATCTTCAGTGCAGACGGCAAACTTAAAAACGAAATAAATGCAAGAAAAGCAGCCGCTGGGAAATTGTTCGGAGCTCATAACAGGATGTTTTTAGGAAAACAGGAAGTATCCAAATCTACTAAAATGCTTATATACAAAAATACTTATGTTCCTGTTTTAAACTATGGTTCTGAATGTTGGGCACTCTCCGATAAACAACACCTAAGCCTACAAACCGCGTAAATGAGGTATCTAAGTAAGGTAAAAGGAAAAACAAAATAAGAAATCAGACCTTCCGAGATAAACTCCAAATCAGCTCAATTAAAGATTTTGTACAAACAACTTAGCTGAGATGGTTTGGACATGTCATGAGAATGGACAAAGATAGATACCCAAAACAAAGCTACAAAGCCAGGCCAGAATGAAGGAGACCACCAGAAGAATTACATGGGAGGATAACATCAAGACGATACTCCAAAAGCGTGGTGTGCCCTGGATTCAAGCGAGAAGGTTGGCTCAAGATCGCAGTGCTTGGAAAACTCTTTGTAAACCCTCAACACCTTTAGGTAGAAGAGGGCGCGATTAAGTAAGTATATGGTTGTAGTCCGGTTCAGTGGCAAAAAATACTTTATCTGAAGATTGTTTATGTGTTTTGAGAATATCACACCCATGGGATAGTTCAAAGTAAGCTTTTTATCATTTTAAAAAACACCATCATTAGGGTACTATGTACTTAAACTATACAGTGTGGCCTACGGACCCTCGCTGTGTGCTGACTAGCACACACTTGACCTGTTTATTTTAGACTATAGGTCGAGTATATTTGTTCTTTACACTTGTTTTTCAATGTTTCAGTGTTTCACCTACATTTCGACTGCGTATACCAACTGTGATCACTTACATATCAAAGAGGAGATGTACCCACCCAAAGCTGACTGGAGGAAAACTATTGAAATATGTGAGAAAATCAACAATGCAGCACTCGAGCCTCTGGTTGCAAAGTAAACTATAATTTGCCATATGTATAGTCGTTAGGTTTGTCCCTTCTTTTAATCTTAGTTTTTATGTGGGTCGATCAAGTCGATATAATTTTCCAATTTCACTAGATAATTGCCAACTCAATGTACACAGAGTCGAAGCAAGTCGTTTATTAAGGATTTTTAAAGTGAAACTTCTTTAGTCGCGGTAGAGTAAATTTGCTTGGATGGAACGAAATTGCATGTAACCAAGTTCGTGATTCGAGACTCGTCTAAGTGAAAGATTTTTATAGGTAAACCAACTGCCAGCTTAAGTCAGCAGTTAATTTACCTGTAAAAAATCATTCACTTGAACGAATCTCGATCCCCCGACCTCTGATTCAGCAGGTATAAGTGCTAACCATTGCACAACGGAGGTAGATGATTATTCAATACACAGAATTGGTATATTAGCTTAATATTACATACATTATAAAAATATAAAATATATAATTTGTTTAATGTTTTTTCTTCATTATTTGCTAAAATATTAATAAAATATTTTATTTTTCAATTAAATTCCACATAACCATTATCCTGATAATAATCTAATCCTGAAATAATAAAATAGTCAACAAATAGAACTTAAATTTCACTTCTAATGCGTGAGAGTCTCACACAATTTTTTTTTAGTTTTAAGAAAATTTTCCAAACTTTAATTTAAAACTTATTGTGAAGTAAGCAATAATTAAGATAAAACCATAATATTTCTCTTTAAAGTGAAGCTGATAATAATTACCTATTGACTATGCTACTATAGCTTTGAATTATTTTTGTAGCTAACATAGTATTGTAAAAATAATGTACCTGCAACTTCCTAATATTCTTAAATTTCTAGGAGCTTCATTTTTTCGTAGAGTTCAGATGAGGAGCATTTTCATCTAGTGTTAGGGTCATCTTCAGGAGACTTAATGATGCTTTACAGAAATTTACTAAACGACGACACCTAAAAAAGAAAATCTAACAAAGTTAAATTAAAAAATTCAATGTTGCCTCATAAAGTCCTGCTGTAAGAGCAGCTACTTTAATAAATTTATGACATACGCAAAACTCTAATCTGTCCGCATTTAAGGTACCGAATTATAATGAGTCTCTAAAAAAAGCTCTACTGGTCACTAACTAGTCAGTAACTGTTTAGTAATAAGTCGTCGTGTTTTAATAGAATGAGACTCTAAAGAAAGCTCTACTGGTCACTAACTAGTCAGTAACTTTTTAGTAATAAGTCGTCGTGTTTTAATAGAATGAGACTCTAAAGAAAGCTCTACTGGTCACTAACTAGTCAGTAACTTTTTAGTAATAAGTTGTCGTGGTTTAATAGAATGAGACTCTAAAGACAGCGCTGCTAATCTCTAACCATTAAGTAACGTGTTAGTAATCAGTTGTCGTTTGTAATAGAATGAGACTCTATAGAAAGCACTGCTGGTCACTAACCAGTCAGTATTTTTTTGAGTAATAAGTTTTCATTTGTAATAGAATGAGACTCTAAAGAAAGCATTACTGGTCACTAACTAGTCAGTAACTTTTTATTAATATGTTGTCGTTTGTAATAGAATGAGACTCTAAAGACAGCGCTCCTAATCTCCAACCATTAAGTAACGTGTTAGTAATCAGTTGTCGTTTGTAATAGAATGAGACTCTAAAGACAGCGCTACTAATCTCCAACCATTAAGTAACGTGTTAGTAATCAGTTGTCGTTTGTAATAGAATGAGACTCTAAAGACAGCGCTGCTAATCTCCAACCATTAAGTAACGTGTTAGTAATCAGTTGTCGTAATAGAATGAGACTCTTAAGACAGCGCTGCTAATCTCTAACCATTAAGTAACGTGTTAGTAATCAGTTGTCGTTTGTAATAGAATGAGACTCTAAAGACAGCGCTACTAATCACTAACCAGTCATTAACACATTAGTAATCAGTTGTCGGCTACTCAACTTGTCCGAAAATTACTTGAGTCATCTAGGTGCTCATCCGATTACGTGTTTATTGTTTGTGTAATGATTTAGGCAGAGAGAATTTTGTACTTAAACTTTCAAGACTATATTTCTCCTCCTCCTCCATGTATATTCATATCTCGAAAATTATGCGTCCTCAGGAGAGTCTCTGCAGGAGCGTAAATTATAACTTCAGAAATAAACATCCTAGTTGTAACTTGTACTGTCCCTTGAGGAAGTATCTGTAGGGGTTTCTACTCGGCGTAATGTTTTTAAAAAGATGATTAAACACTTTTTGTTATTCTTTGCAGGTATATTGATACGATGCCTAATACTTACACATTCTCCAAGTCACTGGCTGAACAAGTAATTAACGATTACAGAAATCAGTTACCTGTGATAATAGTTCGTCCATCTATAGGTAAAATCCATCTTGCTATAATATTTGTGAAGTAGTCAATTACCCTTTTATAAATATATAATCTCAATAAGTCTGCCTTAGGTCTTAAGGGTATAAAATACAAACCAAGTTTTTACATATTTATATACGACATTTCAGCCCCACTTAAGCCATTATCAAGCTTAATAATCTTTTAGACCATGCAAAAAACTCCTACTAAATTTTGGAATAATCTTAAAATCTTAACTTCCAAGGTGTATACTCCCTTTGTCACTAAAACTATCCATTTTCTTATTATAAAAGTTACAAATCTTTGAAAAAAATTTGTCTTGAATAGAAAATTGTCAATTTACTATGAGTTATCAAATCACGCTGTGTGATTAAATTTAAGACATTAAATATTAGTTTAATGAACTATAAATTTTGAATAGCATGTAAGTCAAGTAGCCGAACAGCGGACGCACAATGCTCAGTCGAACTATACTCCAATTCCTGCCGTTGAAAGTTTCGAATCCCAGAGGGGTGACATGATTCACACTAATCACACTGATTAAGTAACTTCCTGTAATAACTCATTCTTTTCACCAATTTTATGGTTTCGCGCGCAGTGTGAAAGCCACCTAAATGACGACTAATTTAGTTGAAATTTTAGTCTAATTTTTCGATTTCGCCTCGGGTTATGATTTTTCTGAACGTGTATGCCATATTTTGTCAAAATCGGTCCAGTAGTTTAGCTTCAAGCGTCTGTACAGACAGACGACAGCCTTTTTCGGACCCAGAGGACCTCAAAACGTGTAAATCCGTCAAAATCTCAACATGGAATTTTCGCGCCATCTCAACTCTTTCTCTTTATATGACAAAGTAAAAACGGGTAAATATAAAATTTTAATTAATTTAAACTGTTTAATTGTCTAAAATATTGAATTTCAGTTTGTTTTCTAAAAATGAACAATAACCTAACAAAAACAAATATTTTGCTTCCGAGCTTACCGAAGGTAACGGAAGCATTGTGTTCACTTTTGAGAACGAAAAACTTTTATGCCTCCGATTTCAAAAATTCCAAGACAGAAATCCGTTTCAGACATCAGGGGACATTTTTGGTCTCGTGTCTGTCTTTCTGTCTGTCTGTCGGTCTGTGTGTCCGCGAATTATGAAACGTGTGACGATAACTTGAGTAAATGACTGATTTTGATGAAATTTGGTAGACATGTTCATTTTAGCAATGCTCAGGACGAGTTCGTTGGACAACGTTATCCGTCCAAGCGTTCACGAGCAATGCTCGCGTAAACGTGAACTTCAAATTTAAAATTGGAATTTTAGGTCGGAAAAAAAATCTAACTTCATCTATTCTATGAGACAAACATTTTTTTAATACAATTTTTTAGTAAAACCAACAGCGACACCGCTATGAAGTGTTAAAGATCGCTAAAACTATTAATAGTTTTTACACAATAAACAATATAACAATAATTTTAATGTAAATTTAACAATAAAGTACATGATAGGATGCGAGGAAGCTATGTGTCACACTAATTGGCAGTCTATTTTTTATTTTATTTATTTTTTTTTGTGTTGGCATTAGCTTTTTAACAATACAGCCATACAAGTATTAATGTTTTTTATTTGCTCGTTTTCCTATTAATTTAAATTTTTATTTCTTCACTATTTAGAAAATTGTATATTTCACGAAACACAAGGATATTATTGCTTTGAAGAATGCTTTTATAAAGAACTGGTTGTTTTATTTTATCTGAGATGCTGTGGAGCAATCTCTCCCTACTATCTCTGTACTTTGTACACTTCATAATTAAATGCTCTAGATCTCCGACTTCATTACATCTGTCACACATATCTGAGGAGCTTCTTCCGATCATCTTTAGGTACTTGGGGCAGATTCCGTGGTTGCATCTTAGTCTATTTATCACGCTCACCAAGTTCTTTCCTTTTACCTCTGCGAAGCATGGTTTGGACCTCAGGGTGGGCTCTATTCTTCTATAATTCCGTGTTCTGTTATCACCTTTGAATTCATCTATCCATTTTTTTTTTAACAAATAGTTCAAACTGCATTTTTAATAAAAATGTAAATTTATATTAGTAAATCATCGTTAGAACTGGCACTAGGCCTTGGTTGACTATCCTTACAATTTACTTTTTACATTATTGATGGCTACTTTTATTTTAAAACAAGTCAGCTACAGTTAAATGCTTATAATCAATTGTAATGGTTTTGAAAAAGCCAAACTGATGTTTTCTTAGTAATTCACTATTAAATACACAGAAATAACTTCAGGAGTATAAATTATCTTTAAAAAAAGCTTATAACACGTTTTCAGCATTCAAATTTAAAAAAAAAAATCCCGTAAGGTTAAGGTATCCCCCCCCCCGGTATGGCCCCCCTGAAAGTCAACTCTGGAGCCACCCTTGACTAGTTGCACTTAGCGAGCTAGCACCCTAAGGCAGGCTGCACCAGTGACAAGACTATTGAATTACCAAATCTTGATTTTACATTGCAGTGGTTTCTTCTGCACAAGAACCGATGATCGGTTGGGTAGACAACAAGTACGGGCCGATAGGGACGACTCTGGGAAGTATGCTTGGTATCTTGAGATGCAGTTATTTCGACTATGATAATCTAAAACTGAACACAGTACCGTCAGACATTGTAGTCAACTCTGTCATTGCTGCCACCTGGAAAACAGCCTTGACAAGGTCAGTATTGTTTTTCCACATTCAAATTAACCAACTGTGGTGACTACCACCTTTTAGTGCCTAATTGACTCGTGAGACTCATTTCTGTACACATTATGAAGGGGAACGTGGAGTGCGCGAGTCTCCATGGTGGGGGAACAACGTCCCCTCCTATTCCCCAAGGCTCCCTATGTACCGGAAATGAAGTGACCTCTAACTCTTCCAAACTCGAGTTTATTCATATTTTTGACATTTTCATGTCTTGGCTGTGCTACATAACTCGAAAAGCGTTGCTAACAATCTACGCAAAAAACGTTACCCGGTGTAACAAGGAGTTAGAAAGATCTAGGAGGTGTGCACAGTCTGTCTCCAGCTGAAGGGCCTCCCTCTACCGCGCTTCGTAGGGCCGAAGAAGGTCGAAAAGAGTTAATACGTGTAATAGGGAGTTAGGAGATTAAAGGAGGTGGGCAATCAACTCTCTGCCCGACTTGCCCCTACCGCGCTTCTCAGTCGAATCTCACTCGGGGATCATCGGGTCCGCTCTACTATACAGTCACACTATACAGTCTACTTTTTCCACTACATTTGCTCCTCTACATCTTTAAACACGCACTCTTTTAACCCCCACTACCTTTACTCTACCTTTTATTTGTACATTTTGTTTAACACGATAATAGGTTTAAAGATTGCTTAATACGTGGAACAATAATTTGTAAATTGCATTGTCTTTACTATCTAGTCCTCTTTAATTATTATGAACCAACATAAAAACTCATCTTAAATAACTAATTTTTCTTTTACGAAATGAATAATAATTAGATCGCTTATATTAGATATTTTAATCATAGAAGGGGTGTAGTTCAATAACCAAACAACGTCTTCACACAAAATAATTGTATTGTAACAATTGACCGGTTTCGGCTGTTCTAATGCAGCCGTATTATATTTTTTACATTGCAGATATTTTAAAGCATATTCCATTTTTTGCACTACATTATTATTAATACATATTTCATATTGCAAATTATTAATATAATGTTTATAAATATGATAAATAAACTGAATACCCTACATATTTAACATATTATTTATTATTTAATTTAAAATAATAGTTATGTTGCAAAATTCAAACCAACCGCCTTCAATTAAAATAATACTCAGACTATGTTCTAGATTTTATCATTTTCTACGCAAATATATTATAGTGATGACTGGACTGGTAGACAATACTCTGGCACCGCGATGCGAACCTGGGGACATTTTATGTCGGTAGCTTACGCAGAGCGAAGACATGACAATGTCTCACTGTCTTGCGGACTCGTATGCAAGAAGAATTTTTTTTTGTATACAAACAAATAATATATATTATGTGTATAAATATATATATATATATATACAGGTTGTTCCGCATAAGTACCTACACAGAGAAACCTATGAATCTACATCAAATTTCTGACCAAAAATGTCAAGTAACCATGGGTCCTACGGACCTTCGTTTTCGAGATATATCGATATATCGATTTTTTTATTTAGGTCATATTTTTAGCCATAAACTACGTTATAAATAAAAATCTAAATAAGATAGAAAGATGCAGTTTGCAGCATCGTAAAGAGCATTAAATTTTCTTTAAGAAATCACTTCCTTTAGTACTTAATAAGTTTATAAACTTAGTGATAATGCAAGAAAAACATTAAAATTGGAAATTATATCAAATGTTTATACAACTTTGAGCTTCCATAACTTTTATATCTTTATGCCTAATGTAATGTTTAAATTGCTTAAAAAACTGCGCAATTTTATAAGCTTAAATTCGATATAGCATTGTCTACAGTTTAGGTAAGTGTTCATAGAGAAATAGTAAAAATAACTATAAGGAAATCAACTTATTCACATTAATATTTATTTACAAGTTTTCGAAATAACCACTATTTTCATATAAACAACATCAACACCTTCTTCAAATGCTCTGTGTTGCACTCCTTATCTTTTCAACTTCTGCCTTATTTGCTCAAATGCAGAAATAATTCTATCCATTAGCTCTCCCCTAGTGTACACAATTTTTCTGCATACAACACTTTTTACTAGGCCCCATTGATAAAAGTCTACTGGGGTAAGGTCTGAGCGAGGAGGCCAGAGGACTGGTCATTCAGCCAGTGCCTAACATTTCTGGCAAAGTGGGCGGGACATCCATCCAACTGTAGATACCTGCTGATTCCTAAATCAAGTGGTAAGTCCTCAATTAATCCAATAAAAAAAAAAAAAAAATCCACAAATTTCACCAGTAAGGCGTCCTTGAAGAAAATGAGGTCTAACTATTCTGTGACCAATAATACTAGCCCACACATTTACAGAGAACTGGTGCTGAAAATGGTGAGGCCTCGGTCCATGCGGATTTGCAATAGACCACCATGTATGAGTGTTGTGAAAATTAACAGAACCAGCTCTTGTAAAAGTGGACTCATCGGTCCACAATATTAAATATGAAACATTTCTTCGTAATATCCAATTGCAGAATTATACCCTCGCAGCTATGTCAGCTAGGGTCAGCTCCTGGACGGGAGTGTCATGAAAGGCACAGTTGATTTCTTTTTCAATATTCTAAAAATGCGTCCCTGGAATTCCCAATATAGCCGAAGCCCTTCTAATTAGAGATGGGCAAAATAACTCATTTTCGAGATCAGATCAGATCAGATCGCTCGCCAAAATGATCAGCTCTTTTAACTAGTTCATTGATCACTTTTATATATATATATATATATATATATATATATATATATATATATATATATATATATATATCTATATATATATATATATATATATATATATATATATATATATATATATATATATATATATATATATATACATATACATATACATATACATAAAAATAGACGAAAAAGAAAGTACTTTTCTTCTTTTCCAGTTTATTAAGAATTAATCTGTTAGTTCTTCACATATATTTTTATTATTAATGTAGTATAACAAATAAAACATTTTTTTTTTAAGTATGTAAGATTATTAGGAATAAAATTTTAAGGGTAATGGCGTTTATCCGGTGCAAATCGGAGCAGTAGAACAGCAGTTGTAGTTGGGGGGGGGGGGGGGGGAGGGGGGCGCCGCTGGGGCGAGTGAGCGACTGCTGAGCGAGCCGCCCCGAAACCCGTAGCGAAGAGTGAATGCGAATGCTGGTTTGGAGTTGGAGTTAGTTGGGGTGACGAGACTACGAGATCCAGTTCTATTTTAGCCGAGAGGGGAGGCTTAAGCTTCTATTGGTCGAGAAGGACTATTTAGAGGAGTAGGGGTAGAAGAACTAGTTTTGCAGGTCCTATGCGTTGCCTGATCTATTTCTTTCCTTGTTTCTCTTTAAGCTTTGGAGTCTTGGAGTAAGTTGGGGTGTCGAGACTACGAGAACCAGGTCTTTTTCAGCTGAGAGGGGAGGCTTAAGATTCTATTGGCCGAGAAGGATTTTTTAGAGAGGTAGGGCTAGAAGACCTGGTTATGTAGCTCCTATGCTATGATGCCTCAAGATTCGTGAGTCATGAGTCGTGAGTCGTGAGTAGTGACTAGTGAGTGTGAACTGTGAGTAGAGTAGAAGTGGGAAGGGAAGGTCTAGAGAGGGGGAGCGCTTGCGCATTGCCCAGCCTAGGGCCCAGAGAAAGTGAAAGTACAACCAGCAAGCAACCACTCACTCAGGACTCAGGACTCAGACTTCAGACCTCTAACTCTATATCTTTCGCCTTTTCTCTCATTATATGGAAGAGCTGCCACTCTTTTTTCAAGAGCGTTTACTCACTCACTCTCTTGCAAGAACTAGCTCTTTTGATCAGTTCATGACCGGATCGCCCATCTCTACTTCTAATACTGGTCCTAGGATTAGTATGAAAATGATTAGTTGAGACCTCCAGCAGCCAAATTCATGATGACAAGGATGTGCAATAGAGCCTGTTTTTCGGCATCTACTTTCGACAACTTAAAACATTTGATAGGACGAATGTTGTCTGTTTCGGAAATGCCTGGCATATTAATGAGCAGCGTCACTGCTATTCTTCAGAAACAACCACGCTAGCATAAGAAAAGAAAACACTCTTCTTTTAATTTTAAAATTGCAGGAAAATTCATAGAGCTGTTACTTAATAAGTTGATTTCCCTATAGTTTTTTTACTATTTCTCTATGAACACTTACTTAAACTGTAGACAATGCTATATCGAATTAAAGCTTATGAAATTGCGCAGTTTTTTAAGCATTTTAAACATTACGTTAAGTATAAAAATATAGAAGTTATGGAAGATCTAAATTGTATAGACATTTGATATAATTTCCAATTTTAATGTTTCTCTTGCATTATCACTAAGTTGATACACGTATTAAGTACTAAAAGTAGTGATTTCTTAAAGCAAATTTAATGCTCTTTACGATGCTGCAAACTGCATCTTTCTATCTTATTCAGATTTTTATTTATTACGTAGTTTATGGCTAAAAACATGACCTAAATGAAAAAATCGATATATCGATATATCTCGAAAACGAAGGTCCGTAGGTCCTAAGGTTACTTGACATTTTTGGTCAGAAATTTGATGTAGATCCATAGGTTTTTCTCTGTAGGTACTTATGCGGAACACCCTGTATATATAAATATATATATATATATATATATATATATATATATATATATATATATATATATATATATATATATATATGTGTATATATATATATATATATATATATATATATATATATATATATATATATATATATATATATATATATATATATATATATATATATATATATATATATATATATATAAATATATATATATATATATTATATTATATTATATTATATTTTATTTATAAATATTTAAATATATTTCATTTATAAATATATATATTTATGAATAACCTCGAGGTTGGAAGAGTTAGAAGTCCCTCCACTTCCGGTACGTACGGAGCCTTGGGCCCCTCCATAAGGGGTAGGGAGGCAGCTCCCTCTTCTCTCCCTGGGCCCATAAATGCCGATATACCGAGCAAGAGAGCTCATTTTTGTCTACCCTCTTGACTAGACTCTTACTCCTGCCTTCTTACTCACCCTCCCACCTTTCCACCTTCCTTCCTGGTTGTGCCCATCAAGAGTTCCTTCTTGTTTGGGGACACGGCTGCCTGTCACCTTCGGCTACCGAGAGTTTGAGCTTGTCTGGTAACAAGGCTTTAACACAAGTTCCCATTTTTCCTATTTCTCTTGAACCAAATCAATTTGAACCTGGAAAATCGGACCCTTCTGACGGTTACCTTACAGCCTAGAGTCTGACACAACTTTTATTGAATTTATATACTATAGAGTCAGAAGTGGTGGGGGTCGGTGAAGCCAAGTGGTTTTCAAACTCTCACTTGAAATTAAGATGATTTACCAACATTATCTAATAATGTTTATAATCCCATGTCATGAAATAAGACGTATTTCATACGAATGGTCACATCAAGTGGCCCTGCGGTGTGTCCTGTAGCTGTTTTCCTCTCGTCTACCAGGATTTGCACCAATTGATCTATATCGTGTTTAGAATCTAAATCTTTCTTTCTGTGACGCAAATTGTGCACCGAGTCTTTAACATGACGTGATTTAAAGCTTAGGGTTTAGAGCCCAAGTTTTTCTTCCTGTCTAGCAGAATGTGCACCACCAAGTCTACAACTAGGTGATATCTATGTCTTGGGGTTTAGAACCTGTTATAAATGTATTCTTGTATAATTGGAACAATTGTCTGAGACTTTAATTATTTGTTTAACTAATCATAACTAAAATATTGACAAATTATGTCAATCTAATTAATTATTATATTATGACGATGCCACTTCTACTCTCCTCTCTCATGAGCTTCATCTCTCTGTCTCAAGTGATCAGCATGCTTCCTTTTGCGATCCCCCTTTAGCTCCACCTCATAAGAAAGATCAGTTGTTTTCTTAATGATCTCTCCTTCTTCCCATTTCCCTTCCTTACCCTGAACCCAGACTTTCTCCCCATCTTCTAGATGTTTCTCTTTCACCTTCATGTCATGGTATAACTTTTGCCTTAACATATTGTCTCCTATTGCTTCATTTACTGATGGCTTCAGTAAATCTAACTTGGTTCTTAATCGCCTCCCAAACATCATCTAACCTGGTGTCCTTCCTGTGGTTGCTGCTACTGTGGTGCGAAGTGAGAGTAGCACAGTCTGCAACCTTATCTTATGTTATTTTGTATCTTTTAACGCTGCTTCCATCCTTCGTTTTACAATTTAACTGATGTCTCAGCCATTCCATTAGATGTTGCATGACAAGGCGTTGTTCAAATATACTTTACATTGTTTTCCTTACAATATTCTCTAAACACTTGTGATTTAAACTGGGGTCCATTGTCGCTGACTATGGCTCTGGGTAATCCGCATTGACTGAATATCTCTTTCAATAACCCAATCGTGGCTTCTGTCGTTGTTGACCGAGTGGGGTTACTTTAATCCATTTTGTAAATGCGACGATTAGTATTAACCAATAATATCCTTGGAAAGGACCCATGTAATCCACATGGACCTATGACCACGGCTCCTGAGGTGGTGTCCAAGAACCAGTGCCTTTGACATTCCTTACATTCCTTTACAAACTCCTCAGTCCGTTTATCCATGCCTGGCCATCAGAGCAGTAACCGGGCTAGTGACTTCATACCGCTTGCCCCTGGATAGCCTTCATGGACTGTTTTTAATACACCTTTTCGAAGCTGTTCCAGTAATACTATGCGGCCATGCCACAAAACAATTCCCATTTCTAATGATAACTCCTCTCGTTTGACGATTAATGGTAGGACCTATTCATCCAATTCTGCTTTCTTTGGGCACTCTTGATCTAAGTATAATTTTAATTTCTGTAAAGTTGTATCTTAGTCTATTCCCCTTTTCAGAGATTCTTTTGTCGCTGTCAACTCTTCTAATCTCGGATTAAAGATTTGTGCGTTTTTTAATGGCCCTAACTTTTTAATTTTTGTTTTATCTACTGTATAACGGCAGTCGTGACAAGGCCTCAGCTGAAGAATTTTCTGTTCCCGGTGTATATTGGATGGAATATTCATAGTTACTCAGATGTATAACCCAACGAGTAAGTCTGTCAGCTGATGTCTTTGGTAACTCTGATTTTTCCCAAAAATTCTTCCCAAAGGTTTATGGTTTGTTCTTAATATGAATTTTATTCCAAAAATACGTAATATTGATGACATTTTTTGACTCCTAATATAATTGCCAAATCCTCTTTGTCTATCGCCGAGTAATTTTTTTCTGAGTCCTTTAGGGATCTTGACGCATAGCCTGTGGGCAAAACGTTGTCTGGAAAATTGTGAAATAATACTGCCCCGATTCCTTTTTCACTGGCATCTGTGGTTAGTGTGAGAGGTAATTCTAAGTCAAAATGTACTAACCTTTCTGAGGAAGTGAGGATGTTCTTCAATCTTTCAAATAATGTATCTTAGATTTCGTATATACATTTAAATTATTATTGAACATTTCATCAACATTTTTCATTAAATAACTTCTCCTGGGCAGGGAATCGAACCCGGGCTCTCTCCGTCCGCGTCTTAAGCTATTTTCTCAGGAACTAAATTTTTCCCGGGAAAACGGCTTATATCGATAGATTCGCATTTAGACGGACATTTTTAGAATGTTTTAATATAAATCGTCGGAAACGTTTTCGAGACATTTTTTTTTTTTTTTTTTTTTTAATTTTTGGGGGTTGCGCTCCCAAATTTGGAGCTTAAATTAATTTCTCGATTTCGCCTCGGGGTATGATTTTTCTTAAAATTTATGCCAAATATCGTCATTCGGCCAAGTAGTTTAGGCTTCAGGCGTCTGCACAGACGACAGACAGACATTTTTAAAAAACGACTTTTTGGACTCTGGGGACATCAAAACGTGTAAATCCATTAAAATCACAAAATAAAATTTTCGCGCCATCACAATATTTTCTCTTTGTATGAAAAATTAAAAATATAAACAAATTAGGCGGAAGGCCCCAAAAATCATACAAAAAATTGAAGGGTATCTACTTCGATTAGAGGTAGGTTGGGTATCTCCTAACGTACCACTGACGAAATTATTCAGAAAAATCATACCCCGAGGCGAAATCGAGAAATAAATTTTACCTCTAAATAGGGGACGTGAAAAAAAAATTATGTCTCGAAAACTGTTCCAACGATTTTGATTAAAAAATTCTAAAATGTAGTCCGTTTAAATGCGAATCTAGCGATATAAGCCGGTTTCCCGGGACAAATTAGTTCCTGAGAATATAGCTTAAAACGTAGACGAAGAGAGCCCGGGTTCAATTACCCGTCGAGGAGACGTTATTTTGATGAAATGTTTAATAATAATTAAATGTACATACGAAAAGTAATAAATGGAAAACACTGGGCTAAGTAATTATGAACTCGTAAGTGAGAAAGTTTGTCTGAGTTGTCTCGGACCGATCTTTTTATTTTCATATAGAGCACGATGGGGAATAAAAAGAAAATGTTATAACATATCTGCTTAATAATCTACGAAACCCTAAAAAATATCTGGATACAAGTAATTCCCTTTGATTTTTTCTAAATTTCGGATAATAGGTAGCTGAATCTAATAATGCAAGTTGGAGGATCCCCCACGATTCATTTTAAACAGATAAGTATTGCTTAATAGTTTTGCTAGGTGTACCCTGAAGTAATATTTATTGTCGTAGGTGGGTCCTTTAAGGGTAATGTGTAAGAAGAATACTCTACATCATGTCAACTCTGGCAACGTTTCGGCTATTACCAGCCATTTTCGAGCCTAAAAATAAATTTATTTATTGCAAGCATGACAATTAATTAGATTACATTTAGATATTCACATAAAAGCGCTATAACAATAAGAAATAATAATACCTCTCTAGTCTAACTGAGCCCTCAGGCTAATGAGTCAAACATTATGAAAAATTCCTTCAAACGTCATAGTGATATTTGAATATATTTGGGGGAACTGGTAGTTCACCACGTCTAATCCAAAAAACTGTAAATGCACAATTGATAATAATTACTATGCTGGTTCTGATTTGTGAAATGTAACAGTGTAAAAGTGTATAAACCCAATGTGAAGAGGTAGATACTTAAAGTCAATGTACAAGGTGAGTGATTACCATAAGTTAGAACTAATCCTATCACTAACGGTAGTTGAACGAGCATATCACAGCCATAATAAATAACAACAAAAACTTAAGTACAATGATAACAAATAACTAACAGCAATATCACAGTGAGAACTAGTAACAAATTAATAACTGGTAAAAAGAAATCCCAATATCATAGGTACTGTACGATACTCGATAAAAAGATTTCTTTAAGTTTGTTAAAAATCTTGGACCGGGTGTTATTAATGTGGCATTATCAATAGTGCAAATAACCTAATTACCAAAGCCCTCTCCCTTACTGATAAATGCCACATTAATAACACCCGGTCCAAGATTTTTAACAAACTTAAAGAAATCTTTTTTCCGTTGCATATAATAAAAAAATTGTGGTACAAAAACACGTGTCCTAAACATAATCCGAATAACGATAACTTACAGACCAATAGAAAATTTTTAGGTTTAACTTATATTAAAGGCCTTTCAGAAACCACTCAAAAACTCATACATAAATTTGTTGTGGAAACATTGTATTTGGACACAAACCTGTCAACAAAACAGACAAGCTATTTCACAATCTTAAAGACAAGATCCCCATCGGCAATTCAATAGGTACCATTTATCAGATTCCCTGTGGAGACTGCCCGAAAAGCTACAACGGAGAAAGCAGCCAACTACTTAAAAACAGGATAGAACAACACCGCTACGACCAAGTAAAAGGCAACTCTAACACTGCTCTCTCCAGCCACGCCCTTGCTACCCATCATACGTTCAAGTTTGAAGATATAAAAATCTTAGGGAGAGAAAATAAAACTAATAGGAGAAAGATGCCGGAAGCATTAAACATTGCTATTAATTTAGACAAATCAGTTAACCTAAAAACTGATTCGAGGTCACTGAATAAATTCTATAGTGGAGTTTACCATTCAAATTCAAATCTCCCGCCACCCAACACAACATAGATACAATAGTTTAGATCATACATATTAACACAATTTTGTTTAGAGAATTATGTCATAACACTTTACTTAATTACAAATGTATTATTATTGATTGTTACCACTACTTTTAATATTTTCTATTTATTTATTTTTAACTAAGTTTCTCCGAATTATTGTTGTCACTGATAAGAAAGTTATGTTATCAGAATCCAGTATCGTACAGTACCTATGATATTGGGATTTCTTTTTACCAGTTATTAATTTGTTACTAGTTCTCACTGTGATATTGCTGTTAGTTATTTGTTATCATTGTACTTAAGTTTTTGTTGTTATTTATTATGGCTGTGATATGCTCGTTCAACTACCGTTAGTGATAGGATTAGTTCTAACTTATGGTAAACACTCACCTTGTACATTAACTTTAAGTATCTACCTCTTCGCATTGGGTTTATACACTTTTACACTGTTACATTTCACAAATCAGAACCAGCATAGTAATTATTATCATTTGTGCTTTTACAGTTTTTTGGATTAGACGTGGTGAACTACCAGTTCCCCCAAATATATTCAAATATCACTATGACGTTTGAAGGAATTTTTCATAATGTTTGACTCATTAGCCTGAGGGCTCAGTTAGACTAGAGAGGTATTATTATTTCTTATTGTTATAGCGCTTTTATGTGAATATCTAAATGTAATCTAATTAATTGTCATGCTTGCAATAAATAAATTTATTTTTAGGCTCGAAAATGGCTGGTAATAGCCGAAACGTTGCCAGAGTTGACATGATGTAGAGTATTCTTCTTACACATTACCCTTAAAGGACCCACCTACGACAATAAATAAGTATTGCAATAAAAAAGCGGGAAATATTCTTCTTTTTTTAGGGAATGCAACAAAGTATGTTTTGGTTCCTAAAAAACTACAAATTTTGACCTTCCATTTTTATATGTTTTAGTACAGATATTTTATTTAATATTATAATACTGTCCCGAAAATACTTTTATTAATTCAGTCTAGCTAAATAGTATATTATGTTACTAGGCTGTGAAGTGAGTTTTTTCTTTACCGCGGCAATTACATTTACTGTCGAGCGAAGCGAGACAGTAAATATTTGCCAAGGTAAAGATAAAACACTTCACAGTCGCGTAGTATATGCTATTTTTTCCGAGGTAGCAGACAATGAAATAACATTAAATATTAATAAATAATCAATATAATAATAACTAATATTAGTACATACTTAATATTTAAAAAAATAAACCTTAAAAAGAGGTTACACTATAAGAAAAGATAAATAAAACCCATTGACATCTAGCGGAATTAAATCGTACTAAGCATTTCTACAAAGAATGCTTTGTACAGCGCTACTAACGGAAGTTTTGACAACTACCCGCCGGAAAATAAAAATCTTTTAGTTCCTAGGACGTAAAAGATTTTTTCTTTACTGCTAGGAGTAATGAAAAGATTTTTTAAATCCACGTAATGAAAAAAATGGATTTTAGCTATGTTTTTTAGGCTCTAAAGTTACTATTTCACAGCCTACCACGGAAAAATTAATTTTATGTGTCTACGTTTGTAAATATGACGCTTCAATCTGCTAAAGTAAATAGTAGTTTAGACTCCTGTACCAAATCAGTGTTGTTATTTCCTAAATTCTCAGGTACGAGCGAATTCTATGAGATGTTTTTCTTTGTGTTGCAGGAAGAATGAAGCTGTTAAGGAAAGTGTGACAGTGTACAACGCCTGCTGTCCGGAGTCTCATCTTCAGCTGACAGCAGAAGGCACTAGGTTATATAAAGATGAAGAAGTGGCTAGAGCTCTGAAGAAGGACCGAATTATTAACGAATCTCTGTTATTCTGTGGGTCCGAACTGAATTTCAGAATTAACTCTCTGTACAGACAGTTCCTTCCTTCTCTCATCATCGACTTATTGTTGAATCTTAAAGGAATAAAACCTATGTAAGTAGAAATAACTTTCCTATTATTGTTTAAGTTTGTTGCACCCCATTTGTAATTAATTATTGTCAACCAATGAAAAACTTCTGTTTTAAACATCGAGAAACTTTAGTTAAAGTACAGTGGTCATTATGAAATTTCTCTCCACGTAAAAATATATTTAATTACTCTCAAAGTAGCTTCATCATCAGTGCAATACCAGTCACTGGTATAAGACTGTAATATACCAGTCACTGGTATAAGACTGTAATATACCAGTCACTGGTATAAGACTGTAATATACCAGTCACTGGTATAAGACTGTAATATACCAGTCACTGGTATAAGACTGTAATATACCAGTCACTGGTATAAGACTGTAATATACCAGTCACTGGTAAAAGACCAGTCTCTATTTATATGATAATAATCTTTTTCTGATCTTCTATAAGTATTTCCAAGAAGAGCCAGGAGAATTAAAAAAACATGGTGCTTACAGTTATGGAACTGAATGTTCTTCGGTTGTTAAGGGAAATGCAAACTAGAGGTGGGTCGAAAATAACGTAACAGTAAAAAATAACCTGTTATGGTAAGGTAATCGTTACTCAGATAACCTAATATTGAAAAATACCTGCTATTGAGTAACTCTAGTAGTCTAATTCATAAATATTCTGACTGGCGGTGGCAATTGCTACTGTAGTAGTTACAGCTCTAGGTTAATTCATAAGTATTCCGCCTGGTGGTAGCGGCACTGTACTCTGCTCCTACAATGCGTTATATTATAACTTTAACGGAACGGGAACGGTATCAATAACTCCTAAGGTATTAGGTTTCCATGAAGCATTATGTTATAACTTTAACGGAACGGGAACGGTATTAATAACTCCTGAGGTATTAGGTTTTAATGTATCGTTATGTTATAACTATAACTCTTCATTACGTTACATTATCAATTCAGTTTTCTTCTTCAATTCCGTTACCATTCCCTCTACTGTAAAGCTATGTTATTTCCATTTAAATAATGTTATTACAAAACAAAAACGGCAATTATTTGCAAGCTTATTGGCAGGGAAGAGGAACTCGGTTGGGACCTTACAGGGGAGCCGTCATCCCTTCCTCTGCCTTTAGTAGTTTTGCTACTAGTGACTGTCTCTGCCGTGGGCCCTGCGGCTGACTTTAAGGTAACACCTTAGCTCACACCCTCAGATCCAGGTTTACGCTTCGGCCGCGGTCCCGCTTTTCATGCGTAACTAATATAGGTTTTATTTCCCGTTCTACTGGACCGATTTTCCTCAAGCAACTTTTATTATAATTATATTACCTGTCTCTATAGGACTTCACTATTTTAGACTCATACTTGTTACACGCTTTTATCGGCCTCAGTAAGGGCGCCTTTTTTTATTTTTTTTTATTTTGCTTGTTAAATCCTTGTTAAGGCCCGAGCATTTTAAATAGATTAGATCTTTACAGCGATCCTACTCATCGGATTTCAAAGTATTAATATTTGTATTATAGATAAGCGCCAATGTTTTTAGAATCTTCAAGCTAAGTAAATATCTTTATTATAAAATTAGTAGAAATTCTATCTGTGTAGTAGATCTTAATAATAATAATATAAAGCAAATTAATATTTAAATAATTAACAACCTTAAAATCTATTTTATCCTTTTTTATCCTTTTTTATTTGTATATTATTTTTTTTCTTTCATCGAGACGGATTGAGAACCTATTATTCAAATAACCTATTAAAATAACCTGATACCGTTCGAGAACGGTTATTACCCATCTCTAATGCAAACTATAGATGGAACAAATATGTAAAATTAATTATTGCGGACTATATGGGTTGAAAAGTTGCCGAACGCAGTTAAGAAAATGTTAGTTATACTTGAGGAATGCCTCGACTATGTTACTATCATGGCGTAGGTTGAATTAAAATCGAATACGGAGTTGAAGCAAGTAGAAGGACTGAAATTGAAAATGACATAATTATAAAATTGTCTTCTAAGCAAGATAAAATACTCTGCCAATTAGTGTGGCACATAGCTTCCTCGCGTCCTATTTCATAAAATTTAATGATTTTATGCTTTTTAAACCAATTATTATCCAATGTATTTCATTTTTCCCCCGTTTTTTAAATCAGTCAAAATTATTTTGATTTATTACTTGTATTCAAGTCTCAATTTAGCAAAAATTATAGAGCGTAGACGGTTGAAATTAATCTTGGGCTATCTGCGGGCTACTTTCGACGAACCATCATAATTTCATAAAAATCAGATAAGTACTTTTGAAAATATAGGAGTAAATAAATGTATGTTTCTGCGCATATAAAAGTGAAACAATTGAGTGCAGAAGGTTAACATTTACATGGGACCAACAATGGGCTAATTATGATCTACCATTCAAATTTAAATAAAATTGGACGTGTAGTTTTTAAGGTATGTTGGTTCGCAAAAATTGAGCAACAGACAGACATGGAACCAAAAATGTTCCCTATAATGTCTGAAACGGATTTCTGTCTTGGAATTTTTGAAATCGGAGACCTAAAAGTTTTTCGCTCTTCAGAACGATCACATAGCTTTCGTTACTTGATCAGCAAATAGATAAGCGATCGAAATCGAGATCAAAAGATAACCGTTTGTCTAGCTGGCCGAGGAGCAGGCACTATCCCTAAGGTAAGAACAGCTATCATCATTTTTCTCGATGGCTGAAACCGAGAATTGGGGCAACAGTTATATCATCTGAGACTTTATCACTAACCAGATTAATGGGAATGAAAGCTTTTCTCTGAGACTTAAACATTGGTCATCTAATACATAAGTAATTGTGCTAAACTCTCGGGTTCTTTCATGTTACAAGCCTGACAGATTTCATTAGTTTTTACAATATAGAATAAGACCCGATGAATCTACGCACCATACTAATTTTGAGACTGTTTTAGTAAAAAAATAGTTCGCTTAGACTGTTTAGAAGTTCAGAACGAATTGTACTGGGCAGATTTGATTACCGATAAATATACAGATATTAATTTTTAATTTGTTTGTTCTAGGATGGTGAACATTAGAGCGAAGATCCACGTCGCATCTTTGCATTTCAAACGTTTTACTTTCAACACGTTTACATTTGAAATGAAAAATTTTGAAGAATTTCTCGAGCTAATGAAACCACAAGACAGAGAGGAGTTCGGCTGGAACTTGGAAATGTACGACATGTATAGAAACGGATTGATTAGATACAACAACTTAAAGCATACCGTACTCAAACCATTGTTTGATGACCACAAGACCAACTCCAAGCGACTCCGCATGTAAGCATAATTTTATTTTAGAATGACAATAGTATTCCATGGTGCAACAGCCTTAGTGGTCTTAGGCCTGTTAAAGATTTTCTTCAGTTAAATATTTAGGATGAGACGGGGCTAGTGCGTTGCTCTATCAGCTATATGTATATATAAGGAGAGATGCTATTGCACTTCGCTAACCATTAATTTTGTGATTCTGGGAAAACAAGGAGCGTATGGAAGGTGGGAGTCGAACCCGGACCTCTTGCAGGACAGCAATGAACCGGGAATTACAAGATAACAATGAAACCGTGATGATATTTTGGTAGCAATGAACGGGTATGATAGGGTAGCAATAAAACAAGGATGATAGGATAGCAATGAGCCGGGGATGATAGGGTAGCAATAAAACAAGGATGATAGGATAGCAATGAGCCGGGGATGATAGGGTAGCAATAAAACAAGGATGATAGGATAGCAATGAGCCGGGGATGATAGGGTAGCAATAAAACAAGGATGATAGGATAGCAATGAGCCGGGGATGATAGGGTAGCAATAAAACAAGGATGATAGGACAGCAATGAGCCGGGTATGATAGGGTAGCAATAAAACAAGGATGATAGGTCAGCAATGAGCCGGGGATGATAGGGTAGCAATAAAACAAGGATGATAGGATAGCAATGAGCCGAGGATGATAGGGTAGCAATAAAACAAGGATGATAGGATAGCAATGAGCCGAGGATGATAGGGTAGCAATATAACAAGGATGATAGGATAGCAATGAGCCGAGGATGATAGGGTAGCAATAAAACAAGGATGATAGGATAGCAATGAGCCGGGGATGATAGGGTAGCAATAAAACAAGGATGATAGGATAGCAATGAGCCGGGGATGATAGGGTAGCAATAAAACGGAGATGATAGGATAGCAATAAATCGAGGATGATACGGTAAAAATAAAACGGGATGAAAGGATAGGCTATCAGTAGGAGGCCCTATCAGTTTACTTTTATCATGTCAATATTTAGCCAACTTCACAAAAAAAATGTGGGGAGGGGGGGGGGGGGGGGAATCACAATGAAAAACTCATTTTATCTGCGAAGAGAATCGCTTCGAGTGTTCTTGAGAACTGCTCGTTAGATTGCACAGGAAGAGAATGTTCCTTGATGTTCACTTTAATATATTGGTACAAAGCATTTAATATCTCGCCTTGTCCATGTATTATCAATATCAGTCCAGTCTGCAAACATCTTTCACCTCAAAACAACCCGGTTATTCAAGACCAATTTTGATGAATATTTGTTGACTCCTTGATTTTTAATGTTGTAATCAAGAATTAATAATCGAATAAAAATGGAAACTGAATTTATTACTTGAAACCACGACACATAACACTAGCATTTTTGGTTGTGTTTGAGGAACATTTTTTTAAGGCTTAAAAGGATCTTCTAGCTCCAAAATGGATCGTGTTTAAGAAATGTTACGTTTTGGTTAATTTTATAAGTTTTTATTCGGCTATATCTATTTAACTATGATATTTAAGTAAAAATAATACGTAAAATTATCATTAAAGGGGAAAACCAACATATAAATGGATCATTAGAATGTTTAAAGATATTTAATTTTCTTTCATTTTCAATTAACGCGATCAGATATCTTAATATAACAAATTTATGATAATTAATAAATAAAGAACCCAGTTAGTATTTATCTATATATTTTATGCAAACTTAAATTTTTATCTACTCACGGCAGCAAAATTAAGCATTACTTAACTGTTTTAAGGCTGGAAAGTATTATTTTGATGATTTGTCATTAAAATATTAAAAACAGGTAGAAAAGTAGTTAAAACATTCAGGGAAATATTTCCCTGCCTAGGCTTAGAGAGCACAGTGCTTGTCATAACATCTGTTTTCTTTGTGTTTAGTTTAATTTTAATTTGTGTTATTTTAATTTAGTTTTATACTTGATATAGCAGTCTATTATTAATGTATTAATAAAATTATTTTTTAAAAGTTTAAAAATAGTAAACTGAAAAAGGATTTGAATTGTAGGTCTTTGAATAATTAATCTCGAGTAAGTAGTGGTGGCGAATTCCCGTTTGAGAGGGCTCAAGTGTCGGGAAGACAAAACACGCTGGTTGAATAATAATGAGAACGATATACTAATGATATTTAAAGCCGACACATTTACCTTGGGAGAGGAGGTGATGATAGCTGACAGTCTTCAAGCAGCTCAGGGCCCTGGAGCTTGGTCTTGGATGGTGTAGTCTTGAGGTTTGTTCAGTGTGGAACCGTTTGGATGTTAAAGCAAGACTGAACTTTTTACTGGCGCAAAACACAGTTTTAACACACGGTTGCTATGGTCGCGCACAGTAACGTGGATAGTTATAAAACATATGATTATACGGAAAAATGTATATTATTGAGCACATGATAAATATCTCAACACATATTATAAATGACTTATAAATACTCTACGGCGTAAAATGCTCGGAAATTCAAAATATCCTTAAATTTACCACTCTCATAAGATTATAAGGATTATCCAAGTGGCAACATTGGAGCACGACTTGTTTTGGTTTGAGTTAGTTCATCTTTGAGTTTTTTAGTTGATTCATCTCAAACTAACTCATCGCCTAAGCTTCCATTTTTATCTAAGTTTTTATCTAGGATCTCTCCTTTATTCCCTATATACTTATGACATCCCCCAGCATCTCACAACAACCCTTGCCACATTTGCAGATGACAAGGCCATTCTTTCTGTCCGTGAAAACCACCGTCTTGTATCCGATAATACCCAGTCACTTGTTACTCCTGGAACCTTGGTTGAGGAAATGTAGGATCATAATAAACGAACAGAAAAGTGTGCATGTCACCTTTGCTCTTCGTCACGCCACATGTCCTCCAGTCATCCTTATTCAAACTCCCATTCCTCAGTCCAACTCCGTCCGATACCTTGGCTTTACCCTTGACCGTCGATTAACATGGCAACAACACACTAAGACAAAACGTACTGACATCACACGAAGATTCAAGTTACTGCTCGGTCTTCTGGATTGCAGGTCTAAGATTTCTCTGAATAACAAACTTCGTATCTACAAAGTAGTATGAAAGCCAGCTTGGACCTACGGTCTAGAAGTGTGGGGCAGCACCAAGCCTTCAAATTCCCGTCGTCTCCAAATCCTTCAGTCAAAAATTCTTCGAAAAATTACCGATGCTCCTTACTATGTTTCCAACCTTACTCTCCATGAAGACCTGAACGTTACTTTTGTCCGAAATCTATCCGAATCCCGGTATCGAATGTTCCACGAATCCTTATCCCATCATCCTAATCCTATTGTACAACTAATGTCCTCTCAACATATTCCAGGTAACCCTCCAAGAGGTCTGAAGAGGCAGTGGCCTAGAGATCTAGATATACTCTCATAGAATATATTTTACATTAACTTATTATAATTATTATTGCAATCTGTTATTATTATCTATTTCTTAAAACTTATATACATTATTAATTTACTTTATCATTACTTAAATATTTTGTAATATAATTATTTTACTATATAAATCGCCAGGAAGTGTAGTCACTGGACTACTTCTTCTTCACGTTGCACCCGCCATGTTAAACAATAACATCATTATCACTTGTTACAATGAAATTATGTGTAGTTGTGTTAATCAATATACATTAAGTATAAATATATATATATATATATATATATATATATATATATATATTATATTCATAAATAAATTAGAAATGACTTTCACAAATTCAAATCTAGATAAGAACTTATTATTATGTTTGAACTTACGTTCTTCAAACACTTTGGCTTTGGGTAAATCGAGGTGACGCTTTAATTTCGGCACTACACTATACTTTTTATTGAAATGTAGGTAAAAACTTGAGTTTCCTTGTTACAAACTAGGTTAGGATGTAACTCACACTCCAGTCATTAAACATGTATTATCGAATTCAAGTTATGTCTTGAAATAATCGCACTGATTTAATTTGTCCCCCGTTTCAACCCTGCCCCGGCCTCTCCTATTTGTAATACCGTAACATATAACCGTAATGCATATAAGTGTGTAAGTATATTAAAGTATGTAAGTAAATGTAAGATTTGTATATTGTTGCAGGTTGTATATAGTCGACAGGTTCGCTGTGTACCTGACATACTCTCTGGTTGGACTCTTCCTCTACTTCTTCAGTATACCGTCATTACTTCTATCTACTGCAATTAGACTTGTAACTTTCCCGTGAATTACCCTTGTAACATTATAATTACAGTATTTATTGAATAATGATTAATTCGACTATTTTTTGAGTTCAATTTACATTAAAAAATAATTAAATGTGTTATATTATTTGGCAATAAAGTAATATATTATAAAAGTGTATTCAAGTTTCAGATTATTATACTATTATATTGTTTCTATTTTGTGGATTAGTTTTACAAATGTTGATGTAAGAACCGGGGAACGAGCGCCCTTGGAAGAGGGAGAGCAACAACCTCGATCATGGGGTCATTTATCTTCTCTCCCTGTCCCCTACACGGGGAAATATCTATAGATTCGGTTTTGGCGAGATCCTTTGTACAGAGATTTGTCCTTTAATATATTAAAGACTCCACTACTAACTCAGTTTGTAGTTAGGGGTGGGCTATATGCCTACAAATAACTTATATACAAAAATTTACATGTCTATATTTCTATCAAAGCGCCAGATTCTGTTTAAAAGGGAAACACATCTATGAATGACCAACGGCAAACAATAACGGGAGTAACGCGGCTCCATTAAGTTGTCGTGCGTGGTTTAAGAAGTATCATGTGCAAAATGTTTTCATTCCTAATAGTAATCAGCCACCTCACTTCAACACTAACACATCCGCTAAATCTTGTATTTTGTTTTGAGATCTTGGGCAGAGTAAGGCGCAGAAGAGCATGATATGTTTGCTTTGTCATCTTGTATCGTATAGGGCTTAGAATTTGTGAATGTTGTTAGGCCGCAACATAGTAGTCGACAACTGAAATTCTTGACAATGTACGAATGTCGTCAGTGCTTCCATATTGCTTCCGAGCTTACCGAAGGTAACGGAAGCTATGTGATCATTCTGGAAAAAGAAAATATTTTATGTCTCCGATTTCAAACATTCCAAGACAGAAATCTGTCTTTCGTTCGATTTTTGCGATCTTAAATAACATATCTTAAAAACTACATAATAACATATCGTAAAAACTACACGTCCGATTTTAATGTAATTTGGGTGGTAGGTCATAATTAGCCTATTGTTGGTCCCATATAAGTTTTAACCTTCTGCGCTTATTTGTTTCTCTTCCACATGTCTACAGTGTACAAACATACATTTATTTACACTTATAGTTTCAAAAGTACTTATCTGATTTGTATGAAACTTTTAGAGTTTATCGAAAGTAACTAGCAGATATCCCAAGATTAATTTGAACCGTCTGTGCTCTTTAACTTTTGCGAAATTGATACTTTAATTCATGTAAAAAATTAAAACAATTTTGACAGATTAAAAAACATGAAAACAATTAAACAAATTAGACAATAATGGCTTGTAAGAAAAAGCATAAAACCAATACAGTACGTGGATAGGATGCGAGGAAGCTATATGCCACACCAAGTGGCAGTCTATGTTTTTTTTTTGTTTTTTTTTTTTGGAATGTGGAGGTAAATACTCTCGAGATATAAATACATATAATTAAAATACTATGATAATAATGGACGCTAAACACAAAACTAATAAAATGGTCAAGTGACTATTAAAATTTCTTGTTATAAAAAATCTTAGTTAGGGGGATGGCCCGAATGCCCCCTCTCCTCTGGAGCCACCACTGATTCCAAATCGAGTATTAAGTTAGAATATAATGGTTTGACCGTATTTTCTGCTGTCATATAGGTGTAAAAAAAACGTATGTTTGAGCGCATGTGGAAGAGAATCAAATAGGTGCAGAAAGCTGAAGCATATTATAACGATAATTTATATATCGTTATTTGTTTTAAAGTTATTGGTTGGGTTAGCGTTGGAATACGGTCTGTTGTTAGTCCGAGACAACGCTGTCGGACAATTCCGTTGATTTCCGGGAATTCCGTGAATTTGATTGGGCGATAGAGCCAGCCGAGTAGGAAGAGGGGATTGGGTGCGTGTGCGTAGTAACGGAGTAGGAGTCAGTGCGTAAGAGAGTGACATGTGGAGTGCGTAGGTTATTACGGTTAAACCGGATCATAGGAAACTTGGATATAACAATGGCGGATTTGCGAGCTTTGGTCTAGGCGTCGGGAGCATAGAGTCACCGTTCTGTCTCCATAGCGGCCCGAAGCAAATCGGGTTTTCTTCACGGATTCCCGCCTGATATCCGAGTGACTTGGGAAATCGGACGTGAGAGTCAAGACCATCTACCTGGGATCTTGTCCGATTGTCACCATTTAACACCCTACACATTCACCAGGTACCGCGTCCCTGACGGTTGGGTTCAACACCTGTGGAACGGGGCCCATCTGCACCTCTCTATCTCTGAACCTTCGGACCAAGTCTCCTCTTCCTCACTTAGATGGTCACACAACAGGTTCGCTTTTGGCTGACCCTCCAATGAACTCTACTATCATCCTAAGTAGTTTATTTTTTCCCCCCCCCCTTATTTTATCTATTTTATTTTATCTCTTATATTCTATCTAACACTACTTTATTCTATCTTTTAGTTATTTTATCTCACGTTAATTTTGTTGTAAGAACCAAGTTTATTTGATACCAGAATTACCGAAAAGTAGGCCTTATACTTATTTTTTGTCAAATTTAGTAGATTTTCTTTTTTTTTTGTAGAATAACTTATACATTTTTTTAATGACTACAGTTCTGTTCTTTTAGTAAATAATTAGTAAATTTATACTCTTCTGGTATTTATTTTGTGTTTCATCTACCTCTCCTCTAACTATTTTTCTTTTGAACCCACCCACACCCGAACTGAGCAGGGTTAATAAAACTATATGTTACAGTAGCGCCCAAGAACGTGAGGCTTAGATTAAAATCTATTCCAGCTATTTACATTTTTCTATATACTTTTAATTTTTCTATCTGATTTAATAATTTCTATCTCCTTATTTTTTTTAAATTTTAAATCATATTCTTTGTTATCTCTAGAGGAGAGTGAGAAAATAGGTTTTTTTTTCTTTTGCTCTGCTTCTTATTGAAGAAATTATAAAATTAAGTTAATTTATGATCAAATCATTTTTTTGTATATGAATAGTAACGTCATATTATTTCTTTTAACGGTTTAGTTTTTTAAACAGTAGTATATTTTATTTTATTTGTGGTAAAATTTAATTCTATGTAAAACGTTGTCCGACGGAGAAATTAAGACTTTGTTTATTTTAATTATCTCTGATTGATGTGGCATTAACATAGTGAATTATTTAGACAAATATAACGGTTCTTTTATTTTGTATTTTTATGGTCATACAGATAACTGTATTTATGTTGCTATCAAATATAATTACTATAGCAGTAAAATTTAATTTTATGTTATGATTGATTTGTTAATAATATTATTATTTCGTAGGGTATTTACATTGTTTTCTTTGCATGTATTTATTGACTCTGATAAAATTATTGTTATGAGACATTATTCAGAATAATCAAGGTTATTGACATTAATCATCTGTTTAAGAACTAAGATTTTTATTTAAATTAAAACTATCTCACCCATGTTCACAACTATTGTATTATTTCAATTTATGATATAATTTTCTGTTAAGCAAAAACTAGATGTAAGGTAGTCTTACATGTTTTTTTATATTTTTGGTTTAAAAGTTATAATTTATTTATACCGAAAATATTTATTTATTCAGGGGAACTTATTTTTTTAACTTGATTTTTATATGCAATCACAAATTGTATAGTAGTCAACATTTTGGAGGTTAATTTAATTACTTTATTTACAATAAAATTAAATTAAATTAATGTACAGTAAACTAGTTAAAATAATTTTGTTTTAAAACTTGGTTAGTTATACAAAGTTTCCTTTGCAAATTTCCTTTTGCTTTGTTAATTT
The DNA here is from genome assembly GCA_951217055.1 of Gerris lacustris. Lineage (NCBI taxonomy): Eukaryota > Metazoa > Arthropoda > Insecta > Hemiptera > Gerridae > Gerris > Gerris lacustris. The sequence continues at coordinate 4,776,443 of OX578279.1, forward strand.
TTTTTTTCTTTCACTTTCTTAAGAAACAAGAGTACTTAGGTAATTTTATTTTGTTCGGTCTTACACCTGAAATATATTTTTTCATTTAATTTGTTATAGAACACAGAGACAATCTTTCTTGTTTTATATATGGTAGAATAGGTAATGTTTATTATTTTTATTGCTTAATTATTTTATTATTATTATTTTATGCATTCATTTATTTATCTATTATCTTATCTCTATTTTATTTTTATTTGGTCATTTTATTTTTCGTCCGTAATATATTTTGGACTGACAATAGATAGTCAAATAGAGAAGATTAAAGTTTTATTTTAGGTTTAATATTATTTACTGACTTTCTAGTTCTTTTGTTTTGCAAGTTGTCATTATTCTTTTCTCTTCAAATATGGCACAAGGTATGGATATATTTCGCCTCGCCAAAGACGAGCTCGAATACGAGTTAAAGATTCGTGGTGTTCAGAATTTAGATAAAGTAGAGGATATGAGACGAGCGTTACGCGGCCTGATTTAAATGGAGCTCCAAGGCACTTTAATTGTTAAGTCACCGGTCAAGATTGACGCGCAACTTGAGTTAGTTCGCGTTAAGGATAAACTTAATGATATTCGATCCATGACGGACAAACTAGCCGACGCACCTAGCGCTAATTTGTATAAGAAGATACAAACAGTTCTTACACATCTTCTTAACCGAGTTAGTAGGATTCCAGAGGAAAATCCAGAAGTCACCGAACACCGATCTAACAATCTAAAACTGGTATTAGAGGCTTTTGAGAGGCTTGAAAATGTTTCTTCCCAGATAGATAAAACGGAAGGTGAAGGTCCGTCTGAGACAATAACCCCTAAGGGAAGAAAACTTAAGTTTGCCGAAGACCCGCCCAAATCTGAAACTGGTTTACCCGAAAACCACTTTGAAGATCATCCGGAACAGCTGTCAGACTGTACTCAAATAAACCCGAGAAAGACAACAGGAGGATGCGCGGAGATTTCAGTCAACATGCTACACCAACAGTCACCAAATAAAGCCTGTACCTATAAAAAATTGGGGCCTTAAATTTTCTGGAGATTCGACCAAAATGAGCGTACAAGCCTTCCTCGAGGATGTTCATCATTACTGTCGGGCTCGAAATACCACTGAGGCGGAATTGTTTAACGGAGCGATTGATTTCTTCGAAGACTCTGCGTTGTTGTGGTTTAAGTCGGTTAGACGAGAGATCAACTCCTGGGAGGAGCTAGTTCAAAATCTGAGGGATGAATTCGAACAGGAAGGGTATGAAGACGAGTTGATGAGAGAAATCTTGGGACGCACACAAGGTCCAGGAGAAAAATTCGGGAATTACGTCGCCGTTATGCGGACTTATTTTGCCAGATTACCAGTTCCGCTTCCGGAAAAAAGGCAATTAGAAATTCTACTTAAAAATGTAGCTCCCTATTTTTACGACAGGATGCGATCTACAAGGTTCGACTCGGTCAACGCATTTATTCGGTTTGGGAGAGATATTCAAAAAGCGCGGGAACATATGGATAAGTATACCCCGCCCCCTCTGAATAGGAAAGCCACCCTGGAACCGGATCTCGTGTATAAACCACCCCGGAAAGACGTGAAGATTTGTGAAGTACACGACGATCGCGGAAAAGGTAACAACACTCGTCCAGTCTCAGCACCTAACAGCCGACCGTCGACAAGCGGTACCAATCAGAAGAAAGAAGGGAGGAAATGGATCTGCTGGCATTGTAGAGAGGGGGGGGCACACGTTCCGAACCTGCCAAAAATTAAATTTAGGGTTCTGCACGCGGTGCGGGAATAACCAACTGGAAAACGGAACTTGTAAGAACTGCCGCCAGACGAAGCAGGGAAACCGATCAAGGGTTCAAAAGTAGCGGGTCAACTTTTGAACTCTGATCAAACCCAGCCGACCCACTGTGAAGAATGGTTTCAGTGGTTAGAGGTGGTACGGAATCAAAGAGTAAGAGACAACGTGTGTGGTGTTTTAGCTTCTTTAGGGGACGACCCAAGGCCTTACCTACAGGTTATGATTTATGGTCACCCTCTTAAAGGTCTATTAGATTCTGGAGCTACCCGTACGGTTATTGGAGGTCCCGGATGGATTATCCTACAAAGTTTAGGATTGAAGTCATATAAGACTGACTCATCGCGGGTTACCGTGGCGGATGGTCATGAGTGCATCACGGAAGGATGTGTTGATCTTCCGATAGAACTGGAAGGTAAAACCCGCATTATTTCGGCCTTGATAGTACCAGCCTTAACACCTTCAATGATTTTAGGCCTCGATTTTTGGCGAAAGATGGAGATTGTGCCTAATATTTCAAGCGGCTTGTGGAGTTTTAATGAGGTTTCGGAGAACCAGATAATATCAGCGGTAACGGCGGAGAACAGTTTGGACGATAATCAAACTGAAGAACTGAGGGAAGTCACGGAAGAATTCTTTAAAGATATCAATCAAAATCTGGGATGTACTAATAAAGTTGAACACGTTATTGATGTTGGTGATAGCCCTCCGATAAAACAGCGATATTATCCAGTGAACCCGAAACTGCAAGCAATTCTTAATACTGAGCTAGATGATATGATACGAAGAGGAATTGTAGAGCCTAGTAAAAGTGCTTGGTCATCACCAGTAGTTTTAGTACGGAAACCAGACGGAACCTACCGTTTCTGTGTGGATTTTCGTAAACTTAATAAGGTAACTAAACGTGATGCCTACCCGTTACCCTTTGTCAATCATATTCTTGATAGACTCCGAAACGCGAAATTTCTATCCTCACTGGATATTAAGTCCGCCTATTGGCAAGTGCCAGTTTCCGAAAGGTCCAAGGAATATACTGCATTTACGGTACCAGGTAGAGGGTTGTTTCAGTTTAAACGTATGCCTTTTGGTTTACATAATAGCCCTGCTACCTGGCAACGTTTAATTGACTCAGTTCTGGGTCCAAGCTTGGAACCCTACGTATTCGTCTACCTGGACGACATAATTATTAGCACGGAAGACTTTCCTACCCACGTAAGGATTTTACAGGCCGTTCTTAAAAAACTGAAGGAAGCAGGCCTTACTTTGAATCAGGAAAAGTGTAAATTCTGTCGACCCCAGTTAAAATACCTGGGATATTTAGTTGATAAATTCGGTCTAAGGGTTGACCCCGAAAAGGTATCGGCTATAACCGAATTTCCTGTACCGAACAACCCACGGAAGGTTCGTCAATTTATTGGACTAGCGTCTTGGTACAGAAGGTTTGTACAAGGATTTTCGAGACTGATTGCGCCCTTGACAAATTTATTAAAGAAAAACCAAAAGTGGTGTTGGACTAAGGAGTGTCAGGACGCCTTCGTTTCTCTTAAGGAAAAACTTGTGAGTTCTCCTATCTTAACGTGTCCCGATTTCCACCGGCCTTTCACATTACAGACAGACGCCTCTTCAGTTGGACTAGGAGCCGTCTTAACGCAGGATTTCTCTGAAGGGGAAAAGGTAATTGCCTACGCAAGTAGGACGTTAACGGCCGCCGAGAAAAATTATTCCACAACTGAACAAGAATGTTTGGCTGTATTGTGGGCAATAACTAAATTTCGTCCTTATTTGGAGGGATCGACGTTCACAGTGATTACGGATCATCACTCCCTGGTATGGCTTCAAAACTTAAAAGACCCTACAGGGAGGCTTGCACGCTGGGCATTGAAACTTCAGCAATATGATTTTAATCTTATACACCGTGCTGGTAAGCTTAATGCCGAAGCTGATGCCTTATCACGGAGCCCCACGGTGGAACTTGCTCCGATTACGGTGAACCAAGATACTCACGATCGCTGGTATACGGACATGATAAGAAAAGTTAACTCTGAGTCCCACAAGTATCCGCTTTTTCGTACAGAAGGAGAACGTCTCTACAAGAGAGCGGCGGGAAAATGGGAAGATAAATGGAAGCTAGTCGTCCCGAAAAAGCTACGCATCGAAGTAATGCAAGAAAACCACGACCATCTTACAGCTGGTCACCTGGGAAGTTTTAAGACGAGGAAAAGGATCGAGGAGCAGTATTATTGGCCAGGAATGACGTCTGATATTATAAAATACGTTCGTAGATGTCCGACCTGCCTAGCCTATAAACCCGAACAGCGATTACCTTTAGGACTGATGGGAAAGAGATCTGAAGTTGAGAGACCCTGGCAGGTTGTCAGTATTGATATTGTCGGACCTCTTCCCCTTAGCCGCCAACAATATCGGTACATATTAGTCGTCTTGGACTGCTTTACCAAATTTCCTCTCTTATTTCCTTTACGAAGAGCCGTTGCTGATGCGATTTTGAAACCACTGATAGAGAGCGTTTTTATGATTTTTGGAACACCGGAAACAGTCATATGTGACAATGGCTCACAATTTGTTAGCCATGAGTTTAAGGACAGTCTGCGTCGATATGGAGTTGAGATTGCCTATACTGCCCACTACCATCCTCAGGCAAATCCAGTAGAGAGAACAAATCGGGTTATCAAGACCATGGTGGCTTCGTACGTCGGAAATGACCATAGACGTTGGGATGAGTACCTGCCACAAATTGGCTTTGCACTCCGAACCTCAGAGAGCGAGGCTACTAGTTTCACGCCTGCATATCTAAACTACGGCAGGGCAATTAACTGGCATGCAAAACCGGTGGAAGGTGAGCTGGAACCTCCTATCCAACATCCAAGAGACCCTTATCGCGTAAGGAAGAACAATCTCGACAAGTTAGGCCCGGCGTTCCAAGAAGTTCGCCAGCGTTTAGAAAGGGCTCAATCTAAAAATAAACATCATTACGACCTACGTAGACGACCCCAGGACTTTGAAATAGGGAGGACAGTATGGAAGAAGAACTACACTCTTTCTGATGGAGGAAAGTACTATAGTGCTAAACTTGCGCCCAAATTCACCAAGTGCCAAATCATAAAGAAACTAGGGAATCTCACCTATGAGTTAGCTGACATCGATGGCAGAAGTATAGGACGATGGCATGCCAAAGATTTGAAGGCCGATCCAGATATTGAGGACTTCATTGAAGATGGCTAAGTCCCTCTCGAGGAAGGGGCATTCTATAACGATAATTTATATATCGTTATTTGTTTTAAAGTTATTGGTTGGGTTAGCGTTGGAATACGGTCTGTTGTTAGTCCGAGACAACGCTGTCGGACAATTCCGTTGATTTCCGGGAATTCCGTGAATTTGATTGGGCGATAGAGCCAGCCGAGTAGGAAGAGGGGATTGGGTGCGTGTGCGTAGTAACGGAGTAGGAGTCAGTGCGTAAGAGAGTGACATGTGGAGTGCGTAGGTTATTACGGTTAAACCGGATCATAGGAAACTTGGATATAACAATGGCGGATTTGCGAGCTTTGGTCTAGGCGTCGGGAGAATAGAGTCACCGTTCTGTCTCCATAGCGGCCCGAAGCAAATCGGGTTTTCTTCACGGATTCCCGCCTGATATCCGAGTGACTTGGGAAATCGGACGTGAGAGTCAAGACCATCTACCTGGGATCTTGTCCGATTGTCACCATTTAACACCCTACACATTCACCAGGTACCGCGTCCCTGACGGTTGGGTTCAACACCTGTGGAACGGGGCCCATCTGCACCTCTCTATCTCTGAACCTTCGGACCAAGTCTCCTCTTCCTCACTTAGATGGTCACACAACAGGTTCGCTTTTGGCTGACCCTCCAATGAACTCTACTATCATCCTAAGTAGTTTATTTTTTTCCCCCCTTATTTTATCTATTTTATTTTATCTCTTATATTCTATCTAACACTACTTTATTCTATCTTTTAGTTATTTTATCTCACGTTAATTTTGTTGTAAGAACCAAGTTTATTTGATACCAGAATTACCGAAAAGTAGGCCTTATACTTATTTTTTGTCAAATTTAGTAGATTTTCTTTTTTTTTGTAGAATAACTTATACATTTTTTTAATGACTACAGTTCTGTTCTTTTAGTAAATAATTAGTAAATTTATACTCTTCTGGTATTTATTTTGTGTTTCATCTACCTCTCCTCTAACTATTTTTCTTTTGAACCCACCCACACCCGAACTGAGCAGGGTTAATAAAACTATATGTTACAATATATCAGGCCAACAATATGGCAATTATATTTTACCATCCAAATATCTTTAAAATTATATTAGCACTTTTAAAGATCTTTTGGTTCGAGAAAATTGTGGGCAGACTTACAGTTTATCTGAAACTCAATTTACCTTCAGTAAGATTGGAAGCATACAGTGGGAAAAAGTAAATACGTAAGACAATAATGGGACGTATATAACTTAAATTATAACTTTCTTTCACACGCACAAAGCCTGTCGTAATGCTGTGTTTATGTTGGAGTTGTATTGTCGTGTTTGTGCGATTTGTATTGTCGTATTTGTGGGAGTTTTAATGTTGAGTTTGTAGGAGTTGTTGCTCAGTGTTGTATGCTGTGTTTATGTGAGAGTTGAATTGCTGTGTTTGTGGGAGTTTTAATGTTGTGTTTCTAGGAGTTTTTGCTCAGAGCTGTAATGCTGTGTTTATGTGGGAAATGAATTGCTGTTTTTGAGGAGAGTTGTTGTTGGAAATTGTATTTTTGTTTTTGTGGGAGTTGTATTGTTGTGGTTGTGGGAGTTTTAATGTTGTGTATCTGGGAGTTGTATTGCTGTGTTTATTTGGGAGTTAAATTGCTGTGTTTGAAGTGTGTTGTTATTGGGAATTGTATTGTTGTGTTTGCGGGAGTTGTGTTGTTGTGTTTGTGGGAGTTGTATTGTTGTGTTTGTGGGAGTTGTATTGTTGTGTTTGTGGGAGTTGTATTGTTGTGTTTGTGGGAGTTATATTGTTGTGTTTGTGGGAGTTGTATTGTTGTGTTTGTGGGAGTTGTATTGTTGTGTTTGTGGGATTTTTATTGTGTGTTGCTCAGAGTTGTATTGCTGTAATTATGCGGGAGTTGAATTGTAGTGATTGAGGCGAGTTGTTGTCGGGAAATGTATTGTTGTATTTGTAGGAGTTATTGATTAGAGTTGTATTATTGTGTTTGTGGGAGTTGTATTGTTGTGTTTGTGGGATTCTTATTGTGTGTTGTTCAGAGTTGTATTGCTGTAATTATGTGGGAGTTGACTTGTAGTGTTTGAGGCGAGTTGTTGTCGGGAGTTGTACTGTTGTGTTTGTAGGAGTTGTATTACTGTGTTTATGTGGGAGTTAAATTGCTGTTAAATTGAGTTGTTGTGTTTGTGGGAGTTGTACTGTTGTGTTTGCAGGAGTTGTATTACTGTGTTTATGTGGGAGTTAAATTGCTGTTAAATTGAGTTGTTGTGTTTGTGGGAGTTGTACTGTTGTGTTTGTAGGAGTTGTATTACTGTGTTTATGTGGGAGTTAAATTGCTGTTAAATTGAGTTGTTGTGTTTGTGGGAGTTGTACTGTTGTGTTTGCAGGAGTTGTATTACTGTGTTTATGTGGAAGTTAAATTGCTGTTAAATTGAGTTGTTGTGTTTGTGGGAGTTGTACTGTTGTGTTTGTAGGAGTTGTATTACTGTGTTTATGTGGGAGTTAAATTGCTGTTAAATTGAGTTGTTGTGTTTGTGGGAGTTGTACTGTTGTGTTTGCAGGAGTTGTATTACTGTGTTTATGTGGAAGTTAAATTGCTGTTAAATTGAGTTGTTGTGTTTGTGGGAGTTGTACTGTTGTGTTTGTAGGAGTTGTATTACTGTGTTTATGTGGAAGTTAAATTGCTGTTAAATTGAGTTGTTGTGTTTTGAGGAGTTGTTGGTCAGAGTTGTATTGCTGTGTTTATGTGTCATTTGAATGGCTGTGTTTGAGGTAAGCTGTATAGTTGTATTGGAATAAACTAATTGATTTTATTAAATCATTCCTTCTAAAAGAATATAATACAATACAACAACCTGCTGTAAAAGTTGAGTGTCCGATACCTTGTAGTTAGATATTTACTGATATCGTTCAGTGTCAATGAAATCATCGGTACTAAAAATATAAATCCTGTTCTCTACGGAAGTGAAAATAATCATACGTAAAATACATCACCATTAACTATTCACAGGACTATAACAAAAGAAAACTAATTACTTACTGAAGAATACGGTAAATATATGCGTGATATCCAATTCTAATGCAACATTTTCATTGATTTACAATTAAAACTACCTTTATAAATTTTAAAAAAATTCACATTATTGAGTTAATGAATAATACATTTTTTTTTTTAGAGTAATGAGGTCAACTAAGCCATGCAACTCGACCATTGCACCGGACAAACAAACTGCATAATGCAAACCCAAACCAATATTCATTTAATTCAAAAGTAATTTCCAAGTATTATTAGTTTCCTCTCCACTGTTAGCAGCTGTAAGATACACTAAGTGGAACTGCTCAGATATTACAGTTACCTGTTATCTAGGCACCAACTCACACTACGTCACGTTACAAGGTAAGTCTAAATATCATTGTTTTAAAGGCGGAAATACACATGCTAGTTACTCGCACAAAAACATACGAGTAGCTTGCAGAGGAGAGCTACTGGCATGTGTACTCATCAAATAGCATGCAAGTGAAAAGCATGAGAGTAAATCGCACGGGGTTTGATTTTTGTCTTGCCAGTGGCATGAGTCGAGGGGAGGGGGAACTGATAAGGCACGTGTAAACAGGCCTGCCAGCGCAAGGTTAGTAGCTAGCACGAGTCTCCCTCAGCCCTTCAGTCTTCTGTTACGTTCCTTCCTTTCGCGGGTATCTGAAAACAACTCATAAACTTTCTCCGGAAGCATTTGCAATTGATTCCTAAAACCATTGACGTCCCCGAACCGCATTTCATTTAGTAGGCACTGACTCGCTCCATGTTCTTAATTCCCTTCTAGCTACCAATCTTTTACCCACATTCTTCATGTCATTTTATTATTTTTCAAATGTTTTAAAACACAGTTCTTTGCAAGTAACAGAACAATCTGGTTAATTTTATTCCACACCGATACATTCATAAGGTACGTTGAAAATTAATTAAATCAAGTACAATTATTTCATCATTTATTCTGGCTAAAAGAAGGCAAGAAACGATTGCCTGTTTCAAAACTAGAACTGTGGCTGGAATGTGTATTGCCATGTGCTAGTAGCTCGCACAAGACCGTTCATCCGGATGATACTAGCATACTGTTTCACTGGCAAATGTACACAGCGTCTGCAGCATGCCAGCTACTGATAAGCTAGTAACTCGCCACTGGCATGCTTTCTTACTAGCATGTGTATTTCCGCCTTAATATTAAACTAAAAGCTGGTACAAACCAAACTTTACAATGCACCGTACATATATAAAAACAGTGTTTTATTGATATTATGATTTTGCAACCCAATATTGTTTAATTTATTTATTCGTGTTCCCCCATTTGGTTTTTAAATCTGTCAACATAGTTTTGTCTTCTTACACGAAAAGTATCAATATTGCATTATTTAATATGCTTAGGCGGTTTAAAACTTATATGGGGCTAACAATGGGCTAATCATTAAATCGGACGAGTCTAATTTTTAAGATATCTTGGTTCACAAAAATTGAGTGATAGACAGACAAGGGGCCGAAAATGTTCCCTGATGTCCAAAACTAATTTCTGCCTTGCAATTTTTGAAATCGGAGACATAAAAATGTTCGTTCTCCAGAACGATCACATAGCTTACCTTCGACTTCCGTTAAGCTCGGAGGCAAAAGTTAATGCTTACCTATTTGGCTTGTGTCTTATCACCTTAGAACTGCAAAATTAATTTTGAAAATGACCGCCACAAAGCTTGAAAACAAAAAAATGAGGAATTTTTAAGTAATATGTTAAGTAGTATACCAAATTTGTCTTTTAAGTACGAAATGATTATTAATGCCCCGTACATCCTATGAGAATAGAATGCAACGCATTTCTAGTCTTCTAAACATTTATCCCTTAAGTTAGTCGTCCACTGGAAGCGCAACCACTACGAGCGGCGACGAGCTTCGCGCTACACGGGCGGCTACAGGCAACAACGAGACAAGCGGCAACACGCGACAGAGCTCTTCCACTGTAGGCGACTATGCGCTTCACGAAACTCAGTTTATGTCTAACTTTGAGTGAAAATGGATGCAGAGCAGAGGATCTTTATTTTTTACACAATCTTTACATTTTGAGGCGTCGGATAGCAGCCCAAAAGAGAAGATCCTATTGGGTGAATCCAATTTATGCAAAAAGAAAATCTCTGGGTGAATTCAACCACCTTTATCAAGAATTTGAGAGGGATGATAATAAATGTTTTGACTATAATCGTATGAACTATATAGATAGATTCGTAATTAAATAGACTTTTTGGAATATTTTAATCAAAATCGTCGGTCAAACCGTTTTAGAGAAATTGTTTTTTTTACAGTGTTTTTAGGGGGTAGTACGCCCAAATTTAGCTATAATTCATTCCAAATCGGCCCAGTAGCTTAGACTCTACGCGTCTGCATAGTCGACAAACAGACATTTAGACATTTTATAAAAACCACTTTTTTGGACTCAGGGGACCTTAAAACGTGTAAATCCATCAAAATCTAAAAAGCGAATGTTCGCACCATCACAATACATTCTCTTATATATAGATTACTTCTTTATATACATACTCTTTATATACATACTCTTTATATAGATCTTTTATGAGAAAGTTCTCATTCTGTTTAGAGACATTTCAACTCCAGTTGGGTCATTATCAGACTAAAATCATAATTTATTTACTAAGTTACAACATTTGCTCTTAACATGATATAAAACTCAACATGTCAAATCAAATCAACACCAAAAAAATTGTTGCATTGCGCAAAAGTTGAATGAAAACAAAGTGTTTATACCCTTTAGTTTAGACCATGGAAAGAAATCCAGAATATAATAATCACACAAATGGTACCTCTTGTCTTTCCATACATTTCGCCGATCTTCGATCTTCGGCCACTATATTAGCAGATTCGGGGGCCAGTAATGACGACCCTTAAGAGGCATGGTTGCTGGCGTTCAGCTAGTGTAGCAGAAGCAGAAGGCTACATTCAAAATACCATCAATAACAAGATTAAAGTAGCTCAGGTGTTTACATCAGAAGTTTCTAGTTGTGCAATTTCACAGCCAGATCCAAGCAACAGTGGACTTGTACATAATAATGTTCCATTACAAGGAAACACCAATTCCAATAGGCCTGTAACCATTCAAAAATTGCACTTTTAAGTTTAATTATTAGTTTTCACTGTCAGGTATAAAACTTGTGTTTTAAATAAATATAAAAATATGTATTTTTTGTTGAATACAATCATTTAAAATTTAAATCTTTCATTTTTTTTCCTCTCTTCTGGAAGTAAAATCTTGTACGTACCTCGGGAGTAAAAATCACTTACGCCCTAGCGATAATTAACTGTGAACGTTATGGTTCCTAAGGCGAAGCCAAGGGAACCAACTTCATCCCTCCGGGTGCAATAATTTTTTTTTTTAATTCCAGGGGGTTTTTACACCCGAAGACGCAGGCCACTTAGGTGGGCCCATAGAACAAACCTGGGTTCTGGACCGAAAGCTTCACACACTCGTGTGAAGATATGGTCGTTAACCATGACTTCCCTTCTAGTTGTATTACAACCAATAGTGTCATTATCATGGTTTCCAGGTCGAAACCTGGTGGCGCCACACTTTCGAGGAGCTTTCCATTTGTTTATACAATGTTGGGTTGACATTGAGCGGGGGGCCCGGTCCGGGAATCGAACCCAGAGCTGTTGTCAGAACCTGTCACCCATCCATCTTCTGACCCAGCTCGAGGCTGCTATTGCCTTAGAGCCATCCAGGCCCCCACCCCCCTAAGGTGCAATCACTTACTTTACTCCCTTGGTGCGTAAATAACTATTTCTAAGCAAGTTCATTATGCACCGCATCACTAGAATACAATTTTAGATATATATCTCTGAAACTCTGAACTAGCTCATAAAACACTAATTGCTCTTGTTGCCTTGCCTCTTGTTGCTCATAGTAACAACAAGAGGTGCAGAGGTGTGCGCTAATGACCCAAGTTGTTAAAGCACTCTATACTAACTCGTTAGTGGAGGGAGTAAAAGATGATTTTAAAAAATAAGAGTTCGTTTAATTATATTTACGTGAAATAATTATTAATTATAAATTCCAGGCGATGGAGAAAACAAAGATTGAGTTACCGATGAGAATACCGGAGTTTTACAAAGGGAAGTCGATATTCCTGACAGGGTTCACCGGAGCTTTAGGTAAAGTCTTGGTGGAGAAACTGCTGTACAGCTGCCCTGAACTGGATACTATCTACGTACTGATCAGGCCTAAGAAAGGACAGACTCCCCAGCAGAGAGTTGATCAGGTCCTCACATCCAGGGTGAGTATTGTTCATCCGGGTCCTGGGTGATCAGGCTTCAACCTCTGTTTCAATGTTAATACTAAGTTGGGTCATATAGGGTTCTATATGACCCAATTAAGTATTAGCATAGATAAAATAGGGACATCTAGAAAACTTATGACTCTGTTTCAATATTATTGTACAATTTTTAAAATAAAACCAAATTTAAAAGTGTATAATATAAATTTTAAATGATTGCTTTCAGGCGTTTACGCGGCTGCGAGAGAAATACCCAGGGATGCTGGAGTCTAAAGTGGTCGGAGTTGCAGGTGACATGATGGAAGAGAGACTCGGACTCTCACAGGAAGACGAGCAACTACTGAGGAGAGAAGTCAGTATTATCCTGCATGGTGCTGCCTCAGTACGGTTTGACGACCCCTTGGACTTTGCTGTCCGGATCAACACTCTGGGAGCCAAGAGGATGGTCGACCTGGCCCTCACAATGCCGAGTCTTGTTGTTAGTCCTTTATAATATTTTTAAATTTGTCTGTAAATAAAGTTCTTTCGTAAATTATAACAAGGTAACTTTTTGGCTCAGCAAAAGTGATTTATTTTAAATGTATTTGGTTCAAGTCCCCTGAATCTAAAAATGTAGTTAATTAAAAAATATTTAACTTGGTGCTTAGGGTTCCGAGGGTAGACGTGGGTTTGTCTTTAGTAATTATTAGGATGCACCACACCACTGAAGATGCTTCTAGTAGTGGAAGCGAAACGTCGGGCTTTGTTACTAGTGGAATTTATGTCCACTCGTAAACGCTTTTTTTGTTATTGCATTTATTAGATTTTTATGTATATATTTAATGTAGGTTATTGTTATTAAGAGTTTTATCGTTAGCATTGTTATTGTTTGGAATTATGTATATTGCGGGAGGTAAAGACGATGGAAAGCCAGAGCCAGCTTAAGGTTGTTATCTTTAGGTTGACTCTTGACCCATAACAATGACCAGGTTCATTCTAGATAGAAGGTCTGCTGGTCAATGTTGTGGTCCAAGGGTCGAACTGATTGGGAGAGCTTGTCCTTCAGTTGGCCTCTGCGCTTGAACGAGGCAAGTTACAAAGTGTTAGTGGTGTGTGACCAGGGAAACAACGCCAGGTCGGATTAGGGTCCAAGTCACAAATAAGTGCCGCACCTGTTCTGTGAAGTGCGGCCCACTCTGCCAGGGCAGGATCTACCTCCGTGACTCAGGACCCGGTAGACGGCTCAGATAGAGGGTGAGGCGTACCAGGGGTCAACCCCGTTTCTGCCTTCGACCCCTTCGAGGGATGCGAACCCCGCTCAGCCCGTCACCACCTTCCTACTGGACACCGCCATTACACTGCACCTCCTCCGCCAACTACAGATTTTTGGGGTCAAGGTTTTATGTAAAGGGGATCCCCATTTTAGGGCGATTGATTAATTATTAGTGATCAGATTATTAGGCCTTTTAGTTGAACATTTTAGTTATTTATTCTATTTATTGTCCCGTCTCTAGAATTCCCCGCTAACACCTCAACACTCTCTTTAAACTATACAATTAACCTTAACCCGCTAACCCTTACCTGTACTTCCTTATTAATGTATTATCTAGCTGAAGTCATTTTTGGTTAACCACCGACTATATTATAAATATACTCATAAGCCTACCTGTACTATATACACCTGTATGTATTAAACTATTAAATTATATTACAGTTATTTTATTACGTAATTATTCAGTCATTAGTTTTTATTTTACTTTTAACCAGGACCCCTATTACCTATATTATATTATTAATTATTATTTTCACCCACCCCTCGCGACCGACTGTGCTGGGCAAATATCAAAAACCGTAACAGCTTCAACCCCTTTGTGACCCGGATTTCACCGGAAAACCAAGCTTTTTAAAGTTTTCTTGTTATTGGGGTTGATTGTAATTAATTTTCTTTTCCGATATTTTTTTTAATCTCTAACACAAACAATCTTTAGCAATAATCATTTATTTTTAAAACCTCTACTACAAACATTGTTGTAAGTGTACTTGTTTACAAGCGTTAGTTTGATTGGTGGAGTATTCTTGTTATTGTATACATAAATTTTACAATGTTTCAGTGTTTCACTTACATTTCGACTGCCTACACCAACTGTGATCACTTACATATCAAAGAGGAGATGTACCCACCCAAAGCTGACTGGAGGAAAACTATTGAAGTATGTAAGAAAATCAACAAGGGAACACTTGAGCCTCTGGTTACAAAGTAAACTTTCCAACATCATTAAACATTTTCTTAAATTCAATTCCGACGGGCTTTATGCGCCCAACGGCATAACCCGCGTATGTGGGTTCTTTGAATTATCTTAAGTTAGCCTTGTATCAACACAATATTGGATTGACACATGACCACCAAACCTTTCACACCTATTTGAAGTGTTGGTTGGTAGACCTGTTTTCACAACTCTAGTGTCATTGATTTTTTATCGAACCCCCATAAGAATGTCGGCCATGGTTTTAATGGTCAAAATCTGCTGGCGCTAATTCTTTCGTGAAGCTCCCCATTTCATTAAAGCAATATTGAGTTGAGGCGGAGGCCCGGTCTGGGGATTGAACCCAGATCTATGTGGTCACCCATCCAAGATGCGACCACTCCCCATGCTCAATAACTTTATTATTTGATGCTATCTACAATAGTCAATTAATGGTCCACAAAGACATAACAAGCCGTTGTCATGAATTTTTGAAACTAAACTATTCTTTTTAATGTGTTTTGTTAGTTAACTAAACTAATGTGTTTTGCGACTAAGTATTAATATCAACAAGTAACAATCAAAATTTGTATTCTCTTTTTAAGTTGAACCTGATAATAATTACCTGTTTATTATTTCATTGTGGTGGTTAAGTTTTGTAATAATTCAGCAGTCAGCATGTGTGATTGTAAAGCGATGTGTTGAAAACTTCCAACAATTTTTTTAATAGATTAAAAAGTTACTACGTGCTTCATCAGTGTTCTAAGAGTTTAGGTGAGGACATTTCTCATCTAGTGTTAGAGTCATCTTCAGGATATTAAATGTTGCTTTAAATGAATTAAAAGTTTATCACTCCCCACGTATTTCCATAGCATGGGTTGAAAGAGCGTAAGAGCAAAAGAGAGCAAAATAGTAGGTAAAAAGAAGGTAAAATAGTTTATCATATGAGACACCTATAGTAAGCCGGGTACATGGCTAAATAAGCCAAAAAGCTGCACTTTTTGGTTAGAATATGCCACTTTCTGTGGTCATAGTTGATGCCCAGAGGTAACTTTTCAGATAGGGGTCACTTCAAAATTCGTGTAGAACACCTAATAATGGCGGTCATTATCCGCATATTGACCCACTAAATGTTTCTGTATCTCATCTCCTAATGGTCCGATTTCGATTTTATTTTTTTTGTTTTAAAGCTCTTTTAAAGAAAAAAACTTTTTTGTCCTTATACATTTATCTCTACTCCTTAAAAGTTCTGCACAATTTTCAAATAAACAAATAATTTTCAATTTTTAGGAATTATCAAAATCTGGTTTTTGTGAATATCTCATCAAAGGTCACATTTACAGAAAAATCATATGATATTAAATTTGTAGCTAAGAAAATTTCCTAAAATAATATTTTTTACTTTTATTTATGGGAGTAACCTGTTTGGAGACATCTCGATTCACAGAGTTGTAACGAACAGTATGATCTCCTGATACTTCTATATATAATCTTAACACCCCTATATACTTTTCTTATTATTATGGTACCACATTGTACTAATTATAAGAGATATTAACTTGTTATTCCTTATACATTTATCTCTATACCTTAAGGGTTTTTCCCTATTTTAAAAACCTGAACATTTTACTTTTCTCACGAATTTCATTGATAAGCTACTTTTTAATTGGGCTGTCAAGAAAAACTTGTTTCCAGATATATAATTAATTTTAATCATTTTGAAAACATTTATTACAATTTTAAGGCAAAAATGAAGTATTCTATAAAGCTCTTATGACTCTAAAATCAAGCAATCATCATCTTCATATTCCAATTCATCCCTGTTAAAAAATAATTATTCCATAATTAGTACATATTATATTAAGGAATTGTTTCATCAAAGCAATATTACGATCTTGAAATTGTGCAACGAATTAATAAATAATCAATTACACATACCTTTCATTGTATTTATTACTGCATTGTCCACCCCCAGTGCAGTTCGTAGATAGTAGCGTGCATGGAACCTTGGCCTTGAACAGGTGCATCGTGTATAGCATCCGGAGCAACTACACTTAAATAATTCTCAGCAGGCAGCCATAATAGAGGGAAGAGTAGACCACACCGCGTCCACTCCCCAGCAATCATGGTCCATCCCCACCCGTCTGGCCCTCGAATATTTTCCATCACTCAGCATGCACGACCCCAAACTTGTCCTGCCTGTTATGCTGAACAAAGAAAATGCTGCCTTAGTGCCTCTTTTGTTGGGGGCAGACTTTGCCGACTGCGACTTTTTGAAGTAAAGAGAGGCTTTCGAACACGATTGACTGAGAGGTCTTCTGCGTCTTTGTAGTAAAGCAAAACAGTAACTTCCCCAAAATTTGAAATGTCTCGTCAGAAATAGACTGCTGAGATAAAGAGATAGCTTGGAAGGCTTCAGCAGCTTCAGGAAATGATTTCCACACTTTCCAAGCAGTCTGTTTCCCTTAAATTGCAAATGATAATGTTACATCTGACCCAGGGAATCCTCTCAATGCATCAGCTTTATGCTCACCCATACTATCAAAAATAACATTAATGTTCATGTATCTCTGTCCCTTCCCAGCACTAAAGAGCATCCACAACTCCTGAAGTCCCGCTGTTGTCAGAATATGAAAGAACGAAATTGCCAAAACATCCGTATCTACTGTGCAAATAATGATTTTTTTTTTGCTCGTTGTTCAACACTGTCTTTAGCGAGGAGAAAAATCCTGCCATCTGCTTCTTCCTGTTGCATTGTACTCAGTAAATCGAAGTTATATCCGGCCGAGACGAACGAATGATGTTATCAATCTCAGTACATATGTGAGCCCAATCAAACTTCAAAAATGCATGTTCTCCAAGTAAAGCGATCTGTCTTATTCTGATCGCAGCAGAGGAAGTCATTCCAATTTTTTGGTAGCACATTTCCTTGAGCCTCTTGGTAACGAAGACCAACGCCTCTTTTATCTCTCACACGTTTCTTCAGCTAAGTTTTTGAATAAGTATCCCAAGAAATGTGTATACGTATTCTGTTTTTATGAAACCTCTCAGCATCATTCAAAAGTCTGTTTTGAATTCCGTATCACAGTATTCTCCAAATATCCGTAATTTTTTGGGTGGAAGAGCATGTGCTAGAGCTGCGCCATCCTAAATGATTGTATCACAGAAACCTTCAAGTTGTGGTGGAACAACGGCTTCTTCCAGGATTTTAAGTAGCTGAGATTTCTGACGTGATCGCAAGACACCATTTGAGGAGATCGAAGGAGGGGCACTGGCATTGACATATTCAAAAAAATTTCAAATCCAAGTTTCTGTTTTGACTTACAATGAAAGCCCTAGAAAAAAGCTCAACATCATTTCTTAAATGAGAAATTGTTTGGGGAGGAACAATCAAAACAATTCAAACAAACAAATCAAAACACAAGGGAAGGGTAGAAAATATAACAGCTACAAGAAGGGTGAAATTGACAAAGGATAAAAAAGATTTAGAGACTAAGAAGAAGGTATGATAAGGAAAATATAAGTGGAGGTTAGATAGAAAGAGAAATAAATATTACAGCAAGACAGTCGCAAGTAAGTTATAGGAAGAAAATCGCCGGTTCATCGTCGTAGGTCTAAAAGTCTTATTTACTGATGGTGGGGATAAGCCTATTTCATTCATTTAATAGAATATAACAACATCTCTTATAGTTAATATTATGTGGTACCATAATATTAAGAGAAGTTTATAGGGGTGTTAAGATTATAACTGAGTTGTAGTCAAAGTTGAATGAAATATACAATATACAATGTCTTTCATGAGTCTGGAGTGCATATTGTGCGTTACAACTCTGTGAATCGAAATATCTCCACACCGGTTACTCAATTAAAATGAAAATATATTTATTGTAGAAAATTTTCCAAGCTACAAATTTAATATTATATGATTTTTCTGTAAGTGTGACCTTTAATGAGATATTCACAAAAAACCGATTTAAGAACTCCTAAAAATTATAAATTATTTGTTTTTTTGAAAAATGTGCAGATCCTTTAAGGGGTAGAGATAAATGTATAAGGACAAAAAATTTTCTTCTTTAAAAAAAGAAAAAAAAATCCAAATCGGACCATTAGGAGATGAGATACAGAATCATTTAATGCGTCAATACGCTGGCTAATGACCGCCATCTTTAATGGCCGCCATTTTGGTGTTCTACACGGATTTTGAAGTGGCTCCCTACCTGAAAAGTTACCTCTGGGCGTCAACTATTACGACAGAAAGTGGTATATTCCAATCAAAAAGTGCAGCTTTCTTTGGTGTTTGCCAAAAGAAGCTAAAATTACCACTAGTGGAAAAGTAGCATAACTAGAGGTCGACCAAGAAGTCATGGAAATGAGAGGAGTGCGCTAGTGTCCTCATGTACAGTCAGTTTTTGATATAATAGACCACGGTCAAAAAACACAGTGTTGTACTTCTGTTATTAATAATTTTATTTTTGATAACTTCTATATTTTTTGCAACAGGCAACACTGTACCTGATAAGATATCACTAATAATATACGATAATATCTTTATATTATTATTTATTGATTATTCATAATAATATTCTTTAAATCTAAATCGATATTCTTTTTCCTTAATCTATTTTTTTTCTTCCTCTTTATGTCTGAGTTTGATTTGGATTTAGAACAGTTGTGACTATAGTTCGTGCTGTATAAAAACAAACAAAACAGGAAACCTAACAGATTGGAAACCTTCCTGTTGTTATTCGTGAGATTTGACATAACTGGGCATGTCATACAAACTAGGAATGGTTATTGTCTTAGCACCCGACTGTACTGACTTCGGCAATACTCGGAAGTTCCGATTTTAAACGAAGTTAAGCTTTCCGTTTCTCCCGTGTTCATGACTTCTTGGTCGACCTCTAACAAATTAAAAAAATAATTGATATTTTAATACAAACTTTCTTTCCTTAAATTTCAAACAAAAGTTGTCTCTCCTCGTTAAATAAACATTTTCTTTCAGCCTGATTTTTCAGGGTTGGAAGTTTTAAGGGGTTGGGTTATTTCTGGCCTTGGTGCCTCACATATTTAAGGTACCACACCAGTGTTAGGAGTACTGCAGAGAATGTAGGGGTATCTTCTTCGTGCAGTGGTTTTTAAAACGATAATTATACATTTTGTGTTTGCAGGTATATTAATAAGATGCCCAATACTTACACATTCTCCAAGTCACTGGCTGAACAAGTAATTAACGATTACAGAGATCGTTTACCTGTGATAATAGTTCGTCCATCTATAGGTAAACTCCATTTTGCTACAATATTTGTTTAATTAACTATAAATTATTTATAGCATGTAAGTTTAGTAGCCGAACAGCGGACGCACAATGCTCAGTCGAACTAAATTCTAATACCTGCCGGTAACTGTTTCGAATCCCAGAGGGGTGACCTGTTTCGCACTCATAGATCTAAGTGTCCAATAAACGTCCTGCAACAACCAAATTTCCAACTTTCGTATTAACCTGTCTATGCTCGAAATATTGGTAAAAATATTTGCATTAACGAAAACAGTGAAAATCTGACTGTAGAACATTTTTCCATCGATTTATATCGAACTATTTTTTTTTGGAAAAGAACTAAAAATAATTAGCCACTTACTCAGATTGATAAATTATAATCTGGGAGATAGTGCGCAAAAAAGTGTTTGACTAATATCAAGCTAAAATTTTTTGGACAAGTTAATCTTTTGGTGCCTTTTAAGAATATGAGGTTGGCTAAGTTCGTCTGTGGGACATAGCTTGGCAATATGAATTTGAAGTTTACTAACTTACAATGGGCTAATTATGACGTAACATTCAAAGTCAAGGAAATTGGACAGGTAGTATTTAAGATATGTTGGTTCACAATAATTGAGCGACAGACACGGAATCAAAAATGTTCGCTGATTGAGACATACAAGATATTCGTTCTTCAGAAAGATCACATAGCTTCCGCTATCTTTGGTAAGTTTTTTTTTAGTAGGATGAAACCATGTTAGCTCTTACGCCTGACGGCTGTTTGGGCGAGCACTCTAGCTGTCGTTTGCAGCACTATGAACAATCTAGTGGTAGGAAGTAGAGGTTCGAACCTGTTAAACCTCCTCTTTCAATATCCATGTACATAATTCAATTGATGTGATCATTCAATCAAATATACTTGGAACTGCACTAGCGAACAAGCACAATGAAGCAGGCACTGAATAGACTGCTTGTGAACTATCATCAAATACACGCTGTACTAACTCTTGTATTTATATTACAGTGATATCTTCAGCAAAAGAACCAATGATTGGTTGGGTAGATAACAAGTACGGGCCGATAGCGACGGCTGTAGGAACTATACTTGGTCTCTTGAGGTGCGTATTTTTCGATAAGGATCGTCTAAAACTTAACACTATACCATCAGACATTGTAGTCAACTCTGTCATAGCTGCCACCTGGAAGACAGCCTTGACAAGGTCAGTATTATTTCTACACTAGTATTATCTATTTCTAGTACAACAATGTACCCTCTGTCAAACATCTGCGTGCTAATTAAGTGTTATAAAGTGTAGGGGTCCAGAGACGTTAATGATGAAAAATTACCTAATGTTGAACATCCAGGAGATTTTTACGAGGCTACAGATAGTACAAGATCAATCGACTCCATTAGGCAGCCGGTAAACAGCTACAACCTACGGTGCAGGGAAGCTCTTAAAAATATCGATTTTCAGATCTAATGACGACTTTGTCCAATATCATTTGGATTTTAACTAGGCTCAGTGTTGTCTACGGAAAATGCTTAGTGGCAGCTGGTGATAAAGGCGGAAAATGATTCACTCAAGAGAAATAAAATTTGGGTTCTCTTTGATCATCCAGAAGGTAAAAATGTTATTTACAGTCACTAGATATATCGAATTAAGAAACATGCAAATGGGGCAGTAGACAGATTTAAAGCCAGAATGGTTGCAAAAGGATGTGCATATGCTGCAGGAATTAATTATGGTAAGACTTTAAGCCCAGTATAAGGGCGATAATTGCTGCCGCAGAAAAGGAACTAGCTCAGCTCGAAGTGGAAACTGCCTTCTTGTATGGGGTACCTGGATAAACGCCAACACATTAAATGCACCAATTCGAATGGTACAAATTGTACATTGATGGTTCAGGACGAGTGTGAAAATTAAGCAAGACCTTATACACTCTTAAATAACACGTGCTGTAATAAGAAGTTCACCGAGTATCAGCTAGAAAAAATTATAGAGTTGCAGTAGGAAAACCTGTTGTATTTAGCAGTATGTATTAGACCTGATATTATATAATAAGCTGTGAGTTTTGTCTATCAAAATGGAATCCAAAATAAAACAGAGAAACCAAAACAGTCAGAGTGGATTCATGTGATTTTTTAAAGTATCTCAGAGGATTGGAGATCATAAAGTTTATTCAGATGCAGATTATGCTGGAAGATCTGAAACAAGACGTTCAAGGATTGGAGTAATTTTCCTTTATTGGTTATCCAGTGATGTGGTGCTCCCACAAAACAACAAGTCTATATTGCGTTGTCATAGTGAGTGGCTAAAGAGACTGTCTAGAGATATTGTAGGATTTAGTAAACAAGTGCCTAAATTCTTGGTCAACATCCAGGGTTGCATCCTGTTATGTGCGCAAATTCACATGCTCACAAAACTCATGGATATGAGGTACAAGTTTGTCCGAGAAAAAGATGATAAAGGTGTTTTCAAACTGAAGTACGTTTTAAGTGAAGAACAAAGAGCAAAACTCCTTTAGCTCTTTGTTTTAGTGCGCTCGTTTTGTTCTCTAGAGATTTAGGATGATGCTGGAAGAATCTCTCTTTGATTTACTTGATATTAAAGTAAATATTATACTTCTGTCTGGAATTCTATTAATTGAGAACTTTTTAATTAATTCAGCCTGGCTAATATTAAGCTTATGTGACTAATGCTAGAAAATATTATGCCTCAGCTATTCGATCTGCTAAAATAAACATTAGTTTTGACTTGTTTTCCTTATCAGTATTTTATTTTCTAAATTGTCAGTTACGAAGGAATCCTAGTACTTTTCTTTGTTTTACAGGGGCAATGAAGCTGTGAAAAAAAGTGTGACAGTGTACAACGCTTGCTGTCCGGAGTCATGTCTTCAGCTGACAGCAGAAGGCACCAAGGTATTCACAGATAAAGAAGTGGCAGTAGCAATTAACAAGGACCGAATTATTAATGAATCTCTGGTATTCTGTCAGTCCGAACTGAATTTCAGAATAAACTCTCTGTACAGACAGTTCCTTCCTTCTTTCATTATTGACTTATTATTGAATCTTAAAGGAATTAAACCTATGTAAGTAGAAATAACTTTCATATCATTAGTTAGATAAAGGAGCGTGTTAGGAGCTCATAATCACACATTGACAAAGAGAAACAACTTTTGTATTTATGCTTTTTTTTCACATAACCTCAAAATAATCGAGAAAAATGCGAAAAACAGTGTTTTCCATTTTTTATTTTTCATTTCCGCAAAAATTATTTTATTTATCGACGAAACTTGGTGAAAGTATACCTTTTTGTGTCTTAAATGTACACTAAATTTTCACGATAAAATAATTCAGAGTTTTCCGAGATAATTTCATTTTTCGCCCAAATTCAATATTTTTCAAATGTAATTTATCCTTCATGAAATTATTGCAAAGACTTCTTTGAGGTCTCAATTTTTTCGTTTTGACATACTTTTTGGTAAAATAAAATAAAAAATCACAGGGAAGTACTTGCGTCCAAGTACTTTTTAGGGTTTTGTAGAAGATTAAGCATGCCCGTTGTGTAATTATGATTTTATTCTTCGATCTCAAGGGTCCGGGTTCGATCCCCCGGGGGGTCACAATGATTTAATCGGTAATAACGACTAGAAAAATTCATTTTTTCAGACCATTTCCATCGCCCCACAATAAGGCATTAGCATGAATTATTTCGAAATTTTAGGACCACCCGTTATATAGTGGTTGGGGAGGGGGAATTATTTTTGGGTATATTTTGATTATTTTACCCAATAAGGAATGCAAAATTTAAGAATGTATATATATCTTTGCGTCCTACTCTTCAGCAGCTTTCATTTGATACCCAACTCAAAATTTTAAAAAAATAAAATTTTTGGCGCACTTCAAATTTTCGCGCCCAAAATTGGCAATTTTTTAAAATTTGGGATGAACTCCCGGAATTTTCATCGCCCCACAATAAGGCATTAGCATGAATTATTTCGAAATTTTAGGACCAGCCGAAGTATAGTGGTTGGGGGGGGGGGGGGGGGGAATTTTTTTTGGGTATATTTTGATTTTTTTACCCAATAAGGAATGCAAAATTTACAAAAGCTTATATTATATTCGCGTCCTACTCTTCAGCAGCTTTCATTTGATACCCCACCCGAAAATTAAAAAAAATGTAAATTTTTGAGTTTACAACATTTTGCCTCTTCTTGAACTTCCGTCCATTCCCAGCTAGACTTTTTCTTTAAAAGGTACGTTAGAGATGCAACTAATGTTGAGAAATTCTCAATGAAACGCCGGTACCAACCAGCCATACCAAGAAACCTCCGGAGTTCCTTAACGTTTCTCGGAGAGGGAAAATCAGTAACAGACCGAACCTTCTCAGGGTCGACACCCATTCCTTCGGAATTTACACGATATCCGAGGTAGCTAACCTCATTACAGCCAAACTCACACTTTTCTAAATTTATTCTCAGCCCAGACTCTCTCAAACGGCGAAACACCTCTGTAAGCAGCCTACAGTGAGTCGCAAAGTCTGGCGTACAAATTAAAATGTCGTCGAGGAAGACTACCACATACGGAAACAGCTCAGGACCGAAAACCTCGTCGGCCAGCCTTTGGAACGTCGCAGGCGAGTTCGTCAGTCCAAAGGGCATAACCTTAAAACGGTACAAGCCACGGCCTGGCACAACAAAGGAGGTAATGTCCTTAGACGCCTCATCAAGTAACGGCACTTGCAGGAAAGCCTGCTTCAGATCAATTTTTGAAAGGTAAGCGGCCTGCCGTAAACTATCAAGAATAGTGGTCATATTGGGCATAGGGTATGAGTCTTTGACAGTTACCTCATTAACCCTGCGGAAATCAATACAGAAACGATACGAACCATCTCCTTTCTTCACCATGACCACCGGGGATGACCAGGCTGCATGGCTGGGCTCAACTAATCCTTCGGTCAGCATCCGGTCCAACTCCGACTGCATGGCATCTAAGACAACAGGAGAATAACGATAAGCTCTTTGTTTAATAGGGGTGGCTGTACCTACATCGATAGCATGGGATATCCGAGTGGTAAGCCCTGGCGACTCGTCTACTAACCTAATGCCTTGCTCGACGATAGTGCTCAAACTCTGTCGCTCCTGGGTACTAAGCTCTCGGATCCCACAAACAAGTACTTCAGGTTGAGCGGTAGGAGGTACTGTTTCGAAACCACTATGTAACAGAAGACGGTAATGACTCTCAGGTGAGTCGTGAAACCACCAGGTGGATGTGCGGGCATTCGTGCACATCCCTGCCTGGGATATAAAATCAATGCCTAAAAGGAACGGTACGGAAAGTGTCGGAAGGTAGTGAAATGGGACTCGGTAATAACGTCCTCCCAGGTTAACAGACATATCGTAAACAACTGCCACACTTGCAGTGTTACTGTCGGCTACCTGGATAGGAAAAGCAGGGATGGACCTAGGTTCTACCTGCAAACCACATTTCTGAAGTCCGAAGTCACCGACGAACGATAAGCACGATCCTGGATCGTACAGGGCAGGGACGGTACTAACACCACTTTCCTGGACGAACGATAATGGGATAAACCATAAGTGGTCCCCCGAATATGAATTAATATTGACTCCAGGAGAGATAGTAGAAGAAAATGATGCACTAGCATCCGGTAAGGTAAGAGGGTTTGACTCCATAGTGGGGTCCGGAACGGTAACGAGCGACGCCCCTGGCATAGGCTCAACGGTACGAGAAATTAAAACAGAAGGTAAAACAGAATTATTAGAATTAATATCAGATGACAAAGAAGGTATATTTACATTACTATCAGATGACACAGAAGGTGTCGACGGAACGGTAGAAGACACAGAAGGTGTTGACGGAACGGTAGTAGACACAGAAGGTGTTGACGGAACGGGACGAGAGACGGTAGAAATAGGCCTAGTAGGAGGCCGCGGTACGGTATTAACATCAGGATCAAAAACTTCAGGAGTGTGAGCGATCCTAGCCTCAGACTCCCTTAGGGGTTTCCCGGAGAGCAGTTAGGACAACTAACAACTACTACTCCCGGTTTCCCACAACGGTAGCAAAAGCGACGGCGAGGTTCAGGGCAATTGCTAAAGGCATGTGCCCCCTTGCCGCAGTTCCAACATTTGAGAGCCACAGTAGCTACCTTCTTCTCCGGAGGCAACTCCCTAGGTGGGCTCTTAGGTTTAGATAGATTTTTCCCTGCCGGCTCCTTCCTACTCGGGCGAGGGAGTGGGACAGAAACAGGTTGGCTAGGGGTAGACTGTACGGTAGTTATGCGTGAGGGTTGATGGCTAGAGAAGTTTGGCTTGCCTGAAGGGCTCTGTCTCACTTCGGGCTTAGACCTACTATTACTCTTAGCTACGGGAAGAAGCTCTGCCTTACGACGGCACTCCGTAACATATTCCATCAAATCCCGATAGCTAGGTATGGTTTGGGACGACTGATGCTCCTCGAACTCAGAGCGAGTCTCAGCGTCAAGATTGTTCAGTGCCAACTGTAAAAGCACAAAGTCGCCTAGGTCAGTTATGCCTAATGACTTCAAGGCGTTGACACTATTCTCATGTACGTTAAGGAATTTTTGTAGTTGGGCGGTAGAAGACTTAGAACTGGTTTGAAAATTTAGGATTTTGTCAATATAATTGCTTGCCAAGCGACGCTTGTTATGATAGCGCCTCTTAAGGGCCTCACAGGCGAGCGGGTAATTATCCGCCTCAAGTGAGAAACCTGATATTACTGCAAGCGCATCCCCAAACAGACTTGAGCGCAGATATTGAAATTTCTGGATAGCGGATAGTGAGGGGTCGCTATCGACTAGAGAGGTAAACAGAGATATATATTCAGTCCAGAATTCTATGTTACCCCCAAACTTCGGTAACTGAATGCGAGGCAAGCAAGATTTATTAAATGAATTGCATACTTGCGGATCCGATGAAGTAGATGTCGACTGCTCCTGAGGGACTTTCGGTGTCGTCGATCTAGCTGCTGTCAGGTACCTCATCTTAGCGGCATCAATCACTCCGATGAAGGCTGTGTACGCTTTGCTCGTGTCGAGACGATCGGCTGGAGTAGCGGCTGTCACGTTGTACTGCCTTATGCTTGTGATAACTGCCTTGAAGTCCTGCTCGACAGCTTCAAGTCGGTCGAACGAAGATCTGAAATTTGAAACGGTATCAGGAGTCACCTTACTTAATGTGTCATATATGGACTGAGCCAAAGCAAAGATATCATTCCTTTCATTAATCAGAAGGTCGGCCTCAGGGCTGACAACTTTCTCGACTTTCGGCGGCATCATAAAATGTCTCCCCTTCTACCAACACTAAACTAAACGGAATACTAATGAACAGAACAGGAAATGTCCAATTGTCCGGGCGCCAAATTTCTATGTGCCCCTGCCAAGGCAGCAGCACTATAAAAATTAATATGATATCAAAGATATCATAGACCAGGTAGATGTACAGCTCTGAGAAGAGTCCCACTGCTCTGTTCAAGACGAGAAACTTCACCAAGGTGAATAAATTAAGAGTGTTGGTAGGAAGTAGGTAGACAGACAGAATAAAAGATAAGTTTAATGAATGATGGACAATGTCCAATAAATAATAGTATAATTAAATGAAATTTGATTTCTGGTAAGGTATAACATAATACATTAAAAGGTTGGAGATTGACTCAAACCGTGAGTGGCCAACAACACGGGAGAGTCAACTCAAAATAATACGGTTGACTGAATTTAAACAAAATAAAAAAAAAAAACTGGTAGACTGGCCCAGCCCTAACTGCCCTAGCGCCGCGTAACACCAAAACGGCTAGCCTTATCTCCGTCTCAGCTGGTAACGCAAAGGGGCTAGTCCACCAGAGTGAAAAGTAAAATAATAAATAAAATAAGAAAAAGAAATATACTTCACGTTAGAGGGCACTCCCTACTCTGAACTAACACCGGTGAACAAAGTAACGGCTACGCTATCCTCACGTACACTGGGTCACGGTGAGTGGGTCCTCTAAACAAAAAAAGAAAGAATTAAAACAAGGTTATAATAGTGATCGATACTCAGCAGTACTAGACCTTGTCGCCTCAAGGCACTACTGAGAAATAAAACGGCGAAAACAAGCCCGAGGGCAATTTATACAATACAGTACTCGTAGTTGTAGCTACCAGTATAAAAGAAAAACACAGTGGCTACATTGACCTGTTGCCCTCAGGTCACCACTGGAGACTTAAACGGCAAATACAACCCGAAGGCAGTTAAATACATCCACTTCTAGTAATTGGAGCTACTAGATAAAAGAAAAACACAGTGGCTACATTGACCTGTTGCCCTCAGGTCACCACTGGAGCCTTAAACGGCAAATACAACCCAGAAGGGTAAAGAAACAAAAAAAATTACTTTTAAAACATAAATAAAACAGAAAAATTCTTAAAAATACTTCCAAGAAGTAAAAGGGTTAAGACCTGTCCATGATTCAAAGTGAATGTCCGGAACAGATCACACAATTAAAGAGTAACATAGCCGGACCTGGCTATCCGGATTACTCAAAGTTAAATGCCAGTTAAAAGGTAACACGTACCCAAAGGTAAGTAAATTGTGAAATAAACGGAAAGATAAGGGGGGGGGGAACATAAGATTAATTAAGTGAAGTTAAAATTTAGATAAGGCAAAGTAAATTAAATAAAATGATTCTAAATTAAGGGACACTAACCTAACCTAACCTGGCCTAGCCTCAGGATGTCACATCTCGCACGCTACGAGAAGTGATACGTATCATCACCGGATAGGCCCAGATTGAGTTAGTATACTAAGTTACACAGAAAAGGGACGGGACTATAAACTAAAACGTTATTACAGTTTATAAACGATACGGTAGGTATGATTCATAGGTGAGACGGTCAACGTAGTCTTCAAGTAAGTCGGGTCCACATGTCGTCCAAAGGTGAAACTAGCGTAGGTTTTCCCACGTAGATCTTGGCTGGCTATGAGTCATGCCCCGATACTTGAAACTGGA
This sequence comes from Gerris lacustris, assembly GCA_951217055.1. Classification (NCBI taxonomy): domain Eukaryota; kingdom Metazoa; phylum Arthropoda; class Insecta; order Hemiptera; family Gerridae; genus Gerris; species Gerris lacustris. The sequence continues at coordinate 4,805,311 of OX578279.1, forward strand.
AGTGAAAAAGTCTATAAGACACACTTCAATACGTTAACAAAAAAAAATGAAACTTAAGACAGAACGTTACTCACCGGTACGATAAGATACGAAATCTCCAAAGAAGTTTACGTTAGAAAAAGGTCGTGATGCACATCTCCCGGGACAGCGTCTCTACTGGCTTACTAAACGACAAACACAGTTGTCAGAAGGTTAGAGAAGTTTTCCTCGAAGCGTCCAAGTGTCACAAGCAACAGGTTGTTCCAAGATTATCCAAGTCCATCACGAACAGGGAAAACTTATTCTCAACGGGAGTGAATTCATACGGTAAAACAGATTCCGGAGAATCAGAATAAATCACTGAATATTAAAATAAAAGCTGGCATTTCCAAAGAAACTTGGAAGGATGCCCAAAAAAAACTAAGCGTTCATAATGGAGACGGTGAAACAAGAGAATGAAAGTGTGCGCGTCCAACAACGCTCTCTCCAGCGTAAAAGGTGGCATTGGAAAGCTAAAATAATGGTTGAAAACAAATGGAACGGAAAAGGTATAGAAAATTAAAGAAAGAGAAGATAAGAATTTAGGTGCAAACGGGAATTTCCTAGCTGAAATATAAGAAAAGATATGAGAGAAAGAAAATACAATATATACGACCTGGTGAAGAAGAATAAAACTGAATATGTCGGACCTGTTCGAAGTAGTTCGTCGGATATTCCGCTAGGTGGCAGCAGGTGATGGGCCCTGAAAACTAATCTCACACAGATCCGAGAGATGGCGCCAGCCTACGGAAGTCGTTCAAACGCGAAAAACAAACTCCAAAAACTTACCACGGTACAATTTTTGCGAATTGCGCATGTCCATATTTAATTTTGAACTTCTGTATATTTTTCCTGTGGTTGGGTCAAAAAGTTGCACCAATGTTTCAAATTTCAGCTCTTTAGCTTAAACGGTTCGGGCCCTATGAACCAAAGAGTGACGGACAGACGGACACATCACCCTCGGCATAAGGGTTTTGAGAAGAATCTACAAAACCCTAAAAAAAAATAGTCCCCATTTAAGAACATGCTCGAAAATGCGAAAAATCCAAAAATGACTTTTGCAACCATCAATTTATTAGAAAATGTTGATAATTTGTTGAAATTTTTAAGTAATCTTTAAAAACTGGTTACACCATTGAATTCTACGGAAAAAAATACAAAAGACTCTATTTGATCAGAAACAAAACTATTGCTATCAACATTTAAGTCGAATAATGATACATCATTTAATGATATTTTATTTTTTAAATATAGGGGGGAGGGGCTTTGACGTCTTATAAGATGCACAGGAGAGAATTAAATTGACACCCCTAAGGGGATGTCAATAAAATTTCAATGTCAGACAGACTTTTAACAGACTTTTACACAGAACAGAATTTTAAATGTCAATTAAAATTTAGTCAACTTAAATTTTAAAAGAAATGGCTGCATTTGTATAAAGAGATCAACTGGAAGGCCGTCAGTGAGCAATGAAGTAGTAGAGCAGGTTGGGAGAAGGGGGGGGGGGTCCTATATCGAACATTTATAATTCTGACTACTTGTGATGAAACTTTTTGAGTTTTCCTTAAAATGTAACCATTTTATTTCTTTGTGTAATAAATAAAACTACATTTATGCACACTTGAAATCATGAACATCATTTGTAATAACCCTGTATTCCAATTATTTATTGATTTATTCCAGGATGGTGAAAATCAGAACGAAAATTCACTTGGGAACTCTGAGTTTAAGATACTTTACTTTCAACACGTTCACTTTTGAAATGAACAATTTCGAAAAATTACTCGAACATATGCAACCACAAGACAGAGAGGAGTTCGGCTGGGACTTGGAAATGTACGATAACTATAGAAACGGCTTGATTAGATACAACAATCTCAAGCACACCGTACTTAAACCATTATTTGATGACCTCGAGACTAACACCAAGCGACTCCGCATGTAAGCATTATTCTACTCTATAATAATAATAATCCGTGGGGACACAGCTGTGAAGGGCTTAGGCCTTTTACGGAGCTAGCCGGACGCTCTATCAGCAGTACAACAGCTGGAGTAATGTAGAATGTTAAATTTATTTATATAAACTTTTACACGAGTAGACTAAAGAGGACAATGGATAAGGTTGTTCCTCATCCTTCAGTTAAAGGTTATTAATCAAATTCTTGTTATTTCTTTCGTAACAACCGCACTGATTCAACTTGTCCCACGTTTCAACCTGCCCAAGTCTCTCTTATTCTTAATATTCTAACATTAATATGCATATATAATATATTTATATACATACAGGGTGGGCAACTTAACAAACTTTCAGGTGAAAGCCATGCAATGACGGTTATAATTGGGGTCTTAAAAAAAGTCGTTGTCCGGATATTTATGATAAAATTAATGTATTTGTAAAATGAATATTTAACAAAATTACAAAATAATAACTAATGCATATTTTACAGATTTACTTGTTGTATGGTTCAATATGTCCTCCTTGTTCATTTTTGACAGCCTGCACTTTCCTTCTCCAGTGGGATTTGGCCCCAGCAATAGTTGATTGACGCATATCATCCCAGGCACGAAGCATTGTCTTTCAAAGTTCATCAACGTCCTTATTCTGCCTCCCACGTACACTCTTTGTTTTAACCAACCCCAGACCAAGTAATTAATTGGATTTAGGACTGGACTGTTGGGTGGCCACTCTTCTAGCAAAATGAAGTCTGAGAAATTCTCTTGTAAGTATTGAATTGTTTGCAAGGAGCGATGGGACGGAGCACCATCCTACATAAACTTGTAATTTGGCATTTAATCTTCAATCAGGCAACATTGTGCTTAACACATGTTTAGTGTTTGTTATAACACTGATGGACTCCTCTCACTTACCTTAAAAGAACCCCCACTGTAACGATTTATTTGGACGTCCTTTACATCCTAACGGAGAGAAATTGCCAGGGCAAGATGATCCTCTGATTGCTCCTCAGGATCCAACTGCAGAGAAAACCAATCGTCGAGTGAGTAAACTTCGGGAAACCATTAAAAAAAGCGAGACAATCTAAAAGAAGTCCATCTCAAGAACACAAATTCTTAGAATCTACGACGGCGCAATCTAGAGTTTTCGGTAGGTGATATCGTTTGGAAAAGGACACATTTCCTTTCGGACGCTTCGAAACACTTTACTACTAAGCTAGCACCAAAATTTATTCGTTGTCGGGTGATAAGGAAAATTATGCCTTTAGTTTATGAGCTTGAAGGAGAAGGAGAGAAGAACCTAGGAAGATGGCACGTAAGTGAACTGAAGAGAAATCAAACTGAATGTGAAAGGACACTTGAACAACAATCGCCGTATTGAAGATGTTTATTTTTTTTGTTTTATTCGTGGCAGTGATTTTTTATTTTCTTTTTTTTTATGGAAGGGACATGTTTTATAACAATTTATATTATACAACCCTCAGCTTTTAAAATTCGCGGCAGGAATTTTGTCAGGGTTCGATGTTTTAAAGGGGGCTGAGTGTTTTCTTTAATATAAAGAACGTTTTATTTTTACAATAGATCGGTTTATTTTAGTGTAGATACAGTTATGAACAACTTTTATTTTGTTGATTATTTATAGCCTAGGAGGTAAATTTAGTCAAAGTTTTATTTTCGATACTTTCTTCCTTTTCTTCTGAGTTCTTCTCTCCTTTGAGTTCTGGGAGAACTGAAGAAGGGGAGGAGACAGTTGGTCAGGTTATTGAGGGTGTTTGTTTTGTAGTCGAACCAGTTGTCATGGTGAATGTGGATTATTGGAGTATAGTCACGTCGATGGATTGAGGAGACTAGTATTTTCTTCCAGCGTACTCCAAGATTTGGTTCGGCTAAGTCTCCTGAATTGGCGTCCACGTACAGGCGCATGCCACTGAAACTTCTTTTTAAGGAAGTATTTAATATAAATCATCACCACCAAACAAGGTTGGCCAATTCCTTTCTTTCCTCTCCCAACACCCCAAAAGATAGTAGACGGGTAAAATTCACGAAGGGCTGGATCTCACCTCCCCCCTTCGAGACTTCTCCCCGCCAGGACACACCATAGTAACATTTTCATTTCTTTCATGTATGAATTTTCTCTTAAAAGTAAATGTTATTTTCTGTAATCATTTTCTTTTGGGCCCAGCTTCAAAATCAGTTGAGTGTACGACCACTCTTAAGCCTCGTTTCCATAACTACAAATTTGTCCCGCAACATGTTGTGGGGCAAGTGCCGGCGCAAGTACCAGGATTTTGTTGATATGGAAACAGACTGCAACATGTTGTGGGGCAAGTGCCAGCGCAGGTACCAGGATTTTGTTGATATGGAAACAGACTGCAACATGTTGTGGGGCAAGTGCCGGCGCAAGTACCAAGATTTTGTTGATATGGAAACAGACTGCAACATGTTGTGGGGCAAGTGCCGGCGCAAGTACCAGGATTTTGTTGATATGGAAACAGACTGCAGCATGTTGTGGGGCAAGTGCCGGCGCAAGTACCAGGATTTTGTTGATATGGAAACAGACTGCAACATGTTGCGGGACGAGTGCCGGGGACAAAAATGTGCCAAGCGACTGTGGGACATAACTTGTGCCATGGGCAATGGAAGCAAACTGCAACATGTCCCCGGGACAAGCGTAGGCGGAGTACATACTATACGCTCTGTCTAAACCATAACAGAACCTCACATGTGCTCTCTTGTTTGTGTCTAAGGTATACTTTCATTTTCGTGTCAGTGCTAGTGTTGGTTTTGGGATGAAGTGGTCTAAATGTAAAATGTCTTTTCGCTAAAATACTCCTAATCCACCAACTCGGTTATTTTAGTCATTTTTTAAGTTCATAGTACGAACCTGCCATTACCACAAAAGCTAAAGTAGCTGAGTCGTTCATATACGCTCAACTTGACAAAGCACTCAAGAAACACTGTGAATCACTGTACTAACTGACCTGAAGTGTTGCACTCCAGGCCTCTGTCTATACAAAATGTTGCAGATGTAGCAGGGAATTGGAAACAGTATGAACAATGACGTGCAACATGTACCGGGCACATGTTGCGGGACATATGCCTGGAACTTGTTAGAATGGAAACGAGGCTTTAGGATAAAATGCGTTAGAGCCCCAAGGTACCTTACAATTATGTACATAATTACCAGTATCCAACTTAGATACATTATTAATTCTACGACTTTTGGAATTATTATTTTATGCTGGTTAGTAAGTTTTTTTGGGGGGCCGATCAGCATACCGCTGTTCATTTGTCAATACTTACCTTATATTATAAGTTTATATTTTTTTAATATACTTTTCATATTCTAAATTATAGTTTACATTGGTACTTACTTGAAATCTTTTTCAAATTTAATTTTCTGGACACTAGATGAGATGCCATTTCTGTGTTGTCACAAGTTATTTCGTCTGGTTATGTTTATTTCTCTTTTTATACTGGTCTTCCCTGTTCCCCAGTTTCCTCTCTTTCCTTCCTTCCTTTGTGGCCGTTCAAAATATACAGGTGTATTATGTTTGTTTTATTTCTTTCTTCCTCCGCTTCCTTTCTTTTCTTTTTTTCAGAACAGGGTGGCGCTTAAACTCAATTACCACTCCGACCCGTACTGTCTGAGGGGGGCATTCATTTTTGTTATCTGTAATAATTATAATTGAGCATTACACCACTCCACCATATGGTTATTTATTTTATCAAAACTATAATACCAGGCAACGATTAATTCTCGGACAACAACATTTTTTAAGACCCTAATTCATACCGTCATTGCATGACTTTCACCCAATAGTTTGTTAAGTTGAAATTTAAAGTAAAAGAATTTAGTTTCAGACCCCGCAAACCCCATATCTCTATTTATTTATAAGAGCTGAGCTGTAAGTGTTGATAAAAGTGCGTTTTTGTTATAAGTATATTAAAGTATGTATGTGAAATGTAAGGTTAGTATATTGTTGCAGGTTGTATATAGTCGACAGGTTCGCTGTGTACCTGACATACTCTCTGGTCGGATTCTTCCTCTACTACTTCAATATACCGTCAGTACTTCTATCTACTGCAATTAGACTTGTAACTTTCCCGTGAATTACTCTTGTAACATTATAACACAACATCTTGTAACATTATTACTTTTGTAACATTATTATTACAGTATTTATTAAATTATAATTAATTTGACTATTCTTCAAGTCAAATGAGTTCAATTTAGATGCAAAAATAATTAAATGTACAATCAAATTATTACTATTATATTGTTTCTATTTTCTGGATTTTTTTTTTCAAATTTAGATGTAAGAACGGGGGACCGACGAAGAGCCAAAACTTCGATCTTAGACTCTTTTTTTCTCTCACCGTCCACTACACGGTTGCATATCGATGGCCCGGTTTAGATTCGGTTTTGGCGAGATCCTTTGTATAGAGATTTACCCTTTTATATATTAAAGATGCTACTACTAACTCTGTTTGTAGTTAGGCGTGGGCTGTAATGCCTACAAATAAAATTAAATAAGTTACATACAAAAATTAATCAGTTTCCTCTCTTCAACTCTAACACATTCCCCAAATCATTTTTTTTTTTGAGATCTTGGGCACAGTAAGAAGCAGAAGCTCATGATATATTTGCTTTGTCATCATATGCATGGCTTGGGATTTCACATCATCTTGTTAATGATGTTGGGCCGCAACAAAATTGTCGACAACTAATATTCTTGGCAATGTACTGATGTCGCCAGTGCTTCTTTGTTTTTTAAGCAAACGCAAATAAATGTAATTCGCCGTAATAGTATCTTCTTTTGATGACAGCAATCTTGCGACGGCGCAACCATTTTTGCAAAATTCAACTAAAAGTATACCAGTATAACAGACAGACATGGGCCCAAAAATGTTCCCTGTTGTCTGAAACTATATTTACAATAAACAATAAGCTATGTACCACACCAATTGGCAATCTATTTAACAGCTCCATATTTGCAATGTTTTTAGAAAGTGGCATACCAGCTGGATCCATTAACTAATGCTTATGAATGAATACCATATGTTTGTAAATAGCAACATAGTGGAACCTCCTTGTCTACTACAAGCACTACTCCACCATTCATCATATTCATCAAGTATCTTAATATTCAATATTAAATGTTGTCAGCTAAAGTCATCCTCTACATGTCCCTGGTAGCTCGTTGCTACCATATGCACATGTCACGAATGAGGTTCATGGTTCGATTCCTGACTCCGGCACCAACTATCGCCATTTAAATGGGTAATAACTTGAGTGAATTCGTTCTATCCTGTTACAATTATACAGTTTATACAATTAATGAAGCGAAACGATAGCCCCTTGTCATCTATGTGTGTCAACTAAATAGTTTCTGAGTTACAGTCACGGATTATTTGTTTATAAAGTTATCCTCTGCAATAATATAATAAGTCTCCCGGAGATGACTGTGTTATGATGTCTGGTGGTCAGGATCCTATACACTAGTGTTTTGACTTAAGGCGGAAACACACTACCATCACGTCACGTGACGTGATGGTAGTGTGTTTCCGCCTTAAGTGTGGACGTGATACTTGCGATAATTGGTAATAACGGAATGGTTGCTAAAGCAGAGGGTAAGAGCCAGCGTGGCCGTGTGGGTTAAACCACGTCTGCTCGGTCATCACTGAATAATGAGTGGAACGAGATGGGGTTCGATTCCTCGCCGTGACGCTCTGATTTATATGGCTCACTATTGATCACATCATACTCGCTTCGGCGGTACAATGTACATATGTATGATGTGTAAAGTGGCTGGAACTCTCTACCGCGGGGCGTTAAAAGGGCCTAAGTGATGGCCTAATTGCAAGGTTGGAACAAGTGGTTCGTCCTACCCGTTCTAGTAGGAAGTACTAAATTACTACTACTACTACAAAGTGTGGACGTGATACTTGCGATAATTGGTAATAACGGAATGGTTGCTAAAGCAGAGTTGCAAGGCTCCACTATGACAAGGAAAATCAACCAAAAAAATGTAAAACACAGAAATTTAAAAGGTAAAACACAGAAATTTTGTTCCGGAAATAGCAGGGTGTTCTGTACAACCCTCAATTGCACGGTTTCCCGGCGTAGTCCATTTTTTATCGGTGTTTGGGTACTTCTTTAAATTGTTACTGCCCCATATTTGTTTTAGAATATAAATAACTATACGAGAGGATATTTAATCCAATGTACTTTTGGATAAAGGATTATCACACTTTTGTTTTTATAAGGGGAGTAAAAGTCTAAAGAAAATCATTCCGTACACCTTCTTTAGATTGTTACTCCCCTCTGGTTTTTTTTATAAGAGGAGTAACAATCTAATGAAGTGCCGGTGTTTGTAGGCAATCTATTTTAGCCAAATATTTTATTATAAATAATTTAGTACCTTTAAAAAAACATTGTTGTTAATTTGATTATTTGAAGACCAAATAAACTTCTATGCACAACAAAAACTACTAATGACCGAGTAAAAAATAATAACCTTTTGGGACAACTCCTCCTATTGTTAAAATTGGAAGGAATTGCATTTTTAACTGCTAAAGTGGGGCGAGTCAATTAGAGGGGGTCTATAATTAAGAAGTAGATATACAAATACTTTGTCACAAAGCGCTTTTAACCTACTATTATATCTTTTTTAAGACATAAGTAGATATTATACATTATTTTAGTTTTATAAATAAAATGTCTTTTTGCATAATTAGTCCAGGAAAATAAGACTTCTTCTGTGGAATAAGAGAAAGCAAGCTGAATTTTTGCACAGACCTTCGTTTTGATGTTCTAATGAAGCACCAAAAAGTCTCATATGCTCACCCTTGTGCGTCTCGAGATATCGAAGGTCAAAGATCAGGAAAATCAGTTTTTTGCGAAAATCTCGCTTCCGGTTAGACTGAGGTCTGAAGAAGTTATAAAAAATCTTAGGCAAAACAGTATTCCCAACAAGTTTGGTTATATACATTTTTTTCGTACCATCAACCGTTTTCGAGATATAGCGTAAAGAAGCGGGAGCGCGCATGTTTACTTTCTCATAGAAAGAGAAAGTATTGTGATGGCACAAAAATTCTATTTTGTGGTTGTATGAATTTACACGTTTAGAGGTCCACTGAGTCCAAAAAAGACGTTTTTAAAAAATGTCTGCACGTCGTCAGTTTGTTGTTTGTCTGGCGTCTGAGGAGGCGCGTGGAGCCTAAACTACTGGGCCTATTTTAACGAAATTTGACATACGTGTTCAGAAAAATCATATTCCGGGGCGAAATGGAGAAACGAATTTTAGATCCAAATTTGGGGGCGCGACCCCCCAAAAACTCTGAAAAAAACTTATTTCTCAAAAACGTTTCTGACGATTTCGATTAAAAAATTCTAAAATGTATTCCATTTAATTACGAATCTAACGATATTTTTCGTTTTCCCTGTATATTATCTAGTTCCTGAGAAAATAGTTTTAAACGTGGATACGGAGACAGGCCGGGTTCGATTCCCCGCCGAGGAGAAGTTGTTTTTATGATAAAATTTGAACAAATATTAAATGTATCTATGAAAGCATGAAAACTAATAAATTATAGAAAGCACTGGGTTACGAAGATATGGACTCGTATTTGAGAAAGTTTGTCTGAGGCGTCTCGGACTTATGAGAAAGTAAACATGCGCGCTCCCGCTTCTTTACGCTATATCTCGAAAACGGTTGATCGTACGAAAAAAATGTTTATAACTAAACTTGTTGGGAATACTGTTTTACCTAAGTTTTGTTATAACTTCGTCAGACCTCAGTCTAACTGGAAGCGAGATTTTCGCAAATAACTGATTATCCTGACCTTTGAATTCGATATCTCGAGACGCACAAGGGTGACCATGTGACCATATGAGACTTTTTGGTGCTTCATTAGAACATCAAAACGAAGGTCTGTGCAAAAATTCAGCTTGCTTTCTCTCATTCCGCAGATTGGGTTTTTATTTAACTTATTTCCCTATATTAAATCACAAAATTATGAACTCAGTATTTTAAAGACAATGTCCAATAACAATAATTATATCTATTGATTTTGGACACAGTGATAGCATAAATGGTAGTACTGGTACTTATGATGGTAGCATGTAATTAAAGGAAACGGAATGCATGCAGGGTATTGATTAGCTCAACACGTACTGATGCAGTATTCTTATTAAGACAAGGTGTCTATAGCTGTGCGGTTTCCTAGGAGTGCGAGAGCAGTGCCATTATTCAGTGGCCATAATGATGGCCATAATAATGACGTCAAATTGTGGTGAAGCCTCTTTTATGACCTCATAGAGTTAAAATAGTTTTGTGAATTCTTTTCTTGTAGCTTTTGTAGGAAATGTTTTGCAATAAAATGAGTACACAGTAAAAATGAGTAACAATGTGAACCACAGCGAAAAGGACGATTAAATTGATCGATTTTGTAATGAATCAAGAAGCATTGTATTATGTTAAATGCAACCACAATATAAAAGCCAAGTTATAGTTTAGTTTGTAGAGTAATATCGCTCAAATACTCTCAAAATGTCAGAACTTCCAAATATTTTAATAATGTTGTTTTAACCGAATGCGATGTTAAACTCAATGTCCTTCTAATGTGGCATCTCCGGTCACCGTTAAGATGGCTATCATTATACGGCCACTCAGTGACATTATCCACCGCTAGATAACTGCATCACACTTCTAGGAAAGCAGATCTTAAGTGTCTGGAGAAAAACAGTATGTCGAGAACTAAAAGTACGTTTTCCCAGAAGCGACTAAAAAAATGCAAAATGCAGTTTTCGCACGAGTTGCGTACCGTTATTTATCTACGATTATTGGATTTTAATAATAATAAATACAGAAAAAATGGTTACTTTAATTAAACAAACAGCAAATTATTTTTGGTTAATGTAAACAAACACGCTAATCGTGTGATAAGGTAAATAATTATTCTTTATTTCCGCACTAGAGCGGAATTTATGAAACTCGCATGCTCAATGAATACAACTACGAAAAGAATAACTTTCTACGCATCTAAACAGAGATAAAATGTTTGTACTTCGTATCAATCGTAGATGAAGTATATTTCTGTCTTAAAAATACATTGACATCATGTTTTAGTGAAAAAATTGAAATACAAAATTGGTATGAATTAAAATGAAGGAATGTATCATGACCTTGATGTTCAAGACTTTAAAGTTCATTGCCTACCTACAATTTATTTTATCCAAAAGGAATCCCCAATTATTATAAAGGTTTTAAATTTCTTGTTGAAAAATAAATACATTTTATTCTTGTAATTGTTTGTTTATTATAGAATCTTTCATGTGAATATTTACAGTAAAAATAATTTCACAAAATAATATAATAATAATTATTTGCATTTTGAATACACTTGTATAATATTTTTCTCTAGTCTCAGATAAAGCCAATTTACCTTTTTTGGCATCACAATGAAATATATAGATGTAATTGTAATGTTACAAGGGTAATTCACGGGAAAGTTACTAGTTTAATTGCAGTAGATAGAAGTAATGACGGTATATTAAAGAAGTAGAGGAAGAGTCCAACCAGAGAGTATGTCAGGTACACAGCGAACCTGTCTACAATATACAACCTGAAACAATATGCCAATCTTACATTTACTTAAATGCCCTTTACATATTGGAACCTGGTTCGCCAATTTCGATTAGGTGAACCACCTAGGGGCTAAGACAAACCAACCTACAAAATGTCACAGTAATATAATATAAAGTTATTTCAGAGATATCGTGATCAGAGATATCGATGAGTAAGTCAGTTATGTTTTCGACTTTTTGCATTCAAGTGTATTAGTACAAAGGGAAGGAGATACATATATGTTGCTGGATCAAAGAGTGGTCAGACAGTGACAAGAGTGGTGGACAATGCACATCATGGTTTAATCTATAAATGTACAACAATATCAAAAGAGCAGTTCTCCCATTTAAACTGGGTCCTAGCAGATCCCAAGTATTCCCGAAGCTATTCACTGTAGCAGTAAAATGCCATTTTCGTTTTGATTTTCCCCCTTATTCCATTGAGCTGTTGCCTAAATAATACCATGGTCATAGTAAAAATTTTTAAGCGCATTGCTACCGACTGTAGTTCTCCCAAAGGAGGTCCTGGGAAGACTAAATATTAACATGATCAAAGTACAATGATAGGAGTTTCGTACACTATCTTATAGTTGTAATAGTATTAAGAAATAGATTATGATTAAATACCCTTTTTTCACGTATATATATTTTTTTTCACACAATACAAACTCGTCTTTTTCCTATTTTGACATTATTGACAAGAATAATAAAAACAATATCAAATATAACTATTTTAAATAAAATAAATAAATATTAACTCCAGAACAATAGGAATGCCGGTAGCACTTTGCTGCCGAGTTCACACCGAGGAGGTCCTGGGTTGACAAACTATTGACATGATTAAAGTAAAATTATTGGCCCCTGGTAACTCATTGTTACCGACTGCTCTACACACGCAGGTCTTCACCCAGTATCGCTTATTCAATAATTGTTAATTGTTAAAATAAAATGACTTCTATCCGACTACGTATTTACCTGATGTAGCGACATACTAGCCCAGAGTCCCCACTATGGGCAGTTACGCCCAGACTCCCCTCCATGGACTGTCATGCCTAGAGTCCGCTCCATGGGCTGTCATTCCTAGAGTCTCCTCCATGGGCAGTCACGCCCAGTGTCCCCTCCATGGGCTGTTATTCCCAGAGTCCCCTCCATGGGCTATCACGCCCAGAGTCCCCTCCTCCATGGGCTGTTACGACCAGTCCCTTAAATGGGCAGTTACGCCCAGAGTCCTCTCCATGGGCTTTTAAGACCAGAGTCCCCTTAATTAGAGTCCCCTCCATGGGCCGAGTCCTCTCCATGGGCTGTTACTACATGAGTCCCCTAAATTAGAGTCCCCACTATGGGCGGTTACGCCCAGAGTCCTCTCCATGGACTGTTACGCTTAGAGCCCCTTCCATGGGCTTTTACAACCAGTCCCCTAAATTAGAGTCCCCTCCATGGACTGTTACGCCCAGAGTCCCTTCCATGGGCCGAGTGCTCTTCATGGGCTGTTACTACCAGAGTCCCCTAAATTAGAGTCCCCTCCATGGGCCGAGTCCTCTCCATAGGCTGTTACTACATGAGTCCCCTAAATTAGAGTCCCCTCCATAGACTGTTACGCCCAGAGTCCCTTCCATGGGCCGAGTGCTCTTCATGGGCTGTTACTACCAGAGTCCCCTAAATTAGAGTCCCCACCATGGGCTGTTACGCCCAGAGTCCTCTCCATGGGCTGTTACGCCTCGGATAATCATAAATATTATAAAGGAAAATGGTGCTTACATGCGGAGCCGCTTGGAGTTGGTCTTGAGGTCATCGAACAAAGGTTTAAGTACGGTGTGCTTGACATTGTTGTACCTAATCAAGCCGTTCCTATAAACATCGAACATTTCTAAGTTCCAGCCGAACTCCTCTCTGTCTTGTGGTTGCATGAGCTCGAGCAATTCTTCAAACTTATTTATTTCAAATGTGAACGTGTTAAAAGAAAAACGTTTGAATTGCAAAGTTGTGACGTGGATCTTTGTTCTAATGTATACCAACCTGGAACAAACAAAATCAACATTTGTAATAAAAAGGACATTTTTTGTACATCATAATAAAAAGTGTTTTATTTTTCTGTAAACATATTAGTCCAGTATACGACTCTTTTTCAACTTTTAAACATTCTAAAGGTGCGTTTACACCTTTAGTTGACACTTCTCTCCGGCGATAAATGTCAAGTATCAGACAGAAATCTCTTTGAGTGTGAACATCTGAGAGAAATTGCTTGAGATTTATGTCGGAGATATATGTGGGTCATTTTCAAATTAAATGTACCTTTTCTGTCCCAAAATTTTACAATTTTATTGTAACTAAAAAAATTCATATTAATGAAAAATATATAGCATGTATATGCTATACATTTCGTAGCTCCCACTCTTTGCAGGTCTTTCTCGGTTCCTTCTTCCTTCCCAGGGTGTCCACTCCATTATCATTTTTGTCCAGCTATCCTCCTTCCGGCGAATGACGTGAACTGCCCATGTCCATTTTCTTATATGAATCGATTTTACAATGTCGACTAATCTTGATTTATTTCGTAACCAAATCTTAGTTTTCTTGTCCCTTCTTGTAAAGCCTAGCATATAACGTTCCATGTTTCTCTCCACTATTCTAAGCTTTGCCATAACTTTCTGGCTCATCCTCCAAGTTTCACATCCATAGGTGACGACCGGCAAATCAGTGGTCTCCCACAGTTTCTTTTTCGGACATGTCAACGTTACTTTTGAAGAAGTCTCTATTTCTGAGGAGAGCTCTCCATCCGAGATTCACTCTTCTTTGAATTTCTCTCCACTGCCCATCAGAGCTTAGTAGATGTCCCAGATAAATGTAGTCCGTTTCGCTTGGTGGCCGCTCGGCCTACAGATGACCTCCTTACACGCTCCTATATCTAACTAATAATATGAAAGTTATTTCTACTCACATAGGTTTAATTCCATTGAGATTCAATAATAAGTCAATTAGGTATGAAGGAAGGAACTGCCTGTACAGAGAGTTAATTCTGAAATTCAGTTCGGACTCACAGACTACCAGAGATTCATTAATAATTTGGTCCTTGTTAGCGGCTTCAGCCACTTCTTTATTTCTGAATAACTTGGTTCCTTCTACTGTCAGCTGGAGACTAGAATGCGGACTGCAAGCGTTGTACACTGTCACACTTTCTTTTACAGCTTCATTCTCCCTGTAACACAAAGAAATAGTATATTATGTTACTAGGCTGTGAAGTGAGTTTTTTCTTTACCGCGGCAATTACATTTACTGTCGAGCGAAGCGAGACAGTAAATATTGCCAAGGTAAAGAAAAAACACTTCACAGTCGCGTAGCATATTTATGCTATTTTTTCCGAGGTAGCAGACAATGAAAAAACATTAAATATTAATCACTAATCAATATATTAATGATAACAAATATTAGTACATACTTAAGACTTAAAAAAAGAAACCTTAAAAAGAGGTTACACTATAAGAAAAGATAAATAAAACGCATTGACATCTAGCGGATTTTAATCGTACTAGAAGCATTTCTACAAAGACTGCAGCGGTACTAACGGAAGTTTTGACAACTACCCGCCGGACATAAAAAATCTTTTAGTTCCTAGGACGTAAAAGATTTTTTCTTTACAGCTAGGAGTAATGAAAATATTTTTTAAGTCCACGTAATGAAAAAATGGATTTTAGCTATGTTTTTTAGGCTCTAAAGTTACTATTTCACAGCCTACCACGGAAAAAAACATTTTTATTTCGCTCGTACCTAAGAATTTAGGAAAAACAACACTGATAAGAAATAGACATCTTACCCAAGGTAACGGAATGTATACCATCGTTATGAAAAATGAAAATGATTAATATCTCCGATTTTAATTTCAAACATCGGCAAATATTTTCGTCCCAAGTCTGTCTGTCTTTCTGCCGCTCACTACTACTCGTCCAATTTTATTGAAATTTGAATGGTAGGTCATAATTAGCCCATTGTTGGTCCCATATAAGTTTCAACCTTCTTCGCCCATTTGTCTATCTTCCACATGCATACAGACATACATTTCACACGGAGTAAGACCCCCCCACCTCACCACTGTACCTCTACCCCACCTACACAGTTAGTCCAAGCCACCTCCAACTTCCACTCAACCAACTCAACCCTAAAATCTGGATATTTTGATAATATACAACTTGTAGAAATAATACTGACCATGTCAATGCAGTTTTCCAGGTGGCAGCTATGACAGAGTTGACTACAATGTCTGACGGTATTGTGTTCAGTTTTAGATCTTTATCAATAAAAGCACATCTTATGAGACCAAGCATAACTCCCAGAGTCGACCCTAGCGGCCCGTACTTGTTGTCTACCCAACCGATCATTGGTTCTTTTGCTGCAGTGACCACTGTAATACAAAATCAAGAGTTAGTACTACTTCAGTAGTTTAGACAGTGCCACAGTTAGTCTGGTATTATTTACACGCAAAATGGTACTAATTCAAGGAATTAATTTGTCTAAAGTCAAATATTCAGTCCAAAGAATTTCGAGATAAAGGAACACTTTATTAATTATGGTTTGTTTTTTTATAAGTGTTTTGGTGGTATTATTGTTAT
The DNA here is from genome assembly GCA_951217055.1 of Gerris lacustris. Taxonomy (NCBI): domain Eukaryota; kingdom Metazoa; phylum Arthropoda; class Insecta; order Hemiptera; family Gerridae; genus Gerris; species Gerris lacustris. The sequence goes on from OX578279.1 coordinate 4,821,514, forward strand.
ATCTTATTCTTTGTTTATGTATAAGTTCTTATTCCTACATTTATGCAAATTTTTTTCTAGACAATGTCTCTGTTGTTTTTGCTTAAATGTTTATTTTAATGCTGCTACCAACTTTTACTCTTTGTAAACTTTCAATTCTAGTCTTCTGAGGGCTTTAAAAGGAGTGGACAGTAATTTAGAAATATCTTGATTTAACACAGTAAATTCTGATTAAAATATGTATTAAAAAAAGGGTAGAATAAAACAAGGGTACCGGAACATGAGACATGGCATGAGAGGCGATAAGAACTATACCAAAACACAGGGAAGACTACGAAGGGGAAACTAGTGCCACCAGCTCGAGAAGGATCGAGACTAGCGAAATCTAGTGCAAAAACTAATGTAACTAAATAAATCAGTGGATGAGTCAGGAGACTGCTGCCACCTGGGAGCAAAACTATAAACAAAATTGACTTAGCGTCAACATTCCGCCCACCTTGAATCATTCAATTAAGTTACAATAAATTATTACATATTATTACCGATGAAAAGTGATGAAGTTACATTAATTACATGGGGTCAATTTTAATTATGATAATAAAAATATAAAATATAAAAATTAGACAATACAAAATAATTATTTAATTGACATTATTAAGTGACGGGGAGTGGACCAACACCTGTAAGAGGGCGTTTGAGAGCCCCAGATGATGTGCGTAGGTTTATTACTCTCACTAAACCATCGGATCCTGGGTGGAGCTCAACTACTCTGCCATGCTTCCAGCACATAGGGGGTGAGTTTTCTTTAATAAGCACGAGTGTATTCAGCTTGATATTGTCTTGATGTGTTTTCCACTTCGAGAGCTGTTGCAATTCGTGGAGATATTCGGTGGACCACTTCTTCCAAAAGGTCTGCATTAGTGCTTGGGTGCGTTGCCAGATATCAAGTCGGTTGATATTGCAGTTTAGCAAGTTAGGTTGGGGTAAAATGGTTAATGGGCGACCTATGAGGAAGTGAGAAGGAGTCAATGAGGAAAAATTAGAGAGTGTAATGAGAGGGTGATCAGTGGGAAATCAGAGGGTGTTAATGGTATGAGTGGACGGGAATTAACAATAGACTATTTGTGTGAGTAGTGTATATAAGTGTGTGTGAGTTAGGTGATTGTTAGCTATTAAACGCTTGAGATGGAAACTTTATTCACATCGTCTAAAGTGCAATTGAAACAGACATGTAAAATTGCAACCTGATACAAGCAGAGGTTTTTGAATGGTGAAGTGATATGTTGCTTCCGAGCTTACCGAAGGTAGCGGAAGCATTGTGTTCACTTTTGAGAACAAAAAAGTTTTATGCCTCCGATTTTAAAAATTCCAAGACAGAAATCCGTTTCAGACATCAGGGAACATTTTTGGTCTCGTGTCTGTCTGTCTGTCTGTCTGTCTGTCTGTCGGTCTGTGTGTCCGCGAATTATGAAACGTGCGACGATAACTTGAGTAAATGTCGACCGATTTTGATGAAATTTGGTAGACATGTTCATTTTACCAATGCTCAGGACGAGTTCGTTGGACAACGTTATCCGTCCAAGCGTTCACGAGCAACGCTCGCGTAAACGGGAACTTCAAATTTAAAATTGGAATTTTAGGTCGGGAATAAAATCTAACTTCATCTATTCAATGAGACAAACATTTTTTTCAAATACAATTTTTTAGTAAAACCAACAGCGACACCGCTATGAAGTGTTAAAGATCGCTAAAACTATTAATAGTTTTTACACTATAAACAATATAAGAATAATGTAATATAACTATAATTTTAATGTTAATATAACAATAAAGTACATGATAGGATGCGAGGAAGCTATGTGCCACCATAATTGGCAGTCTATTTTATAATATTTTAAATTGAGAGCCGGGTACGAAGGGAACAGGACTGTACTAAAACCATACCATTTAACTATCAACTCATCATGATTAATATTTTTCTCAATATTCAATAGATATTTATTGAAAGACGCTCGCTTCAATGATAAAGAAATGTTTTTCTTTTAATTTTGCCTTAACTACGCTAATTACGCTTTTTCTAACTCCACTATAATAATAATAATAATAATAATAATAATAATAATATTCTTTATTTCCATTAATTAATGATTTTCCTTTTTTTTTTTACAATAACTTCACAATTACTATTTTTTTTTTCTTTTTTTTTTTTTTAATAACATTTTATATATAGGTACATATGTACATAATACACATAAGATAATATAAGCAGATAATCTTGTATATACATACATATATATATATATATATATATATATATATATATATATATATATATATATATATATATTTATTTTTATTTTTTTAATTTATTGTGTAAGTTTGAATTAATGAGAGCCCTCAATAGCTTATCCAGCTAGAGCGGGGGCTCTGCCATGGACAGTGTAGCACCATACCGAAAACATATTATAATTAGACATATTTAAAGATTATTAATTTATGAGATTATTAAAGAGAAATATAAAAAATACAATAAATCATATCTAGTTAGTAACAAGGTGATGAACTACGTATATGACTATGTATAAGTAGTTAGCATCGTATACTTAGCAGTGAGAATTTTAGGGTTTCTTAGATAGTTCTCGAAACCCTAATGCCGAGGGTGATGTGTCCGTCTGTCCGTCCCTCTTTGGTTTATAGGTTCCGAACCGTTTAAGCTAAAGTGGTGAAATTTGAAATACTGGTTCAACTATTTGACCTAGATAATAATAATAATAAAGCCTTTATTATTCCTTAGTACATAATAAACAATACAAAATTTCTTTTCCATAAATTAAAAAAGAAAATACAACATTCTTCTTATTATAATAAATTTTCCTTATGATCCTACGTGTATTTTTATACAAGCTTTTTTTTTAAAAAAATAAAATTTCGATAATGCGGGTTGTGTCAGTCTATTAAGACTGGACCTAACTCCTACATTAGTAGGAGTTAGGTCCATTTCCGGACATAGGCCTCCATCATAGAATGCAGGTGATCTTGTCCTGTGCGTCCTTCATTCAAGTGACTCCAGCTCCAGCATGTGGTTGGATGTCATCTCTCCATCGTGTAGTTGGTCTAACTCTCTATCTTTTGTTGTCTCTTGGGCACAACTCAGTCACAGTCTTTGTCCATCTATCTCCGGAGAGCCTCGCTCCATCTCTCACACCAGTGTATTTCCTAATGTCCGTGTTCTTCACTCTGTCTCTTTTTTTTATACAAAGCATGCTCAATTCCATGGCTCGTTGTGCTACTCTTAGTTTCTCTGCATCAGCTTTTGTAAGCGACCAAGTTTGAGCCCCATAAGTCAAGGAAGGAATATTCAAATCCGCGTCTTTTCAACTTTATATTCATGGCATGCCACTCTTAAAAATAAACTTTAGTGACCATTACTTTTTTTACGCGAGTGAGATTCTCCTGTCTTCTTTTTTTTTTTGTTTTTTGTGTAAATGAGATAAGTTGTCCCAGGGAGACTGTCTCTGAAACCCAATTCAGTATTTTTCCTTCAAGTTCGATATTTTTTAACTCACTGTTAGTCATTACTTGTGTTTTCTCGTGCTTTATTCTAAAACCTGCCTTCATTCCTTCTATATTAATTCCTTGCAGCATCTTTTCTAGGTCATGAGATGTTTTGGCGTACAAGATGACATCATCTGCAAATTTCAGGTGTGTAAATTTCTTGCCGTTAATATTTACAGTTTAGCAGGTTTCGTCTGGTATCCTGTTGCTATCTAATATTTTATTTAAAAGTTTAGTCAATATTGGAGAAAGTAGTTGGCATGTTAGTTTGACCATCTCATTGGTGATTTGGTCTTCACTTTTGTTATTCTTTAGGTTTTTAATTTTTAAATCTACTTCTTGGCGGAGTATTAGAGGAAAGTGTGTATTGTTGTCAGTAGTTGTGGAATGATTATTTTGTAGATTAGTTGGATGGGCGTCGTATAGTTGTTTGTAGAAGTTGGTCGCAGTCTGAAGCACGTCCTCTCTATTTCTTACAAATTTGTTATCTGTTGTTTTCTTTATTGTATATACGTAATTTGCTATTGTTCTTGTCAGGTAGAGTTTTTCCCAAACATTTTGTTATGTATTTATAGAGATCGTTGCTGGATAGGGTTTCATCTATCCCGTGCAAGTTTTGTTCGAGATTTTTCATAAACTGGTCCGGATCTGTTATTTTTGTGTTTCTTACTTTTTTATAGCTAGCAATATTTCTTCGGCCAGTTATGATTTTTCCTTGTAGTTGCCTGAGTGTAGTATCAGAGTGAAATTTAAATTTGTTTGGGGTGTTAACGTCTTGGAATAGTTCTTTGTTATTTGTAATTATAAAGTCAATTTTATTTTTAGGAATGTCATTTGGTGTTATCCATCCAGGTCCATTCTTTTCCTTTCCTTTATTCAAAAAATGTATTGAGGCCCAATGGTATTTTCTTCTTCGGTTCTCCCACTACCAATTTGACTGTTAGGGTCTCCCATAATAATTTGTACGTCATCGGACCTAACTTTATCTTGGGACAGCGCAGAAGTCAGTTTTTCGTTGAACGGATCGCCATCTTCTTCGGAGGACTCACTAGTTGGGTCATACCTGAATAAATGTTAGCGTTTTTCCAGCATTGATTTTACTACGTTTTATTAACTTGGTTTCTTGTTTGTTTGTTTGTTTGTCCGGCACAAATCTGGCAATCGATTTCTAACTAACTTCCCGAATAGCTAGACATTTGAAACTTTTAGCATAGCTCAGAACACGATGACAATACATTATTTTAATACTTTTAGCCATCTTTTAGCAGAATTAATTGGTTTTAAGCAGATTTTGCAGTGTGGAAAGTTAGTTCGGAAAAAATCCGCATGTAATTTCATTTTTTTTGCCATATCCAATATTTACAATCTTCATTTTGACGGGTTTCCAATTTGTGATATTTATCTCTGAGATTTTTATAAATAAAAGATAAACATTGAATGACAGAAAAACAGGAAATAATATATCGATTATATTATTTATATTATTCAATTTATCGATGGCACGGTTTAGATTTGGTGTTGGGGAGATCCGTTGTCCGTTGTACAAAGATTTGTCCTTTTATAGGTATAAGATCAGCTCTCTAGATGATTGTCATTTATGTAAAGTAAATAAATTCAGAACAATTTTTTTTTTTTTTACTAACATTACATATTATATAACAAGAACAATTATATTATCAACATTACATATGATTCAACAGAAAATTTAAAAACGTAGCATATAAAAAGTTCTTTTTAACTTGAAATTATTTATTATCAGTTATGCTATTCTATCAGATATTCGATAGATTAAATTCCAATACATTACTTTTGGCAGCGTTCTTTACCAAAGTGCCTAATCGGTTTCTGCTTCTGTCCGCATTACTTTGCATTATCATGTAGCCATTTTTTTTTTCTATGATTTTCTCTCCTTTCCTTCTCACTTCTGTCAGTCCTAGAATTTCTATGTTCGTATCTTTTAAAGCTTTTTCTATTTCTACTAATCTTGATTCAGGGAGTAACTTTTGTACATTCAACTTTTCACTTTTTCTAAGCCAAATCAAGATTATTGCAATTTTTAGAAGCTTTTAGACCTACCCACAGGAAAAATATACAGAAGTTAAAAATTAAATATGTGCATACGCATTTCGTAAAAATGTGATAAACTCAAAAATGTATATTTTTTTTAATTTTCGAGTGGGGTATCAAAAGAAAGCTGCTGAATAGTAGGTTACAAATATATTATTTAGCTTTTTTTAGATTTTGCATTCCTTGTTGGTTGAATAAGTTAAAATATGCCTAAAAAATATCCCCCCCCAACCTCTATATTAGTTCTAAAATTTTGAAATAATTCTTGCTAATACCTTATTGTGGGTCGATGAAAATTCCGGGAGGGTAAAAAATTTAAAAATTACCAATTTTGTGCGCGCAAATGTAAAGTGCTCCAAAAATTTTATTTTTTTAAATTTTGAGTGGAATATCAAATGAAAGCTGTTTAATAGTAGGATACTATATATATATATATATATATATATATATATATATATATATATATATATATATATATATATATATATATATATATGTTATTTAAATTTTAAATTATTTATTGGTTTTATAAGTAAAAATTCCCCCCCCCCAACCACTATATAAAGGTTGGAGCTAAAAATTTTAAATATTTTATTGTTATACCTTATGGTAAGGCGATGAAAATTTCCTTAAACAAATTTAATTCGTCTTTTCGTTATTACCGATAAAAAAAACATTGTGACCCCTCGGAGAGTCGAACCAGGGATCCCAGAGGTCAAAGGAAAAAAATCATAATTATAAAAACAGGCTCGCTTAATCATCCACAAAAGTAAATGGACGCAAGTACTTCCCTGTGATTTTATAATTTATATTTAATGAAAGGCGTAATATAACGAACTTCGGTCCTAACGGGTGTCCCGCGACACGACACGTATTTGTCTGCAAACTGCTCAGCTAATAGTCCTACAATTTGACTAAGTTTCTTGAGTCTGCATTGTCTCGGCTACTAGACTTGCAATTTGAATGAGCATCTTGAGTCTGTAAACTTCTCGGCTACTAGACTTGCAATTTGAATGAGCATCTTGAGTCTGTAAACTTCTCGGCTACTAGACTTGCAATTTGAATGAGCATCTTGAGTCTGTAAACTTCTCGGCTACTAGACTTGCAATTTGAATGAGCATCTTGAGTCTGTAAACTTCTCGGCTACTATACTTGCAATTTGAATGAGCATCTTGAGTCTGTAAACTTCTCGGCTACTAGACTTGCAATTTGAATGAGCATCTTGAGTCTGTAAACTTCTCGGCTACTATACTTGCAATTTGAATGAGCATCTTGAGTCTGTAAACTTCTCGGCTACTAGACTTGCAATTTGAATGAGCATCTTGAGTCTGTAAACTTCTCGGCTACTATACTTGCAATTTGAATGAGCATCTTGAGTCTGTAAACTTCTCGGCTACTATACTTGCAATTTGAATGAGCATCTTGAGTCTGTAAACTTCTCGGCTACTAGACTTACAGTCTGAATGGGCATCTTGAGTCTGTAAACTTCTCGGCTACTAGACTTACAGTTTGAATGAGCATCTTGAGTCTGTAAACTTCTCGGCTACTAGACTTACAGTTTGAATGGGCATCTTGAGTCTGCACACTTCTCGGCTACTAGACTTACAGTTTGAATGAGCATCTTGAGTCTGCACACTTCTCGGCTACTAGACTTACAGTTTGAATGTGCATCTTGAGTCTGTAAACTTCTCGGCTACTAGACTTACAGTTTGAATGGGCATCTTGAGTCTGTAAACTTCTCGGCTACTAGACTTACAGTTTGAATGGGCATCTTGAGTCTGCACACTTCTCGGCTACTAGACTTACAGTTTGAATGAGCATCTTGAGTCTGCACACTTCTCGGCTACTAGACTTACAGTTTGAATGTGCATCTTGAGTCTGTAAACTTCTCGGCTACTAGACTTACAGTTTGAATGAGCATCTTGAGTCTGTAAACTTCTCGGCTACTAGACTTACAGTTTGAATGGGCATCTTGAGTCTGCACACTTCTCGGCTACTAGACTTACAGTTTGAATGGGCATCTTGAGTCTGCACACTTCTCGGCTACTAGACTTACAGTTTGAATGAGCATCTTGAGTCTGCACACTTCTCGGCTACTAGACTTACAGTTTGAATGTGCATCTTGAGTCTGTAAACTTCTCGGCTACTAGACTTACAGTTTGAATGGGCATCTTGAGTCTGTAAACTTCTCGGCTACTAGACTTACAGTTTGAATGAGCATCTTGAGTCTGTAAACTTCTCGGCTACTAGACTTACAGTTTGAATGAGCATCTTGAGTCTGTAAACTTCTCGGCTACTAGACTTACAGTTTGAATGGGCATCTTGAGTCTGTAAACTTCTCGGCTACTAGACTTACAGTTTGAATGAGCATCTTGAGTCTGCACACTTCTCGGCTACTAGACTTACAGTTTGAATGAGCATCGTGAATCTACATTTTCTCGGCTAATGGGCTTACAATTTAAATGAGTATTTTGAGTCAGCAAACTGCTCAGCTAACTTGTCTTTCAGTTTGACTGAGCATCATGATTCTGCAAACTTCTCAGCTACTAGACATACATGATATTCCAAACTTATAATTTAATCAGACAACTACTAAAGCAAGTAAGAGTTTACCTATAGATGGACGAACTATTACCACAGGTAACTGATCTCTGTAATCGTTAATTACTTGTTCAGCCAGTGACTTGGAGAATGAGTAAGTATTAGGCATCTTATCAATATACCTGCAAACACGACATTTATTAATTATCTTTTTAAAAATAATTGAATAAAGTAGAAACTTCTGCCTTCTCTGCAATACTGTTAACACTGGTGTGGTAAATCAAATACGAGTATTTGAGGCACTTGTGGAAAATAACTCTTAAAATATTCAAACCAAGAAAAATGAGGTTAAAAGTTAGTTTTCAGACTACTGGAAACATATTATGGTTTGTTTTGTTTCTTTTTTTCAAATAAAAAATATTATTGTAATATAAGATTATATTTCCTTGAAAAGTAGGGGGGGGGGGGGGGGGACATAAAAACATCAATTTACAATATTTTTAATTTTGTGGGTTACGCTATTTTTTCAGCATCTTGAACAATATACAAAAATTCTCTGACTGACTACGAAAAGAAATTTTGAAGTTAGATTTCTGTTTACTCTTTATCTTCTTTATTCAAGATGATAGTCATTTAAATGCAATATTTGACATGACGATATTTCCGGAACCATTGCTCTAAAACCACTTGGATTTAAGCTTGTTCCCAGCCAAAACTCCTGAATCAAAAAATTAACATTTTCATCTCCTCACTAATTAAGGCATATGTTATCATACAACGCATAATGAGGAAGAGATATGGGAGGGGGGGCTAATAAAGGAGGTTCAATATCTCTGGTCATAAAAGTTAAAACTTAAGAAGCTTGTTCCCAGCCAAAACTCCTGAATCAAAAAAGTTAACATTTTCATCTCCTCACTAATTATGACATAATATATTATCATACAACGCATAATGAGGAAGAGATTGGGAGGGGGAGCTAATAAAGGAGGTTCATTATCTCTGGTCATAAAAGTTAAAACTTATGAAGGCGTGTTCTTTGTTAAGAGATTGAAAGAGACCTATTACTTTATTATAATAATACGGATGATTTCAAAGCACGCACTGCTAATAATTTCACCTTTGAAAATTTAAAGATTTGGTCTTACCCAGCAGCGCACCAAGTATTTAGCCCTGTAGATGCTGTCAAAACTGATTCGCAAAAAAGTAGATGAAAGATAATTTTTATTCTTATCTCCACACCGGCACTGCCACGGCTTGAATACAAACGACTGAATTCAAAGGCGCCGGCCCGCCTTCTACGAATTGTTAATATGCCTTTATACTAGGTAGACCAAGAGGGCTTAGAGTTGATGACAACCTCCTGTTCTTTCCTAACTCCTTGTCACACGTATAAATATTTTCGACTTTCTTCGGCCCTATTACGTGCGGTGGATGGACGCCCAACAGCTGTAGAAAGACTGTGCACACCTCCTATACCTTTCTAACTCCTTGATACACCGGGTAACGTTTTTCGTGTTATGTAGCACAGCCTAAACATGAAAATGTCAAAAAGGTATTTTCTAAGACTATTTCTCCACCGAAAATTAGAAAAAAGTAAGGATCCGAGTTGTATTCACGGAAAGTGAGTTTCTTTTTTATGCTGGAGTTCGAGGTTTATGAAATAATTGAATTCTACAACATATAACTAATTTTCTTTGGTGACACAATTTTTCCCTACGATTTGGAAATACTTGAGGGAGATTAAATCCCTTTGAAACAATATTTTACTCTCCTAAAGATAACCCTAACACTAAATGAGAAGAGTCCTAATCTGTACCCTACGTCAGTGGTTCCCAACTTTTTGTGTCTGGGGACCCACTATTGTTTGATCAAATATCTTGTGACCAACAGTACAGTGAATAGCATGCAATTTCATAAAATTGTGTGATTAGAGGTGGTAAGAATAACGCAATATAGCTGTCAAATAAGGAACTTTTACAATGAATTTATGTGTACAAAATTACACTATAAAAAATGTAAGCTTACATTAACGGCAATTGAAGAAATGTTTACAATTTACCCTTGACGTGATCGTTCAATTTTTGCTGCGACCCACCAAAAATCTTTCGGCGACCCACGGGTTGGGAACCACTGACCTACATAACAGATGATACTTTTAGCAATTTTAGAATTTAAAGATGTTCTCTTTTACAATTTTATGTTGGATATAAAACTTAAACAAAGCATAACAACCTTAAATAATAAACAGGTAATTATTATCTGGTTCATCTTAAAAAGAGAATAAATGTTAAATTTTACATAAATTGATACTTGCTTAGCAAAAAATGACTTTAGTTTAAAAAATACTTCAAGTAATAGCAATTTAAAACGACTTGCTTTATCTTTGTGTTCCATGAATTGAATATTTTCTAATGATAAGGGGGCCTAGGTAGCTCTAATTAATAAAGTTAAGTAGCATAGGGATGGTCACTTTTTGGATGGGTGACCACACAGATCTGGGCTCAATCCCCAGACTGGGACCCCCTCTCAATGCTTACAGAGCGTTGTTTAAACAAATGGGGAGCTTCAAGAAGGAATTTTCGCCAGCAGATTTCGAGCTGTTAAACCATGGCTGGGCCTCTTCAGTCATATTATATGAAGGGGTTGGTTATCTTCTATCAATTCGGTATTGGGTTGATACAAGGCTAACTCAGGTTCGTTCGTAGGCCTCAAATACGTGGTCTACGTTCCTGGAATTATTATTATTATTTTTTTTTTAATGTCTAATGATATTGGAAAGTTTACTTTGCAACCAGAGGCTCGAGTGCTGCATTGTTGATTTTCTCACATACTTCAATAGTTTTCCTCCAGTCAGCTTTGGGTGGGTACATCTCCTCTTTGATATGTAAGTGATCACAGTTGGTGTAGGCAGTCGAAATGTAGGTGAAACACTGAAAAATTGTAAAATAAGTATATACAACCAGAATTCACGCATCAATATAATAAACGCAGCAAAAATAAAATGTTGCCCATTTAAATACAATAACAACAATAACAAAGGAATGTTAAAAACCTAAGGAAATATTTGGCGTAGTCCCCACCTCTCCGCACCGCATCGCACCGACACTTGGATTAGTTTTGTTTACTTTTTGACGGGCACGGTGTGGTTCGTCCTTTTTATTTATTTATTTATTTATTTATTCATATTTTAAGAGCCCTCGACGGCAACAAGCCACAAGTGAGGCACTCTTGGTAAGGCGAAAATAACAATGTGTTACGTTAACATAATAATATAAATAATATAAGTAGTAACATTTAAAAAAGAATAAAATGTTTGTACAAAAACAAAAGCCAATAATAGATAAAAAACGAAAACACAACAAAACTTATTAATTTAGTATGCCTAGGGTAGGATGGGATATGGGAGCGGAAAGAAAAGGTAGTATGGCGGAAAGACGGGAGAAACATTCGATATGACTACGAACACTATTAACAGGGATAGCTAACATATTGAAAGAATTAACACAGCGAACCAGAGGACTAGAAGTAAGTAGATATTGAATATATAGAGCACGGTCACTTCTACGGTCGTCTCAACCGATCTTTTCTTCCAAGCGCTGTGAACCCACATTCTTCTCCTACTTCTGCGTTGAATTCTTCTGCAATTATTATGTTCTTCCTCTAAAGCAAGTGCTACCATCCTTAATTCACTATTTGTTAAAATTTTTAACATTTCGCAATGAAACTGCTACGTAAGCATAAAAAAAGATACTAACTCTGAGTTGAGATAGAGAGCACGGCCCTCATAAGGTGCGGACGCGGTACGGATATGTGTGGCCTCCCTTCACCGTCACCGTATAACTCACACGGCCGCGTGTTAGACGTCACACGGTGCGGACCGGTGTGGCCCGGCCTTAATCCATTTTCCCAGGAAAAATCTAGTTTTTAAGAGAGAAAAAAATAGCTTTAAACGTGGGCGGGTTCGAACCCCGTTGACGAGAAGTTATTTCTATAATATATTTCGATGAAATGTTCAGTAATAATTAAATGTACCTACGCAAACTAATAAATGAAAAAAAAAAATCGGTCCAAGACAACTCAGACAAACTTTCTCATATATGAGTTTATAATTACTTAGCCCAGTGTTTCCATTTATTAGTTTTCAAATGTACATTTAAATATTATTGCACATTTCATCAAAATTTATCATAAAAATAACTTCTCCTGGTCGGGGAATCGAACCCGGGCTCTCTCCGTCCGCGTTTTAAGCTAATATCTCAGGAACTAGATTTTTCCCGGGAAAACGGCTTATATCGTTGGATTCGTATTCAAATGGACTACATTTTAGAATTTTTTAATCAAAATCGTCGGAACCGTTTTCGAGAAATAATTTTTTTTTCATGTTTTTTCAGAGTTTTTGGGGGGTAGCGCCCCCAAATTTAGAGCTAAAATTCATTTCTCGATTTCGCCTCGGGGTATGATTTTTCTGAACATGTATGCCAAATTTCGTCAAAATCGGCCCAGTAGTTTGGGCTCCAGGCGTCTGCACAGACGACAGACAGACGACAGACGACAGACGACAGACAGACATTTTTTAAAAACCACTTTTTTGGACTCAGGGGACCTCAAAACGTGTAAATCCATCAAAATCTCAAAATCGAATTTTCGCGCCATCACAATACTTTCTCTTTATATGAGAAAGTAAAAAAAAAAAAATCTGCCAAATAATTTTGAACTCATATGTGAAAAATGTTGTCTGAGTTGTCTCAGACTGATTTTTTGGATAAGAAATACTGGGTGGTTACTTGTTTTCAAACCCATGAACTTAAAGCCCGAAATGGCAAGTACTACCATGGAGCTTGAAATATAGGTGACCCTTCGAGCCACAATTAGATAATTTGTAATGAATTAAACTATTTAGATATTCCCTCAATAACTTTGCCAATTTTTATTTGATTTACATGACATTATTTCTATTCGATTTGCCTTTTATAATTGTTTTTGGTCTCATCATTGTTTTCAATTTCATATAATATGACAGGAAAATTGAAAGCATAATCCTCAAGCAACAAAGCAAACGCAACAGAAGTAAACGTGAACGGTATGTGTAAAAAAAAATAAATAAATAAATAAACAAATATATAATATAATATACTTTTTTTACATTGCCATATACGTATTACATTATTAAGAGCGAGTATTGTGTTGGCACGAAATTTTGATTTTGAGATATTTATGAATTTACACGTTTTAACCCTTTAAGGATCAGGCAAAAAATAATGTTCGGTGGGTTGGAGGTTTCCGCGGTTTACCATCTGACCATGTCTACACGTGAGTTTTGGATGACATGTCTCCAGTTATTTTTTTTTATTTTTATTTTTTTTTTGTGGTTCATAGTAGCAATTTTTAGAGCGGATTTTTATCAAAATACTTATTATACTACTAGTTTTGATTTAATCTTGATTCTTTTTTTATGGGAGGGGGCTAGAATTTTTTCAAAAATAATTTTCTGAGGCTTTTCTTGATCCCACAGATGAAATTTGTAACTCTAATTTTAGAAATTAGAAAAAAAACAGTAGTGCGCCATTCGGAGCAAAAGAGGGTGGTTTGCCAGGCAAACAACCAATCCTTAAAGGTTAAAGTCTCCTGAGCTAAAAGTGGTGAACAAATATCTGTCTTTCGTGACTTATAAAGAACATCTAAGCCAAATTTAAAACAAATTGAACAACCCTTTTGGTTGTAATGTTACGGGTGATTTTTCATTTATTTAAAAGTCTTAATTTTGTTATCTTAAGAAGATTAGTTTTGTTTTTGTTTTGATTTGGTATCTCTCACTCTTTCCCTCCTTCATAATAATCTCTTTTATAGATAATCCTTTACTCTCAGATAAACATAAGATAATTCTATAGTACTTATATTTACATTCCTTATCTCTCACTCTTTCTTACATATGCACCTTATACTCTATCTCACTTACTTCTACAGAATAACTTCTTTGTTTACATTTTTTAATATGATTGAGTTTCTCCTATTTTACCTAAATGATTATCTCTGAACCCTCAGTCAAGCTGGAGCTGCTGTAACATAATTGTCAGTCCTTGACTCAGGAGTTTTACTCCGAAATTAAGTTTTCACATCACAATCGTTCGTAGTGCGCCTATCGTTTTATTCGGATTTCGTGTGTGCAGACGAATTGGTGATTGTTATCTGTGAAGCTTGTGCTAATGAATTATGAAACTTATATGAACTTGAACTTAGAAAATCTTCTGCAACTCTAATTTTGGAATCCTTCAACAGCTAAGCACCCTTCCCTTAGTATTAATTACTTAGTTTTTAGAAACCTAATTGCCCTAGTAACCATAAACATTAATCTAGGTTAAGAACTTATAAAATTACTTTAGTTGTAGATTTACCAGGGTAATTTCCTCAAGAACTTCCCTCCTCCTCGTAGATTTAAGCTGATGCTGATAAAGGCTTTTCAATTGGGATTTTGGGGGCTATGATGCCTTCCCTTTGTTAGAAGTTATTTGGAATTTTCTTTGGACTGATATTTTATCCAGCTCATTCACTTTCTTTCAACTTATCTTGTGATCTGAACAGTATTGGATATAACATAGGAATTTTTACCTTCGTTTTCTTTATTTTTAAGTATAAAGATTTAAAATGATAAATGGATCTGTTATAATTTCTTCCGCGGACGGGTGTTTTTATTTTATAATTTTATTAGTTAACTGAAATTATGGACTTTATCATTTTTAAAATATTACAGCAAATTTTTATTCAAACTAAATTCCTTAATTATTATTTAATGTAATTTTGAGATCTTTGAGCGCTATTTTACTTTGAAATTGGAAGTCATTTTAGGGGATTATTTTAATTGTATTTTGTTAGTATATTTCATTTAAGCTGTTTAAAATAAACTAATCATTTGGCAGTTTAATTGTTTTATTTTTGTGTGTGTATTTTACTTCCAAGCTTTATTTTGTGAGAGGACTCAGAGATTATTAATTGATTCCCTTTCTTTTTTTTTATAATTAAATTAGTAACTTTGATTCCTGGTCTGAGATACCCAAACCTATGGCCCACTCCACTAGCTGGCAGGCAACTTCTATAATTCAGCCCATTGGTATTATTTTTATTTTTAATTATTTATCAGGATTGGGTAGCAATTATTTGGCGCCCAACGTGGGGCTCGAACCCACGACCCTGAGATTAAGAGTCTCATGCTCTACCGACTGAGCTAGCCGGGCTATTATTATTATAATATATAATAATATATATTATTCTGTATAATATCTATATTTTTAATGACTTTATTTCATTTAATTATTTTATTTTGTGTTCCTTTTAAGTATATATTTTTTTTTATTAATATTACTTGTGCCTGTATATTAAGACACACTAATTTATAATATTTTTTAAACAATACCTTATACACAATCCTATTATTTTTTTATTTTTGGTATATTATTTTTGCATTTTTTCTTTTGTTTGATTTTATTTTATATTTTGTGGAAGGAAATAAATTTTATTATAGTAGTAGTATACAAATATTCATGATGGCTGTTTTAAAAGGATCCATGGTGAATTACTTAGATCGTGATGCTTTAGTGGAAGAGCTGTTGTACCGAGGTTTATCTAATTTGGACAAAAAAGATGTTCATGATTTAAGAAAATACCTTCGTAATTTTCTCAAGTTGGAACGTAGTGGGATAGCCATTAGGGTGGGTCGAAAAAACAAAATTTTTGAAAATTCAAAAAACGCCCCTCCAGAAACTTGCCATATTGGAAGAAAGTCCCGAGGAAAAAATTTGGGCCAAATCGGACTTCACTTAGGTCTCCCAGTTAAATAAGTAGTCGAACTCAATAAGACTTAAAGTATATTTTCATAGACTAAATACAAAAGAATTACAAATAGGATCTTATTACTATATTACGTCGAAGTCTGGCTACTCAAGTGTGACTCCTTGTTGCAGGGTAGGTCCTTTTATATGGCTTAGGGTCAAGATAGTGAAGATAGCTCGGTCACATATTGATAGATGATTCACATATCGCATATCTTTGTGTGAGTCTCTCACGCTATAGACAGTGTGACACATGTAGATATGACTATGTGACTCATAGATATAACTCCTCCCTTCTTAAGTGTGAAGTGACCTCACGAACAGCAAAGAGGTGGAGATAAAACTGCGATCAGTGGTGAAGGTGCAGGATCAGGTGCTTTTAAAAGAAGCGGTGATGTCGTGTAGTTTCTTTCCCTGTTCATTGGTTTCTCTGAACTTCTCTGTTTATGTCGGAACAACTTGGACATTTTATCTAGAAATATCTTTTAGTTTACTAAATTATTTTACAATAAAATTTGACGACTAATTATACAATTATTTCTTATGATAACATACTTTTAATCTAAATATAAATAAATGATATTCAACAATTGTAACAAATTAAAATTTCATAAATTATTTCTTCAAATTATTTATAAGCATTGAGAGATCATTTAAACGTAAAGGGTGTGTATTCTTTTACTCTAATAAATTAAAAAATAAAAATAAAATAAAAACAATTAAACTTAGAATATAAAAGTGTGAACTTATACTTGAAATTATCATAATATTTTTATTTTTACTGGTTTGACGCATTAGTTGAAACAATTTATATTTTCCTACAAAATTTATTTCTTAACATAAGATAATATTCTTAAATCTATTATTAAATCTAAGTATATAGCTTTGTTTACAATGGGTTACTATCCTTATATACTAGTTATCCTTATATATTAGTTTGGCAGGATAAGCTAATAATAATAAATCTTGTCTACAGGCGTTGTCCTTTACTTGGGTGTTGTCTCTAATTTGTCAGGAGATATTTGGCTTACTTTTCTGTAGTTCCTCCCTTCTTAAGCGTGAAGTGGCCTCATGAACGAATTAAAGCGGTGCGGTCTGAAGGGCTGCACTCAATAACGGCGGAGAAGAGGCAGGGGCCTTTCTGAGAGGTGCCGAGACGCTTTGCACAGTTGCAAGGGGTATGGCTGGATCTTGCTTGTCTTCTGAGGCTGGAGTAAGGTTTTGTCGTGACCTTTGGTGGAGGGATTTGACAAGGAGGATTTGGTTGTTTGAGCTCTCTTGGGAATGTATGGTTATTAAACGTTCGTTATCTTTGTTATCTGTGTTTTGGACGGGTGTGAGAGTTTTACTTAAATTAGAGGGTAAAGGGGTTTCGTAATCTGTCCTTTGATTATTTTCCATTAATATTTTCTCTGAGTCAGGGGATAAGTGGTTATCCTTATTTTTGATTTCTTTTGAAGATTCGGTAATCTCTAAAGGGTTGATTTTGTTACTTTTAAGCCTATTTAATCTTATTTGTTTAGTTTTAGTGGGTTTATTAACATTTAGTTCATGGGAGTTTATTTCGATTAGATTTACATTATAGTTTGTCTGTGGTTCATGGAATTCGAAGTCATTATCTATATCTATAATTTCGGGGGTAATGTCTTTACCATGGGTTTTTTGATACAAAGCAGCGTCAATTCGTAGCGGAATAGGGATATCCGTTTTAATTGATATGTTAAGGATATCGGATTCTAGGATGTTATTTTTAAAATTAATCTTTATATCGTGATCTTTCATAGTGTTATGACCTAACAGTATGTCGTATTTTTCAGAAAATTTAAACAAATAGGCTTTCATTAGCGAGGGGCGTTTGAACAATCGCGTTGTATTTATTATTATATATTCTGATCCACTTTTAGTTCCTGCGGGGGTGGTGACTTTAAAGTTTTCTTTATACCTCTTTACTTTATCGTTTACTATATCGGGGTTGACATAATTTTTTTCCGATCCTGTATCGATTAACCATGTCCTATTCTTATAATCTAAAATGTAGGGGAGAGATTTGTTAACTAGATTTAGATTGAAGCTTTGAGTTTGGTTTGTTTTACACCAAACATCTTGGTTAAAGAAGGAATCATTATTTTGGTTTTCGTCTTCCGATTGATCATAGTCGAGTGGCGGGAAAAAATAATCGTTAATTTGGTTTTCGATTTCTGGAATATGGCAGTTGAGTGACTGGGATTGGTTTTGCCTTAATTGTTGTATTTCTTCCAGTAGTTGCCTTATTATTTCGTCTTTGTCACACTCGACATGCATTAACTGTTGGGGGTTTGCTTTTGGTGTTCGGGTAAAATTGCTAACAGTTCTCATGGATACTGTATTGGGACCTTGTTGGTTATTACTAGTTTGGAGTTGATTTGGTTCGTAAAAGGGATTAGCGGGAATAGTCGTATTGGGTCTTTCGCGATTATATGATTGTTCGGGAATAAAATGTTTATTTCTAAAATTACCTGAATTAGTACGGTAATATTGGCGATATTCGGGCTCAGGATGTTGCGAAGTCGAGGGAAAATTATAAGAATAATGTTGAGGAGGATAAGCAGGTGCGTAGTTAGGAGCTCTAGTGAATCGTTCCTTATTTCTATTAATTAGTTCTAATACAAATTGACATTTAGTGAACAAAATTTTTCTAAAGTCTTCTAAGTTTTCTGGGTTTTGGGTAATTATAAAATTTGAGAGTTGGGGGTCAAATTGATGGTATAATTGGAAGATTATTTCCTTTTCTGTTTGTCTCATTAACTCGGTGACTACAGCGGCGTCAATGCCTTCTATGGTATATCGATTTTTAATTAAGTTTTTTAGGTTTTCTAGCTTATTTAAGAAATCAATGGGTGACTCGTTGGGGCTGATTTTAGTTTGGTAAATCTCTAATTTTAACGATTCTATAGTCCTGGTGTCTGCAAACTGTATTTTTAGTAAGTCTAGTATTTCCGGTATTGTTGTTACGTCTCGTGACAATATTAATGATTCTGCAGACCCTTCTAATCTGGATTTAATTTTATTTAAGAGTTTGTGGTGATTTGCTGCAAGACTAGTATTTCTTACTTCGCATACTAAATTGTAGACTGATTCTACACACTTAACAAAACTTATTAGTTTAATGGGGTTGCCGTCGTAATGGGGGATATGATCGTAATCTTCACGGGTTATATTGTATGTGTATTCGGCCATTGTTTTATCTAAAACTAAATTGGAAGGTTTTTATTTTAGGGAAATTTTGAACTATTAAATTTGGACTTATTATTATTATTATTTATTTTTTTATTTATTTATTTTTTTTTTTTAAATTAATATGGGTAAGTTTGGACAGTTTTGGACTATTTGAGTAAGTTACGCTTAGTTTAGTTATTTTTATAGGATTTTAATTTTTTTATGGTTCGAAATAGATTATTCGGGGACGAGAGTAATTTAAAGGAATTGAAGAATTTTTACAATAAATAAACTTACGACTAGTGACAATTGAGTAGTTCCTGTAGACCGGGGAATTGACCACGACTGCAGGGCGACTTGACGGGTTGGTTCTTCTCTCGATGGGGTAAACAGCCACAGCGAGAATGAAGAGTGTAGAGTAGTGGAAATTCTCCTGTGTCCGCAGAGTTCGGCCGCAAAGAAGGATGATTCTAACTAGAAATTTGGGGCAACTGGCCACAAATCTCAAGTTCTTGAGTCCTTTAGATGAGTTCAGCCGCGAGTGAAGAATAAATATTCAAACCAGAGAATTGGGACAAATGGTCACAAGTCTCAAGCTCTCACGGTCCTCTATGTCCGGGCGCCAGTTAAATAAGTAGTCGAACTCAATAAGACTTAAAGTATATTTTCATAGACTAAATACAAAAGAATTACAAATAGGATCTTATTACTATATTACGTCGAAGTCTGGCTACTCAAGTGTGACTCCTTGTTGCAGGGTAGGTCCTTTTATATGGCTTAGGGTCAAGATAGTGAAGATAGCTCGGTCACATATTGATAGATGATTCACATATCGCATATCTTTGTGTGAGTCTCTCACGCTATAGACAGTGTGACACATGTAGATATGACTATGTGACTCATAGATATAACTTCCCGAGGGGGGGTTGAAGTTTAGGAATTTTCGAAATTTGGAAAAATCGCAGCTTTAACAGGGTTTTTCGACATTTTTGCGTGCTAAACTACTTTTAATATACATTTAATGTATATTTTCGTAATCTACAATGCTTATTGTATAATAAAAACCCTTAACATATTACGCAACTTCAATATTTTTTATTATAACATATGACATATATAAATGACAGCTTGAAAACTATAAAATTTAAACATTTTTTCCAGCTTAAATAAGCTCTTAGCTTATTTTTTTATTTTAACCAGTATAGAATCAAAAATAATCAGCAGAGCTCACCACGTGGAAGTGGCTGCATTCTAGCTCCTATAGTCCCCCTCTCCCCCCTTTTTTAAATTTTGAAAATTTGACACTTGTCATATATAAATATCATTTAATTTAAGAAATAACCTAACTATTATATACTGTACAAAACTATTAACAAACATATTATATTTTTATATTCAATTTATCTATGCGTTAAAATCTTTTTTACTTTCGAATCTTGGTATTTTATTTCTATTTATTTGGGTTTGAATAATTTAAAAATGACGATCCTCTGCTTTATGAACTGGAGTGGAGGGGCCTGTGACTAATTTCACACAGCGTTCAACGGCCTGAGTATGACAAGGATATTTTAAGTCAATTTGACGCTTCCAACCATCTGAAACTGCTGCCATGATCTCTGCTGTGGAAATCAGTTTTGTTAGTGGAGGTTCCGTCACTTATATTAAGCTCCAGTCTATTATTTCAACATAACTCGTAGCGTCAAAATTAATTTTTGGAACTGGTAAAGATGTTGCTTCTTTATTTTCAACTCGGTTACTTCTCGCAGTGAAGATTCTCTTCCATCCGTCCTTTCGTATTTCAATATTCTCATCAGTCGACTGCCTCAAAGTCGACTACTTCCATGGTTTCGCATTGCAAAAGTTCTGATCCAATAGATCCTGAAAAGGAGTATGGACCTTTACCTTTAGTTTTGCCATCTAAATGTTCCACTAGATGACGTGGTGGTAATTCATTGGCATGTAACTACCATATAGACCACTGAAGAGGTCGTCCAAGTCGGCACTCGACAAGTTTTATCACTCCTCTTCTAATGCCTGTGTTCAAGTTGGTCCCATCACAGCCCAGTACAATTAAATTAGAGGTATCTATATTTTTTTTCTTTGAGGCAGGTAAAAATTGAGGAATCCAAACTTTCAGCATTTCCGCTTATAGGTGAAACAAAATCCAAGTAACTCGAGCCTGGTTCTCGTATGAGCAAGACATGTTTTCCTTTCACTTTATATAGCTTTCCGCCTTATTTGATTCACACTTTAACCATGTCATCCCTCCTACCATCAAACTATAAACCTGATAACACAATATCATTTGTTTCTTCTAGTTTCTTAATTTCTTTACACTTCAGTTGTTTCTCTCTCGAATTTTGCTGCGATCAATGACACTACAAGAACTGCCTGGTTGTAAAACTCCAGCGTCATTTAGGGCCCCAGAGGTTATCACTGCTGCCGCTCTTTTTGAAACTCCTGTTCTTACGGCTACTTCTGCTAAAGTTGGAAGAAACATTCTCATTTGAGAAGTAGGTGTCTCAGAAAAAATCCTTTGTAGCGAGAACTGATCTCAAACTCAGAATCAGTGGTACTGGCTGGAGTATCAGACGAAGAAGATAGTGTTTCGGCGTCATTAATATTATTTTTAGTCTCTCTCTCTTGTGGCTGAGTGATCTCTTTTATTTCGCAAGGCTCTTCTCCTTAATTGATCTGAAATCTTAACGTCAAATTTTCCAATCACCATATTTCTTGTTGTTCTTTAATCAATCAAAAAATCACTTGTGGAACTTTTTTTTATCTAGCACACGTGCAAAGGGAAAAATCCTTACATTCGCAGGCACTTATACAGAATAATTTTTGCGAATCTTCAACAAATTGTTTTATTTTATTAGTATTGGAACTTGGTATATTTGTTTTTTTCAATGCACTTTTCTTTAAATCATCAAATTATTTGTGGTATTTCAAAAGGCGGTTGATCACTCTTGTCTGTGAATTGTTGGGCATGGAAGCTTTTAACCAAATTTGAATGATTTTTTCCAAAAACTTTTTTTTGGTAATAACAGATTTTTTGTATATATGTCATGTGTTATAATAAAAAATAATGAAGTTAAGTAACATTTTAGGGGTTTTTATTATACAATAAGCATAGTAGATTACGAAAATATAGATTAAATATATATTAAAGTAGTTTAGCACGCAAAAATGTCAAAAAAACCCTGTTAAAACTGCGATTTTTCCAAATTTCGAAAATTCCTAAACTTCAACCCCCCCTCGGGAGACCTAAGTGAAGTCTGATTTGGCTCAAATTTTTTCCTCGGGACTTTCTTCCAATATGGCAAGTTTCTGGAGGGGCGTTTTGTGAATTTTCAAAAATTTTGTTTTTTCGACCCACCCTAATAGCCATGGCAGGATATGTAGACCCGGTTCCTGATACTGAACTTGAAAAATGTGAACATAAGTTGAAGGAAATCCAAATTTTTCTTACTTACCTTGATGGTGATTCAAAATCGATCGGTGTCAATAAAGTGAACGCAAAAATTATCCAGGTGATGGCGTGTATTGACCGAATAAAAATTCCAGAAGGAAATAGTGAATTGTTAGAAAAACAATCTAACTTGCGGATACAAGCTGACAATTTATTAGAAGAATTGAACTCTAGAGTTGATGCTTTAGCTTGGCCTAAGGACGGCGGAGAGAGTGCACCACAGCAATCCGGAACAAAACAGAAAAAGACTCCAGGCCTCCCTACGAAAAATAAAATAGATACAGAGGATAAGGCCAATACAACTGAACCCAATACTGATTATGTATCAGATACAGTTTCTCATAGTTATTTTGGTCTCAGACCGTTAATGGCAAGGAATGCTGGTGGTAGTTATAAACCTTTTGGTAAAAGTCCTTTAAGAAAACCCGGATTACGAAATAAAAATAAATCAAGCAGTAGTGACAGTTCTTCTGATGATACTTCACTAGAACTTACTGATACTTCATTGGAGCAGTCAGATAGTTCAGTAGATAGGAATAGTAATAGAAACACAAATAAAAAGAAAAGGAATACACATAAAGAGAAAAGATCGAGTAGATACGGTTGTCAAACTCGGGTACAACCAGTACATTCCTGGGGATTGAAATTTTCAGGAGACAATCCGAAAGAGAGTGTTGGCTCATTTTTAGCGAATGTCCGAGATAAAATGGCGGCTAATAGTATTAGTGAAAAGAGACTTTTTGAGTCGGCGGGAGATATTCTCACCGGTTCGGCACTGGCAGTGTACCGAGCTAGTAGGTATAAAATAACATCATGGTCAGGACTCGAGAAGAAACTCAGGAAAGCGTTTCAAGATCCTGATTATGATAAAAGACTTCTTCAAGAAATTGTGGATCGTAGGCAAGGACCGGATGAGACAATTATCGTCTATCTCGCCAAAATGACAAATCTTTTTAATAGACTGTCGAAACCTCTCTCACAGAGACGTCAACTTGAAATCATAGAAGATAATATTTTGGAAGACTATCAATCACACTTAAGTCTACATTCGTGTTCGACATTGGAGGAACTAGAAGCGTTAGTTTATAAACTAGAACGTGGTAGATGTCGGGCTACGAGACTTAGAGATACCCACAATCGGGGAAAACCTCTGTTAGAACCAGATTTAGGTTATACCTCAAGAACCAAACGAGACGCACCGAAGGTTGCTCAGATTGATGAAAAACCATGCTACTATCGCAGAACACCTAATGATTCTAAGACCGTTGTTTGCTGGTCGTGTAAAAAGTCGGGGCACTATCGAAATGAGTGTCCAGTGAGACAAGACAAATTTAAAACTGTGGAATCAGAGAATAATACGTCCAGGAAAAATTTTGATAAGGTCTATAGTCGAACTTTTAAGTCGGGAAACGGACAGACGAAACGAATAGAGGCTGGAAATCGTTTCGCCAAACGGGAAGAGAGTCCAGCCAAATGAGAAAAATGTTAGAATGCTACTTAAATGCTGCTTTTGTTAAAGTCCCAGGTGATTTGAGACCTTACCTCAAAGTCAAGATAATGGGAGTGAAAATGATAGGACTTTTAGATTCTGGTGCAAGTAGAACTATGGTAGGAAAAAACGGTAAAAATATTTTAACAAATTTGGGTTTGAAGTGCAGGAAAACCGATGAATTTAACGAAGTGGTTTTAGCTGATGGCGGTAGTCAAGAGTTAGAAGGAGTGTTCGATGTAGCTGTAGAGGTTGAAGGTAAGCTTCGAATGTTGGAGATACTTTCAGTACCTGGTTTGAAGAATGATCTAATTTTAGGACTCGACTTTTGGCAGAAATATGGAATAGTACCCTACTTACCACAAGGTACTTTTACAATTGATGGTGAATCGATGGAAACGCCAGTTGTTAATGAAGTTTCTATAACTAGTAAAGATTATCTTACTGAAGAGCAACGTTTTGAGTTGGATGACCTCACCCAATCATTTTTTAAGCAATGTGGTGACCAGCTCGGTTGTACCAATCTTGTCTGTCATAAAATTGATACCGGTTCTGCTGAACCCGTAAAACAAAGATATTACCCAGTTTCCCCTGCAATGCAGAAATTCATCGATGAGGAACTGGATTCCATGATTAAAGACGGAATTGTAGAGGAGTCTAAGAGCCCTTGGAGCTCACCTATCCTACTCGTTCCTAAGAAAGATGGCGGTGTTAGGTGTTGTGTGGACTTTAGGCGTTTAAATGCGGTAACACGAAAAGACGCGTATCCGCTCCCTTATGTGAGTCAGATCTTAGATAGATTAGGGGATGCGCGTTACCTGTCTTCTCTGGACCTTAAATCTGCTTATTGGCAGGTTCCACTTGATCCGGAGAGTAAAGAGAAGACAGCGTTTACAGTGCCAGGGCGTGGCCTCTTTCACTTCCTCAGAATGCCATTTGGCCTTCATAACGCGCCTGCTACGTGGCAGCGCTTAATAGATCGTGTGTTGGGGCCTTCATTAGAGCCATATGTCTTCAAGTATCTGGACGACATAATAGTCATAACATCATCTTTTGAGAAACATATTGCAGTGCTTCAGGAGATCTTTAAAAGGCTGATTGCTGCAGGATTGACACTCAATGCTGAAAAATGTGAATTTTGTCGACCAAGTCTCAAATACTTGGGTTATGTCGTGGATCGACAGGGGTTAAGAGTTGATCCGGATAAAGTGACGGCGATCTTGAACCTTCCAGAGCCAACATCCAAAAAAGAAGTACGGCAACTCATTGGAATGGCTTCATGGTACCGACGCTTTATCAGGAATTTTTCTACGCTGGTTGCACCCCTTACTCAACTCACCAAGAAGTCAACGCAGTTTAAGTGGACGGGTGAAGCTCGCTCAGCATTTAAAGACCTCAAGCGATGTCTCATAGAAGCGCCTGTTTTGATGTGTCCAAATTTTGATCTGCCTTTCGAAATCCACTGTGACGCCTCAGGCTATGGCATAGGAGCAGTCCTTAGTCAGAGGGATTCCGATGGCGAAAAAGTAATTGCATATGCCTCGAAGATGTTATCACGGACAGAAAGGAATTACTCCGCCACCGAGCGGGAATGTTTAGCAGTTTTGTGGGGAATTGAAAAATTCAGAGCCTATGTTGAAGGGTATAGATTCAAAGTTTTTACAGATCATTATAGTCTTCTTTGGCTACATAATTTAAAAGACCCCCATGGACGTCTGGCCAGGTGGGCCTTGCGTCTGCAGCAATTTGATTTCGAACTCGTTCACAGGAAAGGAAAAGACAACGTAGTTGCGGATTATCTTTCCCGTTCGCCTGTGGATGAGGATGAAACTCCAATTGATGTTGGACTTATTGATGTTCCTCAGGACATCGAAGATAAATGGTATAGAGAACTGAAAACCAAAGTGATAGAGTCTCCGAATCAGTACCCCTACTATTCAGTGAAGGATGGTAAGCTTTACAGACTTTCATGTTCAACAAGTTATGACGATTCAGAGGATGGCTGGAAATTAGTCATACCTAAGAAGCTGAGACTTCAGGTATTGCAAGAGTGCCATGATGATCCTACCGCTGGACATTTAGGCATTTTTAAAACTCAGTGCAGAGTAAAGAATTTGTATTACTGGCCTCAACTAAACAGTGATGTCGCAAGATATGTTAGGAGATGTCAAGTTTGTCAGCGAATCAAAGTTGAACAGAAGCAACCTATTGGGATGATGGGCTGTAATCGTATGGTTGGAAATACATGGGAGATGATCGCTGCTGACTGTATGGGACCATTTCCAAGAAGCTCGGAAGGATTTAAATATTTACTCGTAGTCATAGACTGCTTCTCAAAGTTTGTCCTTATGTTTCCTATGAGAACCATTACTGCTGCGTCTGTTGCTAAAGTCGTCGAAGAACAACTGTTTTTGGTATTTGGCGTACCTAGAGTTTTTATTTGTGACAACGGTCCAGAATTTTCAGGAAAGAAGATTCAAGGGATGCTGCAAGCTTATGGAGTACGAACATTCTACAATGCCAAAAGACACCCACAGGCCAATCCTAGTGAAAGGACCAACCGTACAATTTTAACCATGATTAAATCTTATATCAAAGAATCACACAAGAAATGGGACGAAAACTTACCTAAATTAGGATACGCGATTAGAACAGCAGTCCATGAGACCACAGGCTATTCGCCAAGCTACCTAATGTTTCGGAGACACCTGACTCTCCCTCCTAGAGATCGGGGTGATACTATCTCATGTGGAGTCCCTTCACCAGAAAGCGATTATTCAACACAATCGGAAATCAAGAAGATTAATAAACAAGTGAAGCAAAGATTAGATAAAGCTTATGAAGCTTCATCTAGAAGATATAACTTACGCAGACGACATGAAGAATTTGAAGAAGGGGATCGTGTCCTCAAGAGAAATTTTGTCTTGTCAAACCAAGCAGAAGGCATATCTTCGAAACTGTCTTCGACGTATGTTGGACCGTACACCATTGTGAAGAAAACTTCTCCAATCATCTACCAGTTGTGCGACGAGAATGGCAGGAACATTGGAACATGGCATGTTAGTCATCTCAAGCATTACAAGGAAGTACATCAGTCTGATGAAAATTTCTGATAGAAATTTTCCGGGGGAGAAAGAGGGAGATTGTTACGGGTGATTTTTCATTTATTTAAAAGTCTTAATTTTGTTATCTTAAGAAGATTAGTTTTGTTTTTGTTTTGATTTGGTATCTCTCACTCTTTCCCTCCTTCATAATAATCTCTTTTATAGATAATCCTTTACTCTCAGATAAACATAAGATAATTCTATAGTACTTATATTTACATTCCTTATCTCTCACTCTTTCTTACATATGCACCTTATACTCTATCTCACTTACTTCTACAGAATAACTTCTTTGTTTACATTTTTTAATATGATTGAGTTTCTCCTATTTTACCTAAATGATTATCTCTGAACCCTCAGTCAAGCTGGAGCTGCTGTAACATAATTGTCAGTCCTTGACTCAGGAGTTTTACTCCGAAATTAAGTTTTCACATCACAATCGTTCGTAGTGCGCCTATCGTTTTATTCGGATTTCGTGTGTGCAGACGAATTGGTGATTGTTATCTGTGAAGCTTGTGCTAATGAATTATGAAACTTATATGAACTTGAACTTAGAAAATCTTCTGCAACTCTAATTTTGGAATCCTTCAACAGCTAAGCACCCTTCCCTTAGTATTAATTACTTAGTTTTTAGAAACCTAATTGCCCTAGTAACCATAAACATTAATCTAGGTTAAGAACTTATAAAATTACTTTAGTTGTAGATTTACCAGGGTAATTTCCTCAAGAACTTCCCTCATCCTCGTAGATTTAAGCTGATGCTGATAAAGGCTTTTCAATTGGGATTTTGGGGGCTATGATGCCTTCCCTTTGTTAGAAGTTATTTGGAATTTTCTTTGGACTGATATTTTATCCAGCTCATTCACTTTCTTTCAACTTATCTTGTGATCTGAACAGTATTGGATATAACATAGGAATTTTTACCTTCGTTTTCTTTATTTTTAAGTATAAAGATTTAAAATGATAAATGGATCTGTTATAATTTCTTCCGCGGACGGGTGTTTTTATTTTATAATTTTATTAGTTAACTGAAATTATGGACTTTATCATTTTTAAAATATTACAGCAAATTTTTATTCAAACTAAATTCCTTAATTATTATTTAATGTAATTTTGAGATCTTTGAGCGCTATTTTACTTTGAAATTGGAAGTC
Organism: Gerris lacustris; assembly: GCA_951217055.1. Lineage (NCBI taxonomy): Eukaryota > Metazoa > Arthropoda > Insecta > Hemiptera > Gerridae > Gerris > Gerris lacustris. Next base: position 4,849,890 of record OX578279.1, read on the forward strand.
ATTTTAGGGGATTATTTTAATTGTATTTTGTTAGTATATTTCATTTAAGCTGTTTAAAATAAACTAATCATTTGGCAGTTTAATTGTTTTATTTTTGTGTGTGTATTTTACTTCCAAGCTTTATTTTGTGAGAGGACTCAGAGATTATTAATTGATTCCCTTTCTTTTTTTTTATAATTAAATTAGTAACTTTGATTCCTGGTCTGAGATACCCAAACCTATGGCCCACTCCACTAGCTGGCAGGCAACTTCTATAATTCAGCCCATTGGTATTATTTTTATTTTTAATTATTTATCAGGATTGGGTAGCAGTAACTGCATACAAACATTTGTAAACGAACTAGTTTGAACAGGAAACTTGAAACATAGACATCACTTCGTTCGGTCAAATAAAAATATTATGAAGGACTTACAACAAGACGAGGCATTGTGAGGGCCAGGTCGATCATCCTCTTGGCTCCCAGAGTGTTGATCCGGACAGCAAAGTCCAAGGGGTCGTCAAACCGTACTGAGGCAGCACCATGCAGGATAATACTGACTTCTCTCCTCAGTAGTTGCTCGTCTTCCTGTGAGAGTCCGAGTCTCTCTTCCATCATGTCACCTGCAACTCCAACCACTTTAGACTCCAGCATCCCTGGGTGTTTCTCTCGCAGACGCATAAACGCCTGCAACAAATCATTTAAAATTTATATATACTTTTAAATTTCGTTTTATTTTAAAAATTGTACAATAATATTAAAACAGAGGTTGAAGCCTGATCACCTAGGACCCGGATGAACAATACTCACCCTGGATGTGAGGACCTGTTCAACTCTCTGCTGGGGAGTCTGTCCTTTCTTAGGCCTGATCAGCACGTAGATAGTATCCAGTTCAGGGCAGCTGTACAGCAGTTTCTCCACCAAGACTTTACCTAAAGCTCCGGTGAACCCTGTCAGGAATATCGACTTCCCTTTGTAGAACTCCGGAATACTCATCGCTAGATCAATTTTTGTTTTCTCCATCATCTGGAATTACAAGTTATGTTACTTTATTATATACTCTACTGTAATCCGGTTAATTGGATTTCTAAATATAATCAGGCACTTTGAAGGGAAGTCATATTTATTTATGAAACGAACTCTTTCTTTAAATAATTTATTATCCCCCTTCATCCTCCGTTAAGCAGGTGCGCTGTTGTAGCTAATTGGGCTCTATGGGCACATCTCAGTACCTTATTTGTTATTGTAATATTGATTTTTAGGATCCATAAATAAAATCGAGGACCACCCTTATAATTTCATTCGTTTGTTTATCTTCGAAAGTACACAACAAAAAATTTGAAACTTTGCAGTCATATTATGCTATATAACCCAAGTAAACAAAGGGAAGCAAATCCTCTAAAAATAATCAAAGGGAAGCAAATCCTGTAATAATAAACAAAGGGAATCAAATCCTCTAATAATAAACAAATTCATATGTCGACTGCCTGACTTGTTGTTTACACTCTCGCTGCTCTATCTCAGCTGCATCCTAATCCTAGACTTTTATTATAACTAGATTTTGACCAACTTCTAATTGACACAGTTAGATGTATTTCTATTTTTTTTTTTTTGGAACGAAATTCCTTATGGTAGGTTCTGGAGCCCGGGAGTGAATCCGAAAAAAATGACCGTCACAAAATCACTGTCACAAAATCACCGTCACAAATCCAAGCGTCACGAAATCTACCGATGACGATAACTTGAGTAATGGATGACCGAGTTAGTTGAAATTTGGTACACATGTTTATTTTACCAATGCCCAGGCTGAGTTCGTTGGCAACTTTATCCGCCTAAGCGTTCACGCGCAACGCTTGCGTACACATAAGCTTAAAATTTAAAATTGGAATTTTAGGACAGGAAAAAATTCTAACTTCATCTATTTAATCAGACAAACCACTTTTATAAATGATTTGTTTTAGTAAAACGAACACTGTCACCGCCATGATGTGATAAAGACCGCTAAATTTATTAAAGTGGACCTAAACGTTTAAAATAAAGAAAACAACGTTTTTACAATTAATTTATGTCCTAACGTAACGATTTTATTAAAACTTTTTACACATATCGTTTAAAGTACTCTAGAGACAGACTACAGGTCGCCTCTAGAAATGCTTTGATCTCCATGATTGTTATTGTTTACCTTTTTCTGTCATTGTATTTTCTTGACACATTACATTTATTGCGTTCTACTTTTTTACTTAATCTCCGTTGTCGTTGCCTTAATTAATTAATATAGTTTATGTTAGAAGCAAGACAAACTTATACAGTACAATGGGAACAGGCATGTAAAATTTCAACCTGATAGAAGCAGACATTTTGTATAATGAAGAGATATATTTTATAATATTTTAAATTTGTTGGCCGGGTAGGTAGAAAACAGTCCTATTTCCTACCAACTACAAACATACTTTTAACTATAAACTCATGATTAACTTTTTTCTTAATATTCAATACATATTTATTGTAAGACTCTTGCTTTAATGATACAAAATGATTTTCTTTTAATTTTGCCTTAACACTGCTAGGTAAAAACAGTTCGTTACTTTTAATTTTGTCTTTTTTCTAACTCGGCCATGTATTGGCAATGTATACGTACTTAGCAGTGTGATTTTATAATTTAATTTAATGAAAAATGTAAGGAACTTCGTTCCTACCGGGTGTCCCGCGACACCACACGCATTTTTTAATTGTGAGTGGGGTTTTAAATGAAAGGCATTGAAGAGTAGATTACAAATAATTGCAAGATAAAAAGAACTTTTTATACAATACGTTTTAAAATTTCCTATCATAAATCATGAATTTGAAACCTGTCAAAATGAAGATCGTAAATGTAGGTCATGTTCGTTCGAAAGCCACTGAGTTTTTCCTGTCCACAACGTCTTGCTCGTCCGATATTATAGCAGTCACCGAGACTTGGTTCGATGCTAGTTGTACCAATTCTTCTGTCCCGGGACACCACACGTATTTTTTTTATTGTTCTGGTGATAATATTTCATATGAAATACATACAACATTTTTTTTCATGTTTTCTTTACACATATTACCTAAAAACAATGTATTAATAAACAGGTCAAGTGGGTCCTAGCCAGCACACAGCGAGGGTCCGTAGGCAACCCTGTATAGTTTAAGTAGTACCCTATTGATGGTGTTTTTTAAAATGCTAAAAAGCTTACTTTGAACTATCCTATGGGTCTGATATTCTCAAAACTCATGAACAAACTTGTGACAAAGTATTTTTTTTGCCACAGAACCGGACTACGACCATATAAATACATCGAAAAGACCATAGTTATAAAAAAACGTATTTTGTCAATAAAAAATAAAATAATATTTTTTTCGAAATTTCCAAAAAGTGGTATCTTTACTTTTGGCCGAAGAATGTTCAGAATTTGTTTCAGATTTTTTGCACTTCACATAAGCGAGATAGAAGGGGGACACGTTTCACACCCACTTCAAACTTGCCTACGCTCGCCCTATCAAAGTTATAACCAAATAATTATATATTTTTGTAATCAGCTCGACTTACCCTTTCATATGATACCCCTCACGGTGTCGAAAAAAAAATAAAAAATTTTAACCCTTAAGATTTTTTACCGAAATATTTTTGTAAAATATTTTTTTTTTAAGTCGCTATATTTTTAAAATATGTGGGCTCGTACAAGACACATACATGCCAAATTTCAAAGTGATCGGACGTAAGGTGTAGCCGTGAGAGCAGGCGAGAGGACGGACGGACAGACACACGCAGAAAAAATATAAGGGTCCTTGGTTTTGCCTACGGACCCTAAAAATTATTTTAGAGCAATTAAATTCAATTATAAGATGTACAACTTTGATTGGGGTGCATAAACCTCACACTAATGCTCTTTAAATTTTGTATTTACTATTTTATTAATTTTCCCTAGAGCTAGAGTTATTATATATTTACTGGTGCAGCAACCGTATTGAGAGAAGAGACTGGTAATTAAATTAACGCACCAATGGTTGATGATTGTCCAATGACTTCCCAGTCTAATTGGTTTTGTCTACGTTTATTTTCTCATTTATTATATTATATACAGGGTGGTCCAAAAGTCTCTCCCCTACCCCCTCGTAACTTTTGAACGGTTTGTTTTCATGCAATCACGCACTAGGGGAAACTGCCCACTTTGCCCCCAAGCCACCCGACTACAAAATTTCAAATTTGAATGTATATTATTGATAGGATATTTGAATTCTACGATAAAAAATAACTTTTTTCTCTATCTCCAATATTTTACCGCCTATACTATAGAAAGGCAATGATAACAAAATAACCCTTCCGAGAATAGTAAAAAAAAATACAACTTATATCGTTATAAAATCTAAACGGTTAGAAATAAATTAATGGAACTTGGGGGATCTGTACCATGTTAAGGGAAGTGTGTATTCGTCAACTCGCATACTTGGTACAACCACCTATTTTGCCCCCAGGCGCTGAAATCTATTATTTTATACTTTTGCCCCATTCAGTGGGCAAAATATTGGAGTTAGAAAAATATGTTTGAAGTAAAATATTCTTATTATTCACCGTAAAATTCAAATCTGTTGTCAAAAATATACACTCCAAATTGAAATTTTGAAGTTGGTTGGCCTGGGGGAAAAATGGATGGTTGTCCCTTCTGCGCGATTGCATGAAAACAAACTTCCCTTTACATGGTACTGATTCCCTAAGTTTCATTTATTTATCTCAAACCATTCAAAAGTTAAGAGGGGAGAAGAGACTTTTGGATCACCTTGTATATTATGAATGAATGAATGAATTGTTTTATTTTCACCATAATTTTGTTGCATTACATTTTTCCTTTTTATTTAAGCACATGTGAATTACACTGTTTAGTCATAAATACATCATATAAATATTGACTGAAAATAACTATAATATAAGAATAAATAATTAGATAATTTATGGTGAGGACCCTCAGTAGAGAAAAGAAACTCTAGAGCGAGGGCCCTGTCTCTTAATGTTTTTAATAAATATTTACATCTATGTCAGAGTAAGAGTACGGAGTCAGTAATTGGAGTCAGTGTGCAAAGTGGTTGAGAGTTAATATAGCATAAGATAGTGACAAAATAATAATTTGACTTACCTTGTAATGGTGGATGAGATGCAGTGAGAGTAAGCACCAAGATAACTGTAATACCGGAGCCAGTTCACTTGGTATTGTATCTTACATCTGAAAATAGGGGAGGGGGAAACTAAAATATAATGCACATGAATATTAGTTTAGGTGTGCATTATGTATTTAGTTTGTTTTGATGCAATAGTCGAGTTGCGTAGATCTTTTGACCTTAGTGACTCAAAAAACTAATTATTATTCATTAAATACTTAATCTAAATATATTTTAAATTTAAAATAATTGCTTTAATTTTAATTCAATGAAAAGGTTGAATTAGAATTAGATTTCATGCATGTATTTTCCCTAGCCTTTGGAAAGTATTTTTTTATTTTGTTGATGTCAATTATTGATGGTTATTTTTACCTCAGAGTAAGGAAGGGGTAGAGGGAACAATACTATAGAATCGGGGTCTCAAAAAGTGGTTCATTATGCTACACCCCTATACTAAACCTCCAGCAGTGTACCGGCAGTTTTGGTGAAACAGTTTTGATATCTCGATAAAAACTCGAAATTTATCTGATGTCAGCTGATATAAGGATAAGTATAATTAAATATTATCTTACGACATTTATTATTTTAATACTGTTATATTTATAAATTCATATGTACTTTAGTGTTTGTTGTTAACAGAATTAATTATCTAAAGGCAGTTACATTGTTAATAACATATAATAGTTCCTAGATAACCAAGAGCAATCTTATAGTATAAAACAATCACATCAGATTTTTCTCTTAAATATTTTATATTTTGACATATTTGACATTTCGATAATACAACAATCAAACAATCCACATATGACGTTAAAGGTTTTGTTGACGATTTTGAAGCGTCCGTGGGCACGTAAGGACAAGGAATAGACCAATAAGACAAGGACCAGTGACCACGTGATCTTGCTGTTGTCACTTTAGTTCGGGTTGAGCTCGCTTGAGAGGTTTAGTATATGGGTGTCGCATAATGAACCACTTTTCAAATCGCATTGCTCCCTCCACCACTTCATTACTCTGAGATTTTTTCTTAGTAAAAGAACATCTGTTATAACAGCTTCGTTGCTAAACCAAAAAAAAACTTCTAGTTTTATCTCTGTCTCTGTCTGTCCGTCTGTCATCAGTCTCTCTGGTTCCAATAACTTTTGAAATTAAGGAGATAAAAACAAGAAACTTTTTAGCATTAAAAATATTTTTGAAACATACACAGGAAAAATATAGCAAACTCAAAATTAACAGCCGATCAAATCCAAAATGGTAGATAATTCATGTCCCGCGATTTTTATTTTTTTGGAACGAAGTTCTTTACGGCACGTTCTGGAGCCCGGGAGTGACTCCGAAAAAAACGACCAAAATCATCGTCACAAAATCACCGTCACAAAATCACCGTCACAAAATCACTGCCACGCAAAAACCGTCACAAAATCTACCGATGACGATAACTTGAGTAAAAGCTCACCGAGTTAAATGAAATGTGGTACACATGTTCATTTTACCAATGCCCAGGCTGAGTTCGTCGGAAAACGTTATCCGCTCAAGCGTTCACTCGCAACGCTCGCGTAAACGAAAGCTTTAAAAGACGGGAAAAAGTGTTATTAAGGAAGCCCGTTACTTGACTTGTTTTGATTATTTTTGTTATACATGTCAAAAATGTCACTTTGTTTTGTAAATAAATAAAATATAATCATGAAAAATTTCACCCTGATACAAGCAGAAGCTGTAGAGTAGAGAAGAGATATATTTTATAATATTTTAAATTAATTGGGCGGGTAGGTTGAAAACAGTCCTTTTTCAATCCTAACTCCTTTAAAAAACATACTCTTTCACTATAAACTCATCATGATTAACTTTTTTCATGATTACTTTTTATTATATTTAATATATTATATTTATAGTATGACGCCTGCTTTAATTAGACAAATAATGATTTTCTTTTAATTTTGCCCTAACTCTGCCAGGTACAAACAGTTCGTTACTTTTAATTTCGTCTCTTTTCTAACTCCGCCATGTATAAGTAGTTAGTAGTTAGCAATGTATACGTACTTAGCAGTGTGATTTTATAATTTATATTTAATGAATAATGTAAGGAACTTCGTTCCTACCGGGTGACCCGCGACACCACACGTATTTTTTAATTGTGAGTGGGGTTTTAAATGAAAGGCATTGAAGAGTAGATTACAAATAATTGCAAGATAAAAAGAACTTTTTATACAATACGTTTTAAAATTTTCTGTCATAAATCATGAATTTGAAACCTGTCAAAATGAAGATTGTAAATGTAGGTCATGTCAAAACAAATAAAATAACTTGCTTCGATGTCATTCAATGTTAAAATCTAAAAATATAATTAGTTTTTACATAACAAAAAGGCCTGATATAATCATTCTTGAACATTTTAACAATTTTATCAGTGTAGTGATGTGATATATTTTATAATAATTTAAATGGAGTTTGTCAGGAGATCAAGGATTAGGGAACAGTCCTGTTCCCTCACGATCTATACTACAACCATCGTCTTTAACTATCAGCTCATCGTGATTAACTATTTTCTCAATATTGAATACATATCTATTTGCATACGATCGCTTCAATGATAAACAAAGCTTTTCTTTTAATTTCGCCTTAACTCCGCTAAGTACAAATTGTTAATTATTTTTAATTTTGTCTCTTTTCTAACTCCGCCATGTATAAGTAGTTAGCATCGCATACCTAGCAGTGTGATTTTATAATTTATATTTAATGAAAAGCGTAAGGAACTTCGTTCCTACCGGGCGTCATGTATTTGTTTCGGTGTGTTTGTCACTCAATTTTAACGAAGCAACATGTTAAAAACTACACGTCTGATTTTAATGAAATTTGGGTGAAAGTCATAATTAGTCCATTGCTGGTTACATTAAATTTTAATCCTCTGCGTCCATTGTTATCTCTTCCACACGAACATACATTCATTATCACTATCTTTAAAAGTACTCATCACATTTTAAAGAAATGTAGATGGTTTGTCGATTTTATACCGTACTCAATTTTTAGGGTCCGTAGGCAAAACCAAGGACCCTTATATTTTCCTTCGTGTGTCTGTCCGTCCGTCCTGTCGCCTGCTGTCACGGCTACACCTTTCGTCCGATAACTTTGAAATTTGGCATGTATGTGTCTTGTACCTGCCCACATATTTTAAAAATATAGCGACTTAAAAAAAATATTTTTCAAAAAAATTAGGGTAAAAAAACTTAAGGGTTAATTTTTTTTTTTTTTTCGACACCGTGAGGGGTATCATATGAAGGGGTACGTCGACCTGATTATTATTATTATTTTTTTTTCCGGGGGACTTCTTTTTTTTTATAAAAAAAAGTCCGAAGCAATAAGACCTCATGTGTGGATCCAAGGAGCAAACCCGGTTTAATAGTCCATCCTGTACCCTATCCTCTTAGCAAGCTCACAGACCCACAGAAAGTGAGCACCTTGTTTAGGGGAAGTAACTTAAGTTCTTCAATTGGCAGGATGGTTAAGCCAAAGATTCTCCACCTCAGGTGTGTTAATAAGAGCTGCTAATAAGATGAGAAGGGGTTTCATCCTCTTCCTCGCACAGCCTGCACACTGGGCTTTCTGCTAGGCCAAGCAGATGTAGATGTCGATTTAGCCTACAGTGTCAAGTAAGAAATCCTGTCAAAAGATGACAGGATTGTCATCTTTTGCTCTTGACCAAGAGCAGCGATCTGGTAAGATGCTGAGATGGTTCCCGGATCATCATTTTAGATTGTCGCATACCTGAAGCAGTGTTCCATATTATTTTCATATCTAGCCACATAAATGTCCACATGGAATTTTTCACTCCACAACGTGGCACGCCAACAACTGGTTCTGGTGTAATTGGGGTCGAATTGGAACCCGATTTAGCTAACTGGTCAGCTAACGTCGACCTGATTACAAAAATATATAATTATTTGGTTATAACTTAGATAGGGCGAGCGTAGGCGAGTTTGAAAACGTTCAGTGGCAAAAAAATACTTTATCAGAGTGTGTTTTGAGAATATCAGACCCTTAGAATGGTTCAAAGTAAGCTTTTTAGCATTTTAAAAAACACTGTTTATACACTTTACAGTTAAACACTATATAGTGTGGCCTACGGACCCTCGCTGTGTGCTGACTAGCACACACTTGACCTGTTTATTCTATATTGATACTTTCATTCAAATGAAAAATCAAAACAATTTAGAGAGATATAAAAATAGGAGGAACCATAAAATCATTAAAGTACGCGTGGAAGCTATGTGCCACACTAATTGCCAGACTATTTGTACTATGGATTAAAAGTCTAGATGGATTAAATATAAGAAATGGATTAAAATTAATATGTTTTAAGATATTAAATTAATAGAAGCTCAAATATTATCAGTGTAGAATATTGTATTGAAATTAAAACTTAGTAGAAAAGTAAATGCAACGAAAAGATAAATCTTAGAGAATTTTCAAGATTGAGATTTTAAATGATGGCTCATTTGTAGGGCTTTAAAAAAATTGTAGCTTTCAATATGTCTTTGTGCCGCTGAGAAATAATATAAATCCGCTTAAAAATACGTAATTAAGAGAATACGTAATGCTCTCGATTTGTTTCGCCACTGTCATATCGATCCCTTTGAACGAGAGAATGGGAGGATCGATATATCCTTATCCCGGATCTTGCCGATGGAATTAAATTCATTAAACACTTTACCGGCCCGATTGTCGGCTGGACCCGGATTATCCCAATAGAATTAAATTCATTAAACACTTACCGGCACGATTGTCAGCTGGGCCCGGATTTTGCCGATGAAATTAAATTCATTAAATACTATACCGGCCCGATTGTCGGCTGGGCCTGAATTTTGCCGATGGAATTAAATTAATTAAACAATATACCTGTCAGACTGGAGTTTTGCCGATAGAATTAAATTAGGAAGCATTAACTAAGTCGGCCCAATTGCCGGCTTGGCCAGGATTTTTATTAGATTAGATTCATTGAATTAAATTAAGGTGCATAAAATATATCGGCTCGTTTGCCGAATTGGCTTTGATTTTTGCCGATGGAACTAAAAGCATTAAACTTGATTGACCCGATTGCCGGCTGGGCCCGGATTTTCGCCGCCTGAATTCAATGATTTTTTTTGTGTGATTTTAGTGCCGTTCAATAGCTTAGATCTTAGGTCATTACAGGACAGCTTCAAATCATTATGAATCCTAATTCAATGAATTGAATTATAGGATTCGTAAAAATAGACTGCCCCGATTGACAGCTAGGCCCGGATTTTGGGCTATAGAATTAAGTGCATTGAATTGATTAGGATGAGTACAATGAATCGGCTTGATTGCTAGTGGGCCCAGATTTTGTCGATGGAAACAAATGCATCAAAATAAATTGGGATGCGTTTAATATTAGACCCGATTGCCGGCTCGGACTAGGTGTTAAGCACATTAAATTAAATGAGACTTTTGCGGATGGAATTAAATTAATTGAATTAAAATATGCACATTCATTAGACTGGCTTAAACGGGAAAAAGATAGGATAAGGGAGTTGTGGATTTTTGTAGAATTTTTTTTTTTTTTTTTACGCTACTGGTGTATATATACAGTCAAACCTCGATATAACGTCACTTGATACAACGTTTTTCTTGATAAAACGTTGTTTAATGAAAGTCCCGAAATTTTGAATAGAATTCTAGGCATTTTTGTTCCGATATAACGTTCTAAAATACTCGTTATAACGTTTTTCTTTGATTAAACGTATATGTATTTCGTCCCCACATAAATTATACTTTTCGATACAACGTTTTATTTTCTTTGAATAATATCGTAAACACAAGTTTTTAGGTTGAGAGGACAAATTCTGATAATTAATCTCAATTATCATTTTCGTAGAAGCTCGTTTGCCGATCACTGTTTCTCCTTTCTACTTCCAAAAAGTCGGCATCATAAAAACAACAAAACGTTTTCCCCGAAAATAAGCTTCCCCTCCCTACCTCATTTCTGTAAAAGAGATTTTATTCTTATTCTTACTTCAGTTTCAATTCGGTTGTTCTCTTTATACGTAGTGCGATATCTTACGTCTTAGATCATGGCTCCGAAACGAAAGTCTTTGTCTATTGAAGACAAAATAAAAATTATTGATACCGCAGATAGAAATTCTTCGATGTCTAAAGTGGAATTGGCCAAGTTTTTAAACATCCCTGTGACGACGTTACAGACGGTATTGAAAAATAAAGATGAAACAGTGAGATACGCGGCGACTGCAGGTTGTAGCACCTCCACCAAAAAACGGATCACGAAAGGAAAATTTTCTGATTTAGAAGAATCATTACTGACATGGTTTCGTCAGCAGCGAGCGGCAAACATTCCGATTTCGGGACCAATTCTACAAGAACAAGCAATGGTTCTTGCTAACAAATTTAACATCCCCGATTTCAAAGCGAGCTTGGGTTGGCTTAGCAACTTTAAAAACAGATTTGGAATTTCATCAAAAATCATTAGTGGGGAGTCGAAAGCTGTAGACGAGCAAACTGTCACACATTGGAGAACGACCAGACTCCCAAAGTTGCTGGAAACTTACGAAAAGAGAAATGTTTTCAACGCGGATGAAACCGGCCTTTTCTTTAATCTATTACCTGACAAAAGTTTAGTTTTAAAGAATGACGATTGCCACGGAGGGAAAAAAAGCAAACTGCGTCTAACGGTCTTACTATGCTGCAATGCCGACGGTTCTGAAAAGCTCAAGCCCCTTGTCATTGGACGTTATGAAAATCCTCGGTGTTTTAAAAATGTGAAAACGCTTCCAACCCTCTATAAGTCAAACAAAAAATCATGGATGACAGCGGAATTATTTACGAACTTTTTGGTGAATTTAAACTCCAGAATTAGCAAGGAACAAAGGAAGATTTTGCTATTGGTTGATTGCTGTTCAGCTCATCCAACGAACATAAAACTTTCTAACGTCCAGGTGGAGTTCTTGCCCCCCAATTGCACAAGCCTGCTTCAACCACTCGATTTGGGGATAATAAATTCATTCAAGGCAAAGTACCGGAAAATGCTCACAACAAAAGCAATCTTATCCCTAGAGAAAGAAGGAAACGTTCCAAAAACCATAAACGTTTTGGAAGCAATGCATTTAATATCTACAGCCTGGAACGGAGTAACGAGCACCTGCATCAAAAATTGTTACCGAAAAGCCGGATTCAATGACGAAATGCAAAACATTTCTGCATTAGAAGGAGAAGAGGATAGGATACCAGTAGAAAACTGGGAGAAAATATCTGACGGTCTAGAATTTGACGACTATCTGGCGTGTGATGAAACAGTCACCACTAGCGGTATAGAAAACATTGAGGACATCGCGGATGCAATTTTAGCTGCAAAAGAGTGCCCTGAAGAAGAAAAGGAAGAAGCTGAAGAAGAAATAAACGAGCGGATCCCTAACTTTCGTGAAGCACTGGAGGGTTTTGAGCTATGCAGGAGGTACTTATTATCAAAAAGTGAGTGTGACCTTTCTTCTAGCTTTTCTGAAATAGAAACTCAATTGTTTAAAACTACATTTAAAAAACAAAAAACGATTACAGATTATTTTAAATAAGTTGTTAACTTGCAACAATCTATGTATGTTACTACTAATTTTAATTTAATTTAATATAATTTAAGTTTATATATAATTTAATCAATGTTTGTTTGCTTTTTCTATGTTTAATGTCCATAAGTAAATATGTATGTATATTATGAATGAAGGTGTACATTTATATAATCGGACGTACTGTAAATTAATGTAACAAATTATATAACTTTTTTATTAGCATGTTTTGTTACTTATGTATGTACCTACTAATTTTTAATACACGATATATCAGAAACTTAGTAAAAAAATACTCCCGATTCATTTTTCATTTTTTTTTTTTTTCAATTTTGATACAACGTTTTCTTTGATATAACGTTTTTTTAAGATGGGCCCAACGAAAACGTTATATCGAGGTTCGACTGTATATATATATATATATATATATATATATATATATATATATATATATATATATATATATATATATATATATACATCAGTAGCGTACAAAGAAAATTTTTTCGGGGGGGGGGGGGGGGGGGGGGGACCTAACCAAACCTACTTTTAACACTCTAATTTTAATTTCTAACCTCATATTTTAATAAAATTAAAATCCTATGACGTAACACATATATATATAAATATATATATAAATATAAATATATGAATATATATATATATATATATATATATATATATATATATATATATATATATATATATATATATATAACCCGTTTTTTTTTTTTTTTTTAGCTTTTTGTACACTAGACAGTTTTGGGAAATCTGAAAACCCCATAAAAGTTGAAGGGTGCAACCCTGTATATGTGAAAAAGCACCAGGAGGAATGTAAGGGGGGGGGGGTAACAGAAAAAACACATATCTACTACAAACATGTTAATAAATCGTCAAATAACTTATTTTATTTTCTATACATATATTATAAATACTAAAGATATTTAATTTTGATCACGTACAATTTTTTCATGTAATATTTTGAGGGTAGAAACATCTTTAGTATCCGGTCTCTTAGATATGGCTCTGGAGTCAAGTATTACTAATTCATTCACATTATCAATGAGTGATTTATCCTCTAGTATGCAACCCAGCGTCTTCACAGAGATCTGCCTGTAGAAATGACTGCACATCTGGACAAAAAGAAAACAAAAGTTCTTTTATTAAAAGAAAAGTTCAGTAACATTTTAGAGCCTTGTTGTTTAATTTTAGCAGATCTAATTATAAAATAATTAGTTTTTTTTTTTTTTTTTTTTTTCAAGAATATAACTTGTAGAACGTAAATTTCTATTTCCAAGAACCCTAAGCAAATAAATGTATTAATATACTAGTCTTTACCCCGCGCGGGGCTCATGCTAGCTATTAGTGGCTATGTTTCCTATAATCTTGTAGGCGTAACAATTATATGAAATGCCTAAATAGTTTTGATTCCAAAGCCAGAAATGAAATCAGGGCTATGTTATACATAATTCATTCTATTACTAAGAATATAATACTCTCCAAATTGTAGTTTAGACTCTATTTATAAATATAAAAAATACGCCAATCGATACTAAGTAATTTAGTTATAAATAACAATGCTAAAATAGTATATTATGTTACAAGGCTGTGAAGTGAGTTTTTTCTTTACCGCGGCAATTACATTTACTGTCGAGCGAAGCGAGACAGTAAATATTGCCAAGGTAAAGAAAAAACACTTCAAAGTCGCGTAGCATATGCTATTTTTTCCGAGGTAGCAGACAATGAAAAAACATTAAATATTAATCACTAATCAATATATAATAATAACAAATATTAGTACATACTTAAGACTTAAAAAAAGAAACCTTAAAATGAGGTTACACTATATAAAGAAAAGATAAACAAAACGCATTGACATCTAGCGGATTTTTATCGTACTAGAAGCATTTCCACAAAGACTGCAGCACTACTAACGGAAGTTTTGACAACTACCCGCTGTAAAGAAAAAATCTTTTAGTGCCTAGGACGTAAAAGATTTTTTCTTTACAGCTAGGAGTAATGAAAAGATTTTTTAAGTCCACGTAATGAAAAAATGGATTTTAGCTATGTTTTTTAGGCTCTAAAGTTACTATTTCACAGCCTACCACGGAAAAAATATATTACCAGTCTCTTCTCTCAATACGGCGGTTGCACCAGTAAATATTTAATAACGATAGTTCTAGGACAAATTAATAAAATAATAAATGCAACATTAAAAGAGCATTTTGTGTGAGGTTTATGCACCCCAATCAAAGTTGTAGATCTTTTAAAATCAGTTACCGCTGGTGCAATCTGCTTTTCGATACTACTTACCGTTTAGCCACAATATGCCTCCAAAAAATAATAAAGTTGCGTCCACCATCTTTAATTTTTTAATGGGGGGTGAAAAAAATATCAACTTTTCGATTTTTTTCAGTCGGTTTGAGCCAATTCCCGACCAAACGCAAAGAAAGCGAGTCTCTAGGCTAGAGGTCATTGGTTCCCAAAGTGGGGGGCGCCCCCCCCCCCCCCCCCCCCCAAGGGAGGCGTGAAGACAAGTCAAGGGGGGCGTGGAACCTCGAGATAGAGATAGCTTTGCCGTCCGAATGTCTAATGTGTTTATATAAAAAAACAAATATCAAACCAGTAGGAGAACTTCACTGACGAAATCATCAGATACTCAACACATGTGATGACGATGACAACATTTACAAATTAACAATGGATCCTTTCAGTGTCAAAATAGATTCCCTACCCAAAACACTTCAAGAAAAATGATTCTGCAGCCGATTTTGATAAAATGGACAAATCATCGTTATGGTTTAAGCATTACAAAGTGTACCCCAGTATATCACAGCAAGCACTTCGATTCTATTTACCTTTTTAAAGCACTTATTTGTGCAAAAAAGATTTTTCAGCACTTGTTGCAATAAAAACAAAGTATCGCGGTAAAACTTGATGTGGCTGTGCTTGATTTTCGTTGTGCACTTTCTAATACTCATCCAAGAATAGGGAATCTTGTAAAAAAAAATACAAGCTCATCCATCCCATAAGATCATCCGTAAGATTAACTTTTAATGTTATAAAAAAATAGTAATACAAATAAATGAATGGTTATTCAATGTAATATGGTTATTTTATAATATAATGGTGAATTATTAATAATGGTTTATTTCATTTTTTTCATTTTCTCATAAAATTGTGTAGGGAAGGGGGGGGGGGGGGAGATTTATTCTTGACTGTGGGGGGCTTGGTAAAAAAAACTTTGGGAACCCCTGCTCTAGGTGGTCTGGGAGTACCCAAACATTTTGAATAGCGAGTCTGTGGGTTTTGGTTATGGTGGGTCAATTTACTATTTTTTTTTTTTATTTATATAATTGTTAATAACTTTGGTTGTACTCAATATTTTTCGATGAAACCAAGCCTTCAACATGCACAACATGTTTTCGCTCACCACTGAAAAAAATTAATTGATTTCGTTTCCTACAAAGTCGGACAGGTATCGCAGACACTTACTATTACGGGTGGAGTTTATATCCACTCGTAATAATTATTTATTGTATATTAGCTTGTAAGGTTTTGTTATTATTATGTTATTTTCGTCTGTTAGGTTGTATTATAAGAGGTAATTGTTAGGGGGAGCCAGAGTCAGCTTAAGGAAGTTATCATTAGGTCGACTCTTGACCCAAAACAATGACCAGGTTCAACCTATGTAGAAGGTCTGCTGGTCACTGTTGTGGTTCAAGGGTCGAACTGATTGAGAGACTCTCTTTCAGTTGGCCTCTACGCTTCAACCAGTACAGGTCGTGACAGTTGACCTGGAGTGCTAAGTGTGAGTCAGCGGAGTGGTTCGACACGAGATCGGATATTACGGTCCGAGTTACCCTTAAGTGCCGTGCAGCAAACTTGAGAGCGCGGCCCAATCTGCGTGGCAGGAATAATAGTGTGACTCGGAACCAGCTAATTGGCTTCAAAGAGCGTCAGGGATAACCTCCAGGTTCTGAAGAGAACCCCTCGAGGGACAGGGTCATCCGACGCTCAGCCCCATCAGCCCTCCACTTCACCTTCGCTGACCACTACACCTCACACCGCAACCTCCGCTAACACCAGGTTTAACTGTCCAATTATTAATAGGGGAGCCCCGAAATAGGAACAAGTTATCGCCGTTAGTTTTTATGTTAAATTATTTAATTGTTACACCATATTTATTTATTAGTTTAGCATAATTCTTCCTTCTCCCATTAACAGATTAACCCCCTCTATATTTATTGCCTGCTGCTAACCGCACCTCACTAACATTTCCCTAAGTATTAGGTTATTCAATTAATTTGGTTTAGTTATATATATGAATTACAATCACCATTTAATTCTAGGTAGCGCTACCACTTACTTATACACACATATTTATACACACTTAGTTTCTCTAAATATATATATTTGATTGTAAATTTAATTTGTGAGTTAGTTTCTTCTAATTCTAACCAGGATCCCTTTGTCAAGTAAACTGTCGTCACCTCTAGCAGCCGACTGAGTTGGGCAAACTCATAAACCGTAACAATACATACACACAAACACACATACATACATATATGAAAAAAGTTAAGACTGGATTCGGTTTTTGGAATGTATGAAATTAAAAAGTTTAAAAAATGTTTAATTCTGACCAGTGTACAGACAAAACTTTAATTTTTTATACATGGGCCATTGTCACACATGGAAGAGCTTTTATATTCTGCACTATTTTCTGGATTCAAACATCTGCCTATCACATGAGAGTTAGTGACTGAACAACACCCTTATCCATGTCTCTCCTTAAATATTGTCATATTTCATTATATTCGTTGTTAATAGAAAACTGTTGAATCACAAAGCCTTCTTTCGACGAAATAATCTGGGGGGAATGGCTGCACCCTCGTAAAGTCGACCACAGCCTCTGCTGCATCCTTGCTAGAACCAACTCATTATAATATTAAATATATTTAAATGTATAAAATACATTTTAAATAAGAGTTGATTACAAACTGGACCAGAAATTGAAATGTCACCCCTCTACCCATATTAGTACAAAGCTGCATACGATTCTACATCTAATATTAACTTCTTTTTTAACTTCTATTTTTTGCGAAATTACCAAGTAATAAAATGTTAGTAAATTTAAGCGTATAGTGATGATTGGGAAAGAAATTGTTTGCGTGGGTAAAGAATAGAGAGTGGGGACAGACAAATAACATCATTTAACTTGAACTTACATGGATAGGGAGATACTTGGCTAAACCTATGATCTCACACGTTTTACGCGAGACTTATTTAGGATTATTAGGATCAGCGTACCTAAGTAGCATCGCATTCTCCTGAACCACTGTCAAACTACAAACAGATCTGGTTCCATTTCAGAGAGAAACGACTTGTTCCTCACTAACTACTACATTCAGTTGGAGTGTAAAGTGGCTGATCCTTGCAAATAAAGGTCAACTAATATTAATATTAGTTAATAATTATCAATACCTTGAAAAGTGGCATGTTGAGAATGTCGTTGGACGTGAAGAGATGTACAGAGGATTCCCTGAGTGTTTGGTTCTCGGTGCTGTAATTCTCTACAGCGTTCAGCCTGCTGATCAAGATTTCTAACCCAGCATCCACTTCCTTCTCGATCAGTTGTTGGTTTCCTGGCCCCCCACCATTACATAAAGACCTGCTCACCTCCACAACGTGCCTTCGTAGAGCATCCGTATTCATCTCACACTGAAAAACAATTAGATATAATAAACAACCTGAATTCCAAACAGCTCCTTCCTTTTCCACATTCTGTTGATGGGAATGTGAGAGATGTTCCCAGTGGCGTATCCAGCGGCTAGGTCTGGAGGGGGCACATTCTAAGGCCTCTTAAAACGGCGCTTGTATGCATTTCTGAGGTGAAATTGAATATGAGGGGAATGTAAAAATATGTATTAAAAAAATATATATGGCGTCTTTTTTTTTACTCTATTGGGTCTGGGCCCGTCTGGGGGGGGGGGGGGAGGGGAGGCACGACCCCCCTTTGCCCCCCCCCCCTGGATATGCCGCTGGATGCACCATGTTATGAATGACAAGTTGGAATAAATCTTGCATCCTCGTGGTGCCAGCATACTTTCGACCTTAAGTTAGATCTGCTTTGCAAAAATGAATGTACATATTAAACTTTACTATACTCACTTTGTAATCGAGCACATTTATATGTTATGTATATTCTTCAGTGGTACCATCATAAACCAACGCGCTTAACCTTGTCATATACATTGTTTATATAAAGAACAAAAATTGTCTGATATTGTATATTCGATCTTAGATTTTAGGTTTCACATATTTTGTGGGTTATACTGTGACAGTATAGCTATAAAAATGATTTTTTTTTCTTCCATAACCTCTCAATGGTATACCATTATAATTGAGCTGGAATGCATAAACAATTTGTCAGGAACTGGAGCATCAGCCGAGAAGATTAAATGGATTCAAGAAACCACTTTATATGAAGGAGGTTTCTTAATAGGTTAATAATGCTGCCGGATTCGACAAATATCTATCTTAGCATGGATTATCCCAGATGCCAGCGCGAATGCACAAAATCCTCTATTTTTGTTGGGTTTCCGAGGGTACGCTTCAGTATATAATTCTTACAAATAATCCTCATACCTCCAAGTATACACCTTCAGTATATAATTCTCACAAATAATCCAAGTATAATCAGGGTGAGGCGTGTGAAACGGACATTTTCTTAAGCGCTGGTGGGACATCCACTATGGTAGTGGCTATGAGGTAGGTGTATCATTCAACGCAGCAGGTGTTGCCCTTGAAGCCATAGGCTACATACACATGAGGCGGTTCTGGCCGACTCGGTGGTTGAGTCGGCCTACGAGTGGAGTATTCACATGTGCGCAGCGGAAAGCGGTGTCAACGAGTCGGTTTCTTCATGTAGGCATTACTTTAATAGTCTTATTTCGGGATAACATGGATTTTGTTGAAGGTTTGGCTAAATTGTGGCTTTTATACCGTAGATTGAAGCGGCGAAAGAAAAGTATTTTGAATTGGGGACATGCGATTGTTCGGGAGCGACGATTAAAAGGATTTTATTACATATTATGGCCTCAAATTAAATAAGATAGTGAAAACTTTTTAACTTTAGGAGAAGTTTGAAAATTGCAGGCCTGGCTTGAAAGGCTGCAACTAATTTTCCATTCTCAAAAATCAATTGTTACAACAAAAGGTAATTCTACTTTAAAAACACTTTAGTTAAGAGGTCATTTGAATTTAATAAATAAACTTCTTTAGCAATTCATAGAGAACTATACAAAAGGTAACTATATAAAACTAAAATAAAAACAACTGTAGAAAAGAAGGTATGTAGGAAGATCCGACTGGTTTCGTAGACACGTGTGAACTGTGACACTAGAAAATACTGGATCATGAGTCGAGGTGGTTATCTCGCCGCGCACTGCGTCGAGAGAAAACCAGGCTCTGACTCGACCGGCCAGGCAGTGGCGGTGACGAGTCGGCCCATGTGAACACTTACGTTAATCTTGCAGATCACCAGCCGAGTCGTCCTGAACCGCCTCGTGTAGCCTTAGTCGGCATAACGACAGTGTGGACGCTACAACATCGTGTATTTGCATATGATACTTATGTTCGTAGTGGTGAATCTATTTCCGTCTTATCAACTTATCAAGCATTTCGTCGCGAATTCGACATAAAAAAACACTTCTTAGTCCCAAAATGGCGGTCTGGTGTGCGATCGGTCCCACTTTCATAATTGGGCCGTATTTCTTTGAAGAGGATGGTGCAACTGTCTCAGTGACGTCCGAGCGTTACGTAAAAATGATCGAGAAGTTTTCGCAACCTGAGCTTGGCAGGAGGATCAATCTGCAAAAAGTGTGGTTCTGGCATACGGCCAGAACTTGTATGCCTGTTCTTAGGGCCATGTTCCCTGTCCACCTTATCTCACGACATAGTGATGTCCCGTGGCCACCCAGGTCACCATGTTTATCTAAATGCCATTTCTTTTTATGAGGATATTTAAAAGCACATGTGTACGAATCCAAACCTCGGACTCTGGATTCAGTGAATAATTAAATTCGTCACAATTCCCCTGGAATCTACAGACAAATATTGGAGAGAGTAGAGGGAAATTTTCGTGAACGCCTCAACCATTGCGTTAATGAAAATGGTCATCACTTGAAAAATTTTATTTTTCGTACATGACCCACTGTTTTAGGCATTGTTTAAGCAATCTGTTTCTATATTTTAATAAATGTTACATAAAAAATTGCCGAAGTTCTGATTATTTGAAAAATGTCTGTTTCCCATGCCCCACCCTGTACCTTCAGCATATAATTCTCACAAATAATCCCTATAAAAGAGACTGGCACTATTAGACTTGGTGAAGTGAGCCCAGTAACCAGTAACACAAGGTTCACTAAGCCAAATATATGAATGCAGCTGATACTGCATTTAGTTTAACTTACCTGTACATCACTGGGTAAGAGATTGGCAAGGAAACCGTCTCGTTGTTTCTTCCATTGTTTGGCGGTGAGTGGTCCAGCGTTGAGCAACAGGACGGAGCTGGCTTTTCCGTGTTTTTCCAGTAAAGTGGCTATGGTAAGCACCAGAGGACCGGCCCATCCTTCAGCCACCAGGGTGAACATATTGTTATCAAACTTCTCTACCAGATTCTTCAAACACAAAATAAGAAAGTAGTCACTTACTTGGTTGAACCCATAGGCACCAGGTAAATGAGTGCTCAAAAAGAAACATAAACGGCACTTCTAAAGACTGTTACTCCCCTGTCGTTTTTTTAAGAATATAAATGGATATAATTAGTTATGCATTCCTTTGTCAAAATAAATATTAAGACAAAGAGATGTTTAGTCCAATGTACACTGACACAAGGAATATCACACTTTTGTTTTATAAGGGATGTAACAGCCTAAAGAAGTGCTAATAAAATTTAAAGACCACAGGTAATCACATTGTCAGAAATCCATATTACCCAATATTTATATATGAACCCTACAGATCTAATATAAGGTAATGCGGATTTCTGACAGTCTTATTACTCGGGACTGGTTTCCCAAAAACTAAAAATACATTTATTTTTAATTTAGCTTTTAAAAAGTCCCTTTTCCTGGAATAATTAAGTTCCAAGGAATTGATGACGGCATAATCACAACAAATTTATCTGGAAAGTTTTAAATTTTACCTCTGCAAATGCTGATGCTAATTGATGGATGGATTTGATAGAAGACGGGTACGTAGCCATGAATGTTGGGTAGATGAGTCGGGAACCGAAGCGTCTTGTTTTGTTTAACTGTAGACCCGGGAACAGGATGACGGGGTCCACATCGTGAGCACGGTTCCTGAGTTGGCATCTTGTCACTATCTCGACCAGGCCAGGCTCATCGGTTGCACAGCGACCAAGTTCTGCCAAATCACTCCAGCTCTTAGGAAGAATGTTCTCCTTTTCTTCAGAGATTTGGTCTATTTAAACAATACATGATTTTTAGGGTTCGTTGGATAATCAAAAAAAAAAAAAAAAAAAAAAAAAAAAAAAAAAGTTTAAAATATGCTGGATCTCACTTATAGTGTGCTTATTAAGATTTCGAATATACTCGAGTTATCAAACATTTTGTCGCAACGACTTCTTCAAGTACAAAACCCTATACAATTAGCTACAAGTACCCACGAACCTATAAGTACCCACACACCTACAAAAACCCATACTTTGAAACATCACCTGGATACTAGTACCAAATCACCTCGCCTATACAATCATCTGGAATATACATGTACCGGCTTTTATTAAAGTACCCTGTGTGGTCCCTACAAGTACCTGATCTATAAATTAAGCACCTGCCAAGCCTAGCTGGAGTCGACGGCCGGCCTTCGGGCCGGCCACGAGTCCAGCTAGTTTACACTTATATCTTCAAAATTACTCATCTGATTTTTATGTCATTTGGATGGATTGTCGAGAGTAGCCCGCAGATAGCCCCAGATTAATTAAACCGTTTCCGCTCTATAACTTTTGCTTAATTGATACTTTAATTCATGAAAAAAAAAGTAAATTTGACATTATAAAAACGGGGGAATCATAACAATAAATTAGATAGCAATGGCTTTTAAAAGCACAAAATCAATAAAGTACGTCCGACGTAGGATCAATAAAGTACGTTGATGCGAGGGAGCTATGATGTGCCACACTAATTGCCAGTCTATTATTTATTAAGTTTCAACTCTCTATTTTAAAAACTATGAGTTATACGTGACAGTGAGAATGACGACATCCAGCTAAAAACCACTTATATCACCTTAAAAACACCCAAAACGGACAATTCTGTTGAAATCTCGATTTCGTCGTATTTTTTTGGGTGGAAACGATACTTCTCCTCTAAGGTAAGGAAAAGTATTAATAAGAAACATTGTCATCGCAGTTGGACTTACTTTCATCATTAAGTTCTTGAACCTCTATGATGTGGTCGTTTGCAGTGCACTTGTCAAGCCAGTGGTCCAAGCAGTTAATTACAGAAAGGTTTTCAAGTGTATCACTCGCCAGAATAAAGGAGACACTTCTAAGGCCTTCTCGGTGACGTAAATTTGACTCGGAGGACACGTGTGAACCAAATGTAAACAGGCACGTGTCTATGCCACTTGCTCTCAGTGACGTTTCCATAAAACCCAGCTTGTCTTCAACACCCTAAAAACAAATTAATACACATAATTTTATAATTACACGTGGAAATAAAAATCCATACCATTTAGTAACACTCTTATTTAATAATTTATATTTTAAATTAATAATATGGGGGTTGAAATATCGCAAAACAGAACGAGATCTTAAAAGTTTTATTTATATACCATCAAACCAGGGAAAGCAATTCAGAATATCATATTTTAAAATATATTTTTGTGTTTCAAAATAAGAAAAACGTTAAAAAAGAAGTTTGATTAGTTTATTGTTAGTGTTGATTAGTTTACAGTTACCTTAGCAATGTAGAATACTGAGTCTAGGACGGGCTGGAAACTCTTAATTAACTCACTGCAGCTCTCAACTGAGTCGAGTTTCTCTAACTCACCCACAGTCAGATTCGTATATTTGTGCTTCAGCGCAAACTCACTGAACCTACAAACAACAAACAATACATTTACAGTAACATGTTTACATACGAGTATATTTATTAATAAGTTCTTATTAAAAGTAACTAAGAAGATTGAAACTATAGCTTAGCCACGTTACTTCGTACATCTCTAACATGTCCTATAGATGCCATCACTATTTCCCCATACAATTCCTTTATGAAATCATTATTCCCACCAACATTCCACAAATACAATTATGCTGTTCCTCCAACGTTTTCCACATGCAATTGCTATTTCCTCCAATATTTTGGTCTTCAAGTCATTTTATGTATCCATATAATAAAAACAATTCTTATACTTACCCTTGACTTAGTAATTTATAATTCGTCTGGTTTCCTTCAATAAGTTTTGTTGTCTGCGATCAACATGGAATTTTAACAAGAAAACTAACAGAGAAAATTGTGTTAACAGTACTATGATGAAGTAGGTACCTTAGTATTAGATTGTGAGGTACTCTATGTTGGTTGAGAAGGACATGCACGGAGTTGACTCCCTTTGATACCAACCACTTGACCAGGTCAAACCACAGACTCTTATCATCTCCTGCAAAATAGCACAGATATAAAAATAACAAGATCTAATCACCAGAGAGAATAGCAGCAACTAATCACCATAAAATTTACTTATTTATAGTTAAAGATCCTATTTTTAGGTCCATATTTGTCCCTTAACATGAGAGGGCAGACTATTCGTACATTGTGTTACCATCTTTCCCCCATAGCTCATGAGCTGATACCAAGAATTATTAAATACTTTGCTGTAGATGAAATGGTATAAGGTCTGCTTATGAGCTGAAGTTAAGTGGTAGCTATATGGTATAAATGTATTTTTTATTCAATGTCCATTGTACAAAGCTTTATACAAACCTTAACCGAGTGTGTCCATGTATATACAGTCATATCTATAAAGGCCAATCAATAGGAAATTTTAGAACAATTAAAGGGTTTTATAATTATAAAATGTAATTACCAATTATGAGGGCGCTCCTATCGTTGTTTATTTTTCTATTTGGTACTGGAACTTTTTTCTTCAACGGCATTATAAACTTGCCAGGAAAATCCTCTCGACTCTTCTCACTAGAAAATAAATTATATTAGATATACAATTAACTTACAATATAAAAATGGACTGTATTGATGCATTGACTGATCTTCTGACTAATATAGGTTTGTTGTTTGCACTGCGATC
Organism: Gerris lacustris; assembly: GCA_951217055.1. Lineage (NCBI taxonomy): Eukaryota > Metazoa > Arthropoda > Insecta > Hemiptera > Gerridae > Gerris > Gerris lacustris. The sequence goes on from OX578279.1 coordinate 4,874,953, forward strand.
TTGCGCAAGATTCTCATAGTAAATATAATTCACAGAACAAAATCATTCAGGCAGACAAAAATATATGTAGTATGTTAATTGTTGACCTGACTGCTGTTAAGTTTGAATTCAAATGTAATGAAGCAGTTATTCGATCAATTTAGAAGTCACAGTCAGATGTTTCCAATATACGAGATCTCTCATAATACATTAAAATAGAAATTAATGGTAAAAATTAATAAATGCTTACACAATGGTATCAGCTGTTTGACTAGGGGTGAGGTTGGGGGATAGTGGGTGCTTCATCAGCGGCATCACCACCTCACTTTTGACTCCTTCTTGGATCAATTCACCAATCAACAATTTATCTTCTTCTTCCATGTCCAATATCATCTCCGGGTTGTAACCGAGCATTCCAAAATTTGTATTTAATAAATTCATGCCTGCAAATCAAATTTTCAAATTGGAAAATATAGGACGTGAATACAAAAAACTATATTTAAATTAGAAATATCTGGACTGGTTAAAGATATTGAAAGAGGAACTAATGGAGAAAGAAGACTGTAAAAACATGTTAACTAAGAACCAGACATTGCCTGACTACAGATGCAACGATATATCGAAAATCGATAATTATATCGATAATGTCAAAGATCTAGATATAAAAATTTAAGTGATAATTTAAAGAGCCGATATATCGGCTTATCGATATCTAGTATTACTATGATATCGATATCTTGTATTTCTTTAGAGTGGTCGGGCACATCCTATCACATCACATCACTGTTGCTATCGATACATTTTGCTGCTAAGACAAAAGGTTATTAACTCTTTCATGTACAAATAAATTATGTCCGTTCCTAACAGTCCTAACTCTTCTGCCCTGTGACCTGTGTAGTCTAAAGTGTTGAAAAAAGGTGTTTTTTTTGTTTGTTTTTTTTTTACTTTTTTTTTTATTTATTTACACCTTCAAAATAATAGTTTGTTATACCTTTTAAACGATTTTTTATACTCTTTTTTAATTTTTTTTTTCCACTTCGAAGGCCAGGTCATTAGCGGTTTCAACAACAATTATCTGTCCAGACTTATACTGTATGTTAGAATTACCATTGTTATTCCATTTACCTTTATTCATTTTAACAATATATATTTTTTCTCCTTTCTTTTCTTTTTTTTCTTTTCTCCTTTTTTTCTTTTTTTCTCCTATATTAGGTTGTAACCATTGGCCCTTATTAAAAACTCTTTAAGAATTTTTCTTTGAACAGGGGAATCAAATATTTGGGGTATTGATCCCAGGTTCTGGGGTGGGCTCTCTGAAATCTTCGGCAATTGCAGGCTGTGATGATGTGATCCATGGCGAGGGGGATCTTTTGGCATTGAGGACTTCTAGGTCTTGGACCACCTTCGACTGGGTATCTGTGGGTGAGGGGGGTATGCCCTGTTGCCACTTTTTGGATGGTTCTAATGTCCCTCCTACTTAGCTCAGCTGGTCAATTAATTAATGGGCTTTAGGTGTGGCAAGGCGTCTCTTAGCTGTGTTGCCCCGTTCACCCATTCTCTCTTCCACGAGTCTCTAATCCCTGCTGCATCTGAACGTATTTGATCGTCAAGTCGAATTGGTAGTGGCCCCGAGGCTTTTAGGGTTGCCTCGCGTGCTGCTTTGTCTGCAGCTTTATTCCCTGCTATTCCAATGTGGCTTGGGATCCACATTATATTACATTCTTTAGCCTGTTTCTGGATTACGTGTAGCTCCTCAAGCACGGCTCTAACTAAGGGATAATCAAAGAAGGTATTCTGAATGGCTGAGACGCTACTGGCTGAATCTGAACATAAGAGCCATTCATTACCTGTTTTGCTTGACATTAGGCTCAGTGCTATCTTGACGGCTTAGAGGCGCACACACACGCTTAGGCTGTATACACGCTTGCACTGGCAGGAAGTTTATAGAGCTTCGTTTCCTCGTCTGATACTAATGCCCAACCTACTCCTTGTTCCATATTAGAGCCGTCTGTATATACTGGACTCCACCCTTGGTATTTTTTCATTCTTTTGAGGAAGAGTTTCCTGAAGAACTCCAGGTCCGTAGATCTCTTATCATACTTCTCAACTTCTCAAGAGAATGGTCAAGGCAAGTTGGAGGCAGGTCCCATGGGGGAATTGTGGGTGCTTTGAACTCACAGACATTGTACTGTGTTAAACTCAGTTCAGCTCTGATTCTAGCAAGTCTAATGATGAGGGGTTGTGTTCTAGATGATAGTCTTCTATATTCCTCTAGCCTATTTGGTATGCAGACAACACTTCTAGCGATGTGGGCTGGGAAAGCTCTTAACCTTTTACCATATCTCTCAGATACTTGGGCTCTCCTTAGGTCCAGCTAGATGACATTTGCCAGTCTGTACAATACACGGCTTGGTGTTGTATAATAGTACGCTCCTATTACAATCCTTAAGCCCTTGTTAAAGACGGAATCCAGTTTATTAAGGAGAAATTTTCTATAAATTAAGGATATAATTCTATGATTCTATGATTAAGGCACAGGAGTTTTATTAAAATATCCTGATCGGCCCCCCAATTATGCTGAGCAACAACTCTTATCAGGTTCAAACTCTTATTCGCCGCCTCTATTATGTTCTTTATGTGGGGTTCCCACCTCAGCTTTTTGTCTATAGTCAATCCCAGAAAACGAACTTGATCCCTGACCGGGATAGAATCATTCCTCAAAAAGAGGGCTGGGAGTTCCTGGGTAAGTCTATGCCTGGAGAAATGTAGACATGTAGTTTTAACAATTGTGAAACGGAATCCTCTCATTTCAGTTTTTTCAACTATAATGTCTATTGTTCTTTGTAAGGTGCCCCATATTTCTTTATAGTCCTTACCACTGATATGTATACTCAGGTAGTCCACAAATAGTCACTGAGTAACTAAGCAGGGGATCTGGTCTGCAATACCATTTATGGCAGCCGCAAAGCGTATAACACTCAGAACTGATCCCTGAGGAATACCGTTAACCTGTGTAAATAGGTCAGAGTAGACATCTCCAAGACGGACCCGAAAAACGGTATTGTCAAAAAACGAGAGATAAACCCCAGCAGCTTCCCTCTAATGCCCCAGGATCTTAGTTTAATAATGATGCCATGTACGCCATGTGGTGTTGCCAACCACATCTTTGCCTTTGAGGAATACATGTTGGACTAAGTCTTCCAGTCTTACCGAGTGGTCGACTGCAGAATACCTCTTTCTGAAACCCGTCTGGTAGTAACTTAAGTAGTTTTCTTTTCCAAATACCAAACGATTCTTGCGTTGACTATGGACTTTAGTATCTTCCCTAGACAACTTAATTGGCATATTGGCCAATAACTGGAGGATGCTTGTGGATATTTGGTCTCTTTCTGTTTCCTCGCTCATTTGAGTTTCCATCCACTCATTCTGTTTCCTCACTGCTTTGAGCTCCAAAAAACGTGGGCTGAAGCTTTCACTTCCGGAACTTTAGTGTAGTGCCCAGCAAGAAGGTTCGCTACCTCACCTGGTTTGGATACAATTTCTCCAAGTTCATATTTTAGTACTGGTATTGCATGCATCTTATTTGTCTCCATTATAGCCTTCAGACGTCCCCAAATTTCGAAAGAGAAAACATTCCCACCCAATGATAACACATAGTCCTTAAAATATTCCCTCTCAGCACTCTTTTTGAGCCCTCTTTCGACAGCCCGGGCTTATTAAAATTCTATGAGGTGACATTCAGTAAGATTTCTATGCTATTTATTAAATGCCTTTCTAGTCTTCTTATGGACATTATATAACTCTTGGTTCATGGAACCGGGTTTCTGAATAGTCTGTTATAGGTGCGAGGACTTTTCTGCACATTTGATTATGGCTTGTGTGAAGCGACGCACATCTTCTTCTACATTGCCTGTTGGCACGAAATCGTCGAAGCCCTTTTCATAGGTGCTCCAATCTACTCTATCCAGCATCCACTTTCGAGATGCTTTATATTTATGTTTCTTGGCTTGAGTCGTCACTAGGATAGAGAAGTGATCACTTCTACGGATATATCTAACTCTGCTAAAGGTAAGAGCAGTTATGAGTGACGCTGACGTAACTGCAAGGTCTACTGTGGTCAGAGTGCCCCTTGTAGACAAGTGAGTGGCCATCATTGAGGGCAATTAGGTTACTAAAGTCAAAGTGATTTTCCAAGATAGTATCCATTTTATTAGTTCTGTTAAAGTTGTTTACTATACAACCCCATGTGTAACTCACTCACTCACTCACGTATACAAATGTTTACCCCCTTCCGCTATAGCTAGAGAGTTGGGGTTTTCGCCATTCGACGCGCAATGTGAACCCGAAAAATTGCCAAAAGTTCACTTTTCCCTCGTCTCCCCCCCCCCCCCCCTAAGATGATAAAAACGGTCGTAGTCTGTGTTGGAATTTTTTTAAAATTAACGGTAACTCGTATCGAAAAACTGATTGCACAAACAGGTACTAATTTTATAAGATCTACAATTTTTGTCTTAGGTCATTTTGTCGTATCTCTCTTGGTTGTACCTTAAATTGTCCCCCCCCCCCTACCATTTGGTGCTGTGAGTATTAAATCCCATAATAAGTAAGAGAGGAGGGAGCTGTCGGATATGGTCCACTAGGAAGCTAACCCTCCAGGTCTGATCTGGGAGGTAAACACAGCAGATCGTTATAGTAAGTGCGGCTCATATAGTTAACGCAACAGCCTGCATATCAGTGTAGAGTTGCACTTCCTTGATCCTTATGTCCCTTGTCACCATCAACATGACTCCACCATGTGATCTGCCGCCAAAGATAGGATGGATATCTTTGTGGATAACCTCATAACCGTCACAACAAAAGGTCGTGGGTGGCTGCAAATGAGTCTCCTGAAGACACTCAGTCCAGGTCAAATAGTGGAGCAAAGGTACTTGACCTTCCACTGTAGGAATGAATTTGGCACATTTAAGGTGCTTTGTCTGACGTACCACTTTCAGCTTCTTTAAGTTGTTTGATAGGGTCCCTGTACTTTCCTTTTTTTGGTCCTTAGGGGGATCCTTGTATTACTCTACTGAAGGTTCTCTTGGGCGGACCCTAGGTCTATTCGGTCTCAATTTTTTGGTTTTGGCCAGTCTTCTAGAATCCGAAGTTCATCTCCAGGAGAATGAGAGAGTTGGGGGACATGCTTTGATGATTGGACATGGAAGATGTTTTTTTTCTATAGAATTAGAGCTAGAGGGAATTTGTGCAGGGGAATTTAGATCTATTTCTCGCTCTGGATTGGGGAGAGAGGGAGGTTTGGTTTTAGGAGGATGATTATTGTTTTCCTCATTGAAGTGAGAGATTCTCCTAGTGGACGTTTGCTGGTGAACGGATGAGGATGGTGGGGGGGGGGGGGGGGGATCTTAGTACGATCAGCAAAAGAGATACCAGGAGTTATGTAGGCTTTGCTGCTTACAATTTGCCTGGCTTCAATATGAGATATGATCCACTACATTTATTCTCTTAATTCCTTTTTCCGTGGTCACTACTGGACATTTAACAGAGATTGCAACATGGTCACCACTACAGTGCACACATGTGGGTGGATTAATGCATGGTACTTCTTTAGTGTGCTTTTCATTTTGTTAATACAAGGAGTGATACTTTTTTTATTTTTTGTTACCCATTCTATTTTTTCAGCAAGTTTTAGATCATTTTCTGCAATTTATTTATACCATTAATAAAAGTTTTTTTATACCTTTTGAAAGTTTTTGTATACCTTTATTACTTTTCCTCAATAGTAGGAAAAGTATTGATTTCACCAAACATTTTTATTTCGAGATTTCAACGGAATTATCCGTTTTAGGTGTTATTAAGACCTCCTGAGTGGTTTTCAGCATGACGTATGTATGTGTGTATGTGTGTTATCATCGTAGCGCCCAAGGTATTTAACCTAAAGAGTTGAAACTTGGCAGAAAAATCAGTCCTAACCTGTAGTTGAGCCGCCCGGAAAATCAACTTTTTCAGCTATCTGAAACCCAGTTTACTGAGTAGCATATAATTATTTATTAGTGCGATAATTTTGATGACGTCTAAGTTTGTTTACATCTGTCAAAATACGGTGAAAATTCAAATAATTAAATAAAATCACAGGGAAGTACTTCCAATCAAAAATCGATTTATAATCAAATAATCTTGTCGATAAAAAACATCGATATTTTTCAAATACTTGAACCCTATACCTGACACAGTAGTTTGAACTTGACACCCGTACGCTACATTAACACTCATACGCTACATTTACATCCGCATGTAACATTGACATCCATTGACATCCATACTCCTACATCTTGCGCGTACTCCCTCCCACCTCATTCTGAATATTCTCAGCACCACGTCAACATCCACCCTTCTCTTAAAGCCTTCTGCTAGCCTTAACGCTGTGTTCTGCTCTCACCCTCATTTGTAAGACGCTATTACTTCCATAATAACTTGTAGAGTTTACCAAAAATGAAGCTGTGGTCCATATCATCAGTAGTGAGGAGATAGTAGGACCCGTGATCTACACTACAGCGAGCTGTCTCGGTTCTGAGAGAAGTGCTTTCTAAATTGTCTATAACTATGTAGGGTCCATCTCCTCCAGTCGTTTTCATGACGTTTTCTGCAAACCTATCGTCACGACCTCCTTGGATCACCGTGACGTTATTTTCTTTTAACTGAAAGCCAACAACATTTTATTCAAACAATATATTACAGGTTGTTAAATGTTAAATAAGTCTTAGAAAATTATTCTCCAACGATTCAAGTATTTTCCAGAACCAAATTATACTAATTCTTACCTTGGGGAATTTATTCAAAATGACTTGTTTCTGAAGTGTGGAATAGCACGTTGTGAAAACTTCTATCTGAAGAGAAAGTGCGACTTTGATTACTACTTGAGAGAATGGTGTGTGACCTGCGTGAATCAGCAACGATTCCCGCCACCTGCCTGTTTGTCTATTACGCACCTCTAAAATATCGTAAGCCTAAAACAAAAAGTACATTTCAAATAAAACCACTTTCAATTTGACATGAAGAGACCTTCTATTTGTAATAACTTTATAATTATTCAAAACAATAAATTAAGTAAAATATCTCAACATTTACTTAAGTCACAAATATTGAACTGAGTTATTTACTGCATTTAAATGCTATATTGCTCCATTGAGAGAAGCAGGTAATTAAATATTTACAGGATGTATCTACCACGTTGCTCCCTTAAAAGAAGCAGGTAATTAAATGTGTACGTACAAGGCTGCTATACATACATCTTGGTATGGCTCCTCACTTCCTTGTATTTAATAGTAAGTTCCTATTTTGCAAAAAAAAAATGTTTAACAAACAACAATTCCTATTCTAATTGATAATTAAATTTATGATTTTCTCATAATCTCTCACGAGGGATCCAGCGTAACCTTGGGGCTCTAGACACAAGCCCAGCTATCAATGAGTCGAAGCGAATCATGGTCGTGGGTTCGATCCCCATTTAATTATCCCACTAATGACCACACCATACTCGCTTCGGCGGTATCATGTACAGGTATGAGGTGGGAAGTGGCTCCAACTCTCCACCATGGGGTTAGTAAAATGGGCCCAATGTGGCCTGATTGCTAGGTTCCAACAAGGGGTTCGTCCTCGCCGTCTAACCACTACTACTACTACTTCACATAATCACTTTATTCATTTCTTGGCATACCCTAATTATTGGCATTTATTTGTTGAATTGACATTAGACCGTTTTATCATGAAAAGGTACAGTAAAAATGGCTTATAAATATTACCATTATGTAGTAGAGTGGTACAGTGGCAGCGTCCTCCATGCTCCAGTGTTTTGGTTTTTCCCAGCAGAGTGCAGGATCTGTCTCCAAGTAATTACCTTCTACTAGCCTCCCCAGTCCAAACACTGGCTTTCCATTCTTTATTCCCGAATACTCGATAATTCCAATCTAACATAAAGACCATGCATTACAATTAATTACTAACTCATGTCGAAATAAAATAATTTACATAATACTTTCAGCAGCCATGGCTGATTTAACAATTTGGTAAAGTAAATTGTTAGTTGAGTTAGGTAATTTAAAGTAAGATTCGATCAATAGACATTTCTCTAGATATACTCACTTTCCTATATTTATCAGGATAAACCAAACTCTTCAAGTTGATTGCAATCACGTCTAGATTCACTGACGAACAACTGAAACCAATTAAAAACTCAAATTTACTCAAAAAGGCTACCAATATAATATTAATTGGGGGGAGAAACTTAATACAGATTAGCCATGAATAAGATTACACTGCGTTGGTTCTAGCATACAGTGAGAGACGTTTAAATCTTTCTCACATTTCTCATCTACACACTGTATCTTTTCACTCTTGTATAATTATTTTTCTCACCAGCACCATAAAATTGCCAGATAAGGCAAGAAGCTAACTGTACAATAAAGTTATCTAATAGATGCTTATTGCTTTAAAGTTTGACTGAACTTGTATTGTCTGAGAATCATAGTCCTGTGAGCTATCTATCCTTCATAACCTGTAGCAGAAACTTAGTGACTCGTCCTTCATACTTGCACTGCTGTCCCGATGAATTAATAATATGTTGATATGGTAAGGGAAGGGGGAATTTTTACCCCAAACTATTATAATTAGTTAATTACTTAAAATACTACTTACCAGCATAACACTAATTATACCGTTCTAGAATTGAGAAAAATCCTGGACAAAAATCATCTTATAAAAGAACAGATTCATATGTTGTTTAGATCTATAGTAAATTTCGTGGGTAGAATTTTGGAGACAACTAATACTGCTTAGATTTGCTGCTTATCAGCAAATTTTATAACAGTTGGTTTAATTTTATAACACAGTCATGGATAAGCATATTAACAAATAGAATAAGAAAAGAATAAGTTTTAGTTGTTTACCGAACGCTGCCGAGTGGATAAGAGTCGATTAGATTTCTTTGAGAGATGCGAGCCACTGAGTTGTCCTTGAGAGATCCCCACACACCTTTCATAGCTATGTTCAGTTTTAGACCTTTCAATAACTGCTGCTTGTAAAATGCTCTGTTGGCATTGAACCTTTCACAAGATTCGTCATAAAATACCAACCTGCAATTCAAAAATTGATGGATAGATCCATTGCATGCTGATAAATCAGTCTAAACTATAAAGAAAATTAAAATATATATATATATCAAGTGGAACGTTAGGCCGTAACAAGACTCTTCCATGACTCCATGTACCAAGCAACCTCCTTAACCTGATTCAATCTCCTGCCGACCGCTTGCACCCTTTCTATCGTCCTTTGCCATGTTTCCCTGGGCATCCCAGGTCTACGAAATCCCTGGGGGTTTCAATCTAGGACCTGTTTTGACCAGTTGGCAGTTTTCTTCTCTCCATGACCTATCTAACGCCACTTTTTTTCTTTTATTTCTAGGTTTACAGGTTGCTAAAGGTCGCTGACCACATAACCGGTTTCAGACAGGTTGCAGACCATATTATTACATTTTATAAAGAATATAGAGCACGGTGTTTACAGTGGCTTGACAGGCATGAAGAGAGCATCTCCCATTAACACACATAATATATTGTTTTGTATTTTTTAATTCTCAATCTAAATTTGTGATAATATATACATTTTTTTTAAATTAATTCGCTATATTCTATTTTATACTGATGTGATTATTCGTCCATTGATAGGAATGTGCCACACTAATTAACAGATGTGTTTTTATTATGTTACCTTATATTGGCTGACTTATAGTAGGATAACTTGAGAGTGGTCATAACGTCAGATAAGAAGCGATATCTATACACATGGTAACAAGTCTTATCCGTTACTTGCTGTTGCTTCATCACCGCCTCACTTGACTTTCCAGCGTCTCCCATATCGATAAAGTCACAATCTTTCAGGCTCATTTCTGCCTGCAAGATGGTTGAGATGGTTAGATTACATACATTAAAGTACATACATAATTTATCTGACAAAGTATGCTCTTATGAAGGAAAAACCATGAAAATCATAATATCAGAGTTTGGTGTGATTGTAAATCAGAAATTATAATGGGCGTCGTAGTCCTCTTATTGTCAGTCCAGTACTGTAGGAAGCCACATAATTAGCCAGTACTATAGGAGGCGCCATAATAAGCCGATACTATAGGATGCGATTTAATAGGCCGGTACTATAGGAAACCACGTTATCAGCCAGTACTATAAAAAGCCACGGAATTGGTGGGTATTATAGGCAGCCACGTAATTAGCTGGTACTATAGGAAGCGATGTAATAGGCCGGTGCAATAGAAAGCCACATTTTCGGCCAGTACTATAAGAAACTACGTAATTGGCGGGTACTATAGACAGCTATGTAATAGGCCATACAATAGGAAGCCACGTAATTGGTGGGTACTAAAGGCAGCCACGTGATTAGCTGGTACTATAGAAAGCGATGTAATAGGCCTATACTATAGGAAGCCACGTTATCGGCCAGTATTATAGCAAGCAACATAATAAGCCCAAAGAATAAAGGGTACACAGAGTCTTTTTCAAAACTCAGAAAACCCAAACTCAAGACGATGTTTTAAAATGCGAGAGGATTGAACTGGAAGCAAGTTGTCTCCTGGATGTTCAGGCTGTGAAGAAGACGGGATTGGTCTATGTTAACAACTTATTTCTCTCTGCATCCGTACCATAGTGTTATAAAGAAGAACTTCAGCAAGTTTGCTTCCCACCTAAAGCAAGCAGCAGCAGGGAGCGGTTGACTGAAGGTCAACAGCTGGTTATGCCCGGTTAAAACTCCCGCATTCAAACAATTCACAAATATGTCCCACTTGATGATGACTAATAATGCGAGAAGAGCAAGTTTGCTGAACCTAAGAACTTATTACCAATTATGTAGATAACGTATTTCAATTACAAGATTTCCATAACCTCATCTTCTTCGGACCTGCAGGATCCGGAATCATTGTATTAAATAGTCCTTACTATATATTTTTAAATGGAGAGCCATTATAGACGTTTCCTCATTCTTATATTTCCAAAGAACAAGCTAGAGAAGAGCTAGAACATGAAACTGTTTTTCTTGGAAGCTGTTCAGCAAAGTTTCATTCTATATGGAGACATAAAAGGTTCTCTAACATATTGAGGCTACAGACGTTACCAGATAACTTTGAACCAGATGCTAAAGTTGAAACTGTTCTAACCATGCGTAAATCAGTATGACTTATTACCAATGAAGTTTTGAATTACACTCATCATCGAATATGATGAAATTTATCGAAGTTATCGAGCAATTTAAGGAAAGAAGATTACCTTGAAGTCTACTTTTCCGTGGGGTGAGAAAAGTTTGGTTTTCATTTCACATCTGGAGCCGGAGTCCGGAGTCCATGTCTTTGTTTTGGAGAAATATAGTCTGATACCTTGTGCACTTAAATAGTTAAGAGTAGAATCATAGTACACATCAATTTCTGTAAACACAACGAAGTCACACATAAAGTAATAATAATAACGCCCGAGAGATAATAAAACTCATCTATAAACAAGGTTTTATCAAATCCGTTTAACATTCCTTTGCTCAAGAAACCACTCATAAAATTACCAACGGATTACTTAAATAACTTATTACCTAATCTGAAGTTGCTTGTAGAAGATGAATTCAGATGAACTAACACACAATTGTATTCACTTAATTAACTGGCTTAAGACATTTTACTATTTTACAGTTAGCAAAATTCTTATTTCAAAACGTTTAAAGAAACTGTTCGTTATGCTTGTTATATATCAACACAGCTTTCGAACTTAATTAGGGCTCATTATTTTAGAACCTAAATATTTATTTTTATTGTGGTGACTGTTTCTTTGGTGTGTCCAATTTAGTTTTTACTGCATCTGCAAGGGATTGATACAGCACAGATTTTTAGAGGAAGGTAATCTTTCTGTGCTCTTAGAATGTGAATTCCATCAAGATTTAAAAATCCTTTGTTTTTATTATCTGCTCTTGCAAATAAGATTTTTATAAATTAAATGTTGAATAATATAAACATTGCACTGCTGTGTCCAGTTAATTCGGTTATTTTACTTACTCAGAGATTATCACTAAACATTGTTATATTATATTCATAATTTAATTTCATTGTAACTTACGACAATGTTCCTTGGGTAATGATTCCGGATCGATAAGGAGCCTGTCAATGGTGTGCAAGAGAAGCACAGAATCTGCCCTGATTGACTCGTACAGTTCAATCACTTTAAATATCGACTCCAGGTAGAGTTCAAAATTATTCTTCCATTCAACCTTAGCAGAAACACCTTAAACCCACACACTCAATATATGAATATAATTCTAACAATATTATATATATTTATCCTACCTTACACCTGGTAAAGTGCTTAACAACAATACGTTCTGATAGTGTAAAAACTGGCTATGTACAATTTATATGAGTATCACAAATTGAACAACAAAGCTAAAAAAATAATAGAATAGAACTTTAATGCTTCACTTTGTTGTCCCCATAATATCAGTCAGCAAAGATGGTTGACAAATTTAAGGCATCAACGGAAATATAGCATAGCCCACAAAAATGTTTGAACCAAAACAATTATATGCAAAGTGGCTTTATGGTACTCTGATTAACTTGATTTATGCTGTGGATTCTTATGTGTATCAGGGTATGTATAAACAAAACACTGCGCAAGAGCACAAGGAATAAAGGGTTGGGGGGGGGGGGGGACACTCCATGGCTTTATGAATGTATTTTATTATTCATAATTACAAGATAAAAATAACTTTTTACATACTACGTTTTTTAATTTTCTTTTGAATCATAATATGTAATGTTGATAATATAATTTTTCCTACTAGCGGCAGCAAAATTACGCATTATTGAACTGTTTTTAGGCATGAAAGTTTAATTTCTCTGAGGTTTCAAGAAAACTTTACAATACGCAGCAAAATACGATTTGCTGCCTAGGCGGCAAAATCGTATTTTGCTGAGGATTTTTCCAGGCTAAGCCAGGCCCACATTCCCCGCTACAACAACAACCTTTTCTTTTATATTATCTTTAACCTAAATTATTTGAACAATTTACCTTAAATATTACGAATTTATAACAAAAGGTTTATTAATATTTATTATAGATTATATTTATAAAATAGAATGGAGTAAAAAGATAAAATAGAAATAAAAAAATATTACAAAAAATAGTAGGTCTTAAAATAATCATAAATAATTAAATTAGTGGCAACACTGCAGCTCGTCTATTGTCGTCATTTTGTTTTGTTTTTACGGTATTTCTGTCAATTAATTTTTTATAATTGTAACATTTGATATTGTTGCTTGTTTTTTTTTTTTAATTTGAATAGTTCAATAATAGTATTTGATAAGTAAGTAAGCCTTATAAAATGAATATTATTTATAGGACAAATTTTTCTGCCGCCAGTAGGAAAAATATTGTATGCAACAAGGCAGCAAAGGAAACGTTTCTGCCTCATATTGATATATTGCCTCAATCACATAAATTACTCAATCGAATAAATTACCTGCCTCGGCTTCGCCTTGGCAGTTAATTTCCATAGCCTGTCCTCGCCTCCGGCTCGGAGGCTAACTTAATCATTCGTCAGAAAAATTCCATTTTGCTGCCTAGTTACATAAATAACTATTTATTGTTATATAAAATGTTAGTGAAATATAAATAGTTCCGAATTTATTTTCTTCACACAAATGACAACCATCTAGAGAGCTGACCTTAAACCTATAAAAGGACAAATCTTTGAACAACGGATCTCACCAACACCGAATCTAAACCGTGGCCATCGATATTGCCCCGTGTAGGGGAGGGTAAGAGAAGAAAAATAAGTACAAGTAAAGAAGTACAGATGTAGAAAGAATAAACCGATATCTAGTACACAAGTGTAGACACACCTGGTGGTCATACGTCAATTAATTTATTTCTTTGTTTACTTATTCTTTTTAGATGTCATTCAATGGAATAAAAAATCTCAAATTTGAAACCCGTCATAATGAAGATTGTAAAAATATGGGATAATGGGATAAAATAACTGGCGGATTTTTTCAGAACTAACTTTCCATTCAGCAAAATTTGCTGAAGACGAATTAAATTCTGCTGAAAGATGGCTATAAGTATTTAAAAAAATATATTGTCATCGTGTTCTGAGCTATTCTAAAAGTTTCAAGTGCCTAGCTATTCGGGAAGTTAATCAAAAATCCCTTGCAAGATTTTTACCGGACAAACAAACAAACAAGAAAGCAAGCTAATAAAAACGTAGTAATAATAGCAGGGGTTACTAATAAATATAATAATATTTCGACTTGTGTTTCATTGTCAAATTAAAAAATATTGAAGTCTCCAATCAAGAGACTACCTTATCTACGAGGGTTGTCAAAAGTAAGTTACACTATTTTTTAAAATCTGTTTGGTGCGCGGGGAAAGGACATCGCAGGGAAGTTTCACCCGGGTGTAGTGGCAGCCGTAAAATATTCCCAGAAGCGCACCGCCATAGGCCCAATAGCCACGCTCCAGCCGCTATGGAGACTCCACTCGCTCCCACCACCAATAGCGAGGTCCTTGATGTTATTCGTTTATTAACGGCAAAATACTTAAATTAAATTCATCATGACTTAGGTAGTGTGTATGGTGAACATGTTATGTCAAGGCCTATGGTTTCACTTTGGCGCCAATCATTCATTGATGGAAGAACAACATTACCCAATAAACAACGAAGCGGCCCATTCACTTCCCACACTGCAACTGTTGTCGAAGATATCCGAAGAGTCGTGAACACGGATCGGTGCCTAACGCTTGTTAAAATCCTTTGTGAGCTTTCTCATAATGTTGAAATAAGCCGGACTTCACTTCTCAGGATCATTACTAATGATCTCTATTTATTAAAAGTGTGTGCAAGATCTCTACCTTCCCCGTGGGACCAATATCACGGCTGAACGCTATTGTTAGGTGTTGAGGCAGCTCAGAAGGGCGATTTAAAACAAAAGGAGGGAAAACTTGACAAAAACAGTGTTTTTTTCCTCGACAACGCTCGGGCGAGCGTTGACCAGCAGAGTGTGCCCACACGCTGCTGGTCAGAATCAAGACCTGCTTGAAAAGTTTTGATGGGATGTTTTTGGAAATCCATCTTATTCCCCTGATCTTGCAACAAGCGAAGCTGAAAGATGGCTAACCAGTATGGCGGCAGAGTGGTATGACGCTGGATTAAAAAAAAACTGTTACCACGGTAGCAAAGATGCATTGCAATTCAAGGAGATTATTGTATAAAAATAGGTTAGGCATGTGCTTTTCAAAATATACCTTTTTTTTTTTTTTAATTTTTTTGACTTTTTTAATATTAAAAAAACAGTGTAACTTACTTTTGAAACATCCCTAGTTGAATACGAACGTGCGTAAAAACTTACTACGAACCCACCTTAAAGCAAATTATATTAGTACTAAAAACAATTACTCCAAAGTTATCGACCAATTACCGCTATCGAATATCACGAGTCCAGTTATATTTCTAAATGGAGGCATCAAGTTATAACCCATCTCCTCAAATATCACGTAAATTTCGTTTTCTCCCAAGGCCATCTGCTTGCGCTGACGTTCCATCAAATTAGACCCCATAAATGCATCAGGCAAGGGCATGTGAGTGGTGGTGAGACATCCAGACATAACAAAGTCATTTTTGAGAAGAAGTTCGAAGTTATGTGTTGCTGGTTGGAGCATGAACAAAATCTCCTTGTCATCTGACAAAACAAAACATATATTTTTAACATCGGACATATAATAGAGATACTTAGCCAACCACAAATTAATGGTTAAAATTATTTGCCGTATCTTGGGAAATACTACATTCTGTTGTCATGGTAGATGAATAATTGGTTTCCCAAGTAACACGACTTTGTCCCTAGGGCATCCACAGGACCAGTCACTAGGTTCATTGGCACTGGCACATCCTATGAAGGGTAGAAATTTTGCTTTTGAATGTCAGCCATAGAACATCCAAAAGCAAAGATTCCCCGATGTCCACCCTTGTAACATCCATAGGACTTCCATATCTATCTTCCATAGTCATATCTACATGACTATCAGCTATGCCAGTTACAGAATAAATACTTAATGCTGGAACCCTAAGTGAACCGTTAACTGGACATACCGTTAAGGATATCCTTAGGATGGAACCCAATGGGGCATCCAAAACGGGATAACCACAGGGGAACCCTTGGACCAACGATTATGGACAGGATAAAATCTGGACAAAAAGATATCCCAGGGAAATCTTTTGGATCAGTTGTACTATTAGTTTTTTTCGGGTTATAACAAGACAAATATATACAGTCAATAAGAGAAAATGATTATAACGAAACGAAAGATAAATAGTAAAATGGGTTTTACCTGACAATTGGAATGGGAGATCTTGATTAAAGTTAAGATTTTGAAATGAGTAACTCCCTAAGTTTGAAGCCTCAACATTTTCCTTCTCCATTTCCATCACAGTCATCTGTTATTCACAAAATAAATAAGTTATAGAAAATAAAATTTAAACTTGAAAATTAATTTATGAACTTACTCCGCTTCTATTTTTCGATGAATTTAAGCCTCCAATATATTATAGTATATATTAGAGCACAAATAAATTTTTTTAAGCAGTTTTTGTCCATAGAATCCACTTATTGAGCAGAACTACCGACAGACCGACAGGTATAAAAAAAAAAGTTCCCTGATGTCTAAAACCGATATCTGTCTTGACATTTTTGAAATTGGAGACATATATATATATATATATATATATATATATATATATATATATATATATATATATATATATATATATATATATATATATATATATATATATATATTTCCAGAACGATCACATAGCTTCCGTTGCACTCGGTAAGCTGAGAAGCAAAATTAAGGATCTTACCAAAAATTTTGACTTTGGGTAGTACGATGCTCCTCTGAACCTATTGTTCTGCGCGTATTCGTTCTCCATCGAGAACAGAGTTATTGGCTTCCAACATTCCGATCTAAAACCGCATTTCTTGATAAACTGTTAAAAAAAAATCGTAGAAATTAAAATCAGTGTGATGGGAAAAGCTTGGATGGATTGGATGATGAACTAAAGAGGTAAATTATAATGTAAACAATCAGGGAACTGAGTCAGTAGAGAAGGTGCTACAAAGGGTGTATTTGTACTGAATATTTAAAGTATTTTGTAGGTGTAGGAAGGTATTTTGCAAGTACATAAATAGCTTTAGTGAAGACCAATATAAAGTAGGAGTAAAGCAATCTTACCATGTCACAGAAGTGTTTATCAGTGCTGATTTGTTCCGAGTTGTACCAGGTAATCATATTGAGGAAGTCAGTTTCTCTGGGTACTGGGAAGTCTACCGGTGGGTACAGCTTGGACATGTCTGTATCTACTCCTTGCATGAACAGACTAAAACAAACAGAACCTATATAATAAGCTCTCATATGTATTTGACTAATGCGTCCAACAAGGTTTCTTACCCGCAACAACACTTGCCTCAAGGTATGAACACCAGGGCACAAAGCGTTGGCAACATACATGTCATAATATACATACATGTCAGCAACATGGGATACATGTCAGCAACATTACTGTCTATATGTTGCCAACATTTTGTCGCCTGGTGTACTTAGGAATATCATTTTGTCTAATTGCACTGGACTATAATGTTGTTTGTGCTTATTTAATATTTTCTTTTAGCGAATTTTCAAAGAAAATTACGCTATTGCAATGGCTTCAAAATTTTTGATGGAAATTTGTCCATGGAAATCCGTTTTAGACCATTCTGAATCGATTCCTAAAATTTAACACTTTTTTAGCGAATTTTCAAAGAAAATTACGCTATTGCAATGGCTTCAAAATTTTTGTAATGCGAATTTTTGAAAATTTTTTCCATGGAAATCCGTTTTAGACCATTCTGAATCGATTCCTAAAATTTAACACTTTTTTTTATGTATGTATGTATATATGTATGTATATATTATGTATGCATATATGTATGTATATATGTATGTATATATGTGTCACTCCAGACGATATCTCCCCTTAGGATGTACTTAAAAATTTCAAACAAATTTTAAAATGTCAATAATATCAAAAGAAAGGATGAGTTCGTTGGCCAGAATTTTTGGAGTCCATTTAGGGGTCAAATTTTGACCATATAGGGTCAAAAAACGTGTTTTATCCATTTTACCCCCCTTTTATGTGAAAATATGATAAAAGTGTAAATAACAACAATTACTTTACTCTTAAAGAGCTTTCCAACGACATGCATCTTGAAGGGTAAATACTATTTTGACTTTTGTACCCCGTACTCCTGTGTACCATTTTTTTTTTTCACCCGTGCAAATTCTTAACCAAAATTTTCCTATATTATCATAAGCCAATAAAACGCAGATTTCTTTGAAAATTCGCTCATTAAGTCATGGTGCATGACTGGACTTTTTTTACTTTCCTTTTCGCTTAAGAGAGGAATGTGAGTAGGTTATCATTGTTTTGAAGTTATTTTCTGGTTGGTTTTTTTCTAATTATTTTTTGGTAGTCTTTTTTACTTTCCTTTCCGCAAAAGAGGGAAATGTGAGTAGGTTATCATTGTTTTGAAGTTATTCTCTCGATGTTTTTTTAATAATTATATTTTCGTAGTCTTAAAATTCCCTTCTTACCCACGAGAGGAAAGTGTTAAGGTTTTTTTCAGTTTATGAATCCTAAGCTATTTTAAAGAAAAAAATGACGATAGAGTTTAAGTGTAACCAGTGTCCAAAAGACTTTGTGAATAAAAATGTTTTAGCGAGATATGTAAAGCATATTCATCAAAAAGAAAAACTAAATATAAATATGTAATTGTCATCATAGCAATAACAAAATTGCAGACAAAACTCTAATCAATTGAAATATTACAAAAATGTCCATTTAAAAAAGAAAACAACATGTTTCGTATGTTCCAAGTCTATAAAAAATAATTTATTTAATTCCTATTTAAAGGAAGAACATAGACTTGAAATAATAATTTTACATAAAGAATTTAATAGCATAAACAAAAATCATAGTATGAAACCAAAAATAAAGTAAAGTATGCTAGCCCACCCTGTTAAATAGGTCACGCGCCGCCACTGAAAGTAGAAGAACTAATTTAGAAGGCAGCTATGTACTATGTTAAAATAAGTATTTAAGGCTTAAGTTTTAGCTTAACCCTTTAAGGATTAGTGGTTTGCCTGGAAAACCACCCCCTTTTGCTCCGAATGGCGCACTACAGTTTTTTTCTAATTTCTAAAATTAGAGTTGCAAATCTCATGTGTGGGATCAAGAATGGCCCCAGAAAATTATTTTTGAAAAAATTCTAGCCCCCCTCCCATAAAAAAAAATCAATGTTTTTAGGTGGTTTCTAGGAGATGCCTCCAATCAATTTGGGATTTGTACTTCTGATGACCTTGACAAAAATTATACTGCCTGTAAGGTTTGGTGGTTTTCATCCTTTACCACCTTAAAGTAGGTGGTTAACGGAATGAACCACCAAACCTCTAAGACAACGTAATTTATTAAATTTTCACAACTCAAGCTAAAAATCTGCAAATAACTCGAGAGCGCTAATTATTTCTTATAAAAACTCAATATTAAATCAAAACTGGTAATATAATAAGTATTTTGACAAAAATTCTCTCTAAGAAATTGCTTCTATGAGCCACAATAAAATAAAAACTGGAGACATGTCATCCAAAACACACGTGTAGAGATGGTCAGGTGGGAAACCGCGGTAACCACCAATCCACTGTAACATTTTTGCCTGATCCTTAAAGGGTTAATGTTTAATTGGTATCATTTTAGAAATTACTCGAAACTACCCCCAAAAGGTTAATGAATTAATTAACCATGCGGAGCAAGGTCTCTGTTTCAACTTCAACTCAGGATTCGACCGTTTGGCATTCTGTCCATCTGTCTGTAACTGTGTTAGTAACGCAGTCGTGACCAAACGCGGTGTTTCATTTCAGCCAATTTAGCATGGTTCATCCTTGAAGTCATAAGAAATAGACTGCCAATTAGTGTGGCACATAGCTTCCTTGTATCCTATCACGTACTTTATTGATTTTATGCTTTTACAAGCCATTATTGTCTAATTTGTTTTTTCTGTTTCCCTTTTTTTAATCTGTCAAAATTGTTTTGATTATTTACATGAATTAAAGTTTGAATTAAGCAAAGGTTAAAGAGCACAGATGGTTCAAATTAATCTGGCGCTATCTGCGGGTTACTTTCGATAAACTATGAAAGTTTCATATACAAATCAAGACGTGTAGTTTTTAAGATATTTTGGTTCGCGATAAAAAATTGAGCGACAGACACACAGACACAAAACTTAAAAATGTTCCCTAATGTCTGAAATGGATTTCTGTCTTAAAATTTTTCAAATTGTAGACATAAAATATTTTCGTTCTTCAGAACGATCTCATAGCTTCCGTTATCTTCGGTAAGCTCAGAAGCAAAATCTAAGTATACGTTTCATTTATTTATATTTTAAAATAATAGGTGCGTAGATTAATGTTTTTGATTGCTAGTTAGGAGTGTTAGCTGTATTGTACAATAGAAAACGTTTTGACTTGTTCCATAATTTTCTCTCGAAATATTATTGATTTATCCTTTTTTATCACTATAAAAACGATCCTCTAAAAACAGGAATTTTTTTCAATATTATTAAAGAAAACGCTATTATAATTATTATTAATTTTACTACGTTTTTTCTAAAAAAAATATTTTTTTTTAGTTTAGTGCGTAGGCTTCCTCGGGTAGACTCGTAATAAACAGCTCGTAAATAAACCACGTTTTCCGGTGAAATCCGCGTTACGAAGGGGTTGAAATCCTAGCGTTACGCTTCCACTACTGGAAGCATTTTCAGGGGTGTGGAGCATCGTGATGTTGACTCGAAGCAAACACAAAATATTCAGACGACTGGGGGAGAAGAACGGTGTATATATACTAGTTTCCTAGACCGTAGATTGTAGCTGGATTTTCCAGGAGTTCCTTTACTCGGGGTAATCCTTTGAGATGATGCAATCAAGCAGGTGCTGCATTTGTCGGTGTTTCTTTGTAGAGATGATGCAGTCAGATTTCACCCCATCGTCGGATTTCAACCCCTTTGAACCGGATGTGTGACCGGATCTCACCGGAAAACAAAGTTGTTTATTATTTTTTTAGGTTTGAGAATGGCCAGTGGGACCGAAACGTCACGTAGACCATTAATACATTCATGGTCCTACAAGGATATTACTCAAAGTTATTACAAAGGGTACAATTATAGTTAAATTAAAAAAAAGAAAGTTATTTTCACCAAAAGAGTAAAGTACGCCAATATTCCCTATATTATGACTAAGCTGGTTCTTGAGGCGAAGCCAAAGAATCCATTATGCCATATTCATGAGGCGTTGCCGACGGAATGAAGTAATTCCCTCGCAATGATTACCTAATCGGGAGCTAATTAGCGCGAGGGAAATATAACACTTTATTGGTGGGGTACATATGATATTGTATATATTTATATAGAAATTCTTTCTTTAGGTCTATGTGGGTAGTGTTTAGTTAAAAAAATATAATTACTTCTTCATCTTTTCAAAATCACCTGCTATATTTCAACCCCACCTTGGGTCATTTTCAAGCTACAAAATAACAATTTATGTCAAACATTAATTTAAAAAACTCTAAAAACAAATTTATAACAATTTAAACAAAAATATCACATTCTATAGCTATTTCAAAACCATTTTGATTTTTCATCAACACAACTAAGGATATTAGTATTTCTTCATAAATTTTTTTTTTATAATACACTCTAATTAAAAAAAAAAAAAAAAAAAAAAAAAACATACCTGTTTTCGAATTCAATTTGAATCCTAGTCAAACATTTGTGTTTTCTGTATTAAAATTTATCTTTTAATCTCCAAAACATTTATTTTAAAATTATCAGCTGTCTTCCTATAAAGATATAATTATTATTATTAATACATATATTTATTAATTAGTTATTCTAAAATATCGCTAATTTAAAACAAAGGAACTTACACAGCCTTGTCAATCTATCAAAAAAACAATTTTTAAACACATAAACTAATAAAATATAATACATTTTCTCCAAGAAAATGTGTCTACTGATAATAAAATATTATCACTGATAACAGGCATAGTGTTATCAAAATGCATACTAAGGTATGCATTAGTTCTACCTATTTAAATATTATTTATTATTTATTTTTAACGCCTTAATTCTACTCATTATTATTTATTTAAAAATATAATATTATACTGTGTTCTTATTGTTATTACTATTATGCTTACATTTAATATAATGGACATTATTGTTATTTATTTTTAAAACGCTGGTCTTATTCAAGAGATTTTAATAAATATTACATGTCTATTTTACAAGATATAAGACCAGCGTTTTAAAAATAAATAACAATAATGTCCATTATATTAAATGTAAGCATAATAGTAATAACAATAAGAACACAGTATAATATTATATTTTTAAATAAATAATAATGAGTAGAATTAAGGCGTTAAAAATAAATAATAAATAATATTTAAATAGGTAGAATTAAATTGTTAAAAATGTGTTATTCAATCAATGTTTTTCCTTATTCTAGTGATGTAGACAATACTGCATAACATAAATGTAGTGCATACCTTAGTATGCATTTTGATAACACTATGCCTGTTATCAGTGATAATATTTTATTATCAGTAGACACATTTTCTTGGAGAAAATGTATTATATTTTATTAGTTTATGTGTTTAAAAATTGTTTTTTTGATAGATTGACAAGGCTGTGTAAGTTCCTTTGTTTTAAATTAGCGATATTTTAGAATAACTAATTAATAAATATATGTATTAATAATAATAATTATATCTTTATAGGAAGACAGCTGATAATTTTAAAATAAATGTTTTGGAGATTAAAAGATAAATTTTAATACAGAAAACACAAATGTTTGACTAGGATTCAAATTGAATTCGAAAACAGGTATGTTTTTTTTTTTTTTTTTTTTTTTTTTTTTTTTTTTTTTTTTTTTTTAATTAGAGTGTATTATAAAAAAAATTTATGAAGAAATACTAATATCCTTAGTTGTGTTGATGAAAAATCAAAATGGTTTTGAAATAGCTATAGAATGTGATATTTTTGTTTAAATTGTTATAAATTTGTTTTTAGAGTTTTTTAAATTAATGTTTGACATAAATTGTTATTTTGTAGCTTGAAGGGTTGAAATATAGCAGGTGATTTTGAAAAGATGAAGAAGTAATTATATTTTTTTAACTAAACACTACCCACATAGACCTAAAGAAAGAATTTCTATATAAATATTAATAATTATAGTGGGTAATTAGAATTCAATAATATTGTATCTCCAGAAGGGGAAAAATACATGCAAGTGCATATTATATTGATATTAAAACAAATTTACCTTTTTTAATAGCAGATAATAAAAATCGTAGCAAATAGAAGGGGATTTAGGTTATTTTAGATGCAGGTGTAAACAAATTATTGATCATTAATAATCGCAACTCACAAATAAGAGCTAAAAAGCAGTGTTGCCAACCCAATTTCAGAAACTTCATAATCAGGTTCCATTCAGGTTATAAACAAAGCCGAATTTATTATTAAAATATAATACTAACATTCTAAGGTTGGTTGTAATATGAAGAACAAGTGTGAATTTAATTATGTAAATGGATGACTCAAAAAATGAAATGAAATATATAAACAGAAGGGAAAAGGAACAAACAACTTTTCTAGAGTCATGTTATGGCAACCTATAGATTATTCTGAAGCGCGTATAAATCGCATGCTATGAACCCACCTTTATAGATACTGTAACAATATGATTACCTTCCCAGAGCTTCAATAAGGAAGAAGGTGCCATTATCTCTCCAGTGGGTAAGTGGTACGTGGATGCATTCAGGCATTGACATCTTAATTATACCTTGTAGAAGACCGTGGGGCGCTACCTCTATACAAATGGCGTTTTTGGGGATGTGCTGAGTCGCCTCTTCGAAAAGTACAGGATTCAGCAAGTTCTTGACGAAATACTGTGAGGAGCAGTAAAGTCCTTCAAAAGTATCCCACTTGTCTTCAGGCACGGAGCTGGATATCCACTTGCTCGACCTCAATGTTGGTTCGGGTATTACCTGAGGAAGAAACACTCCAGATAGAGTACATATTATGATATGATAGAAAGTTGTTCAAAGTCTTATTCATTTTAAGCGGGCCTAACCCTTGCTGAGGTGGAGAGGAAAGTCCAGCTAGCTGAAGACGAATAACGCCATGAGTTAGGTGAGGTAGATTCCAAGAATTAGATTCGTGGGACCAATCCCGAGACACAAAATCACAGAACCAAACTACATGAATCAAAATACATCGTGTGGACGCACGAAGGTATGCCTCTAGACGCTGTCCTGCGTCGAAGTTTCGGTGAAGCCGAGAAAGAGATCAGAGAGCCAGATGGTCAACTACACCTACAAACAACAATCGGATAACTAGGAAGATTCGGAAGCCAGTCACTATCTAGGAGTGGTTTGAGCTGAGCGTCAGGAGCGGTCGGCGTCGGCCGCAGGTCCATGGAAAGCAAATATTTATCGACTGGACCAACAACAGAGTTTAAAATCGATACAGGGACTGACGTCACAGTGATAGGGGATAAACTGTACCACCGTTTAGGGTCATTTGCATTCTTACGCATAAAGTGTTCAAAGTGTGGGCGCATAAAGTGCTATATAGATCAACTGAAATGAGGATAATGGTTAGAGGAAGGTTGCTCTCTATAGATGTAGAGGGGGTTAGAGGTGGTTAGGAGAGGGTCGTATAGAAAGGATCTTATACTTATGTCGTCAAGGAACCGCAAGAAGTACTTCTTGAAGAGGGGAAAATGAAAAGAAACCCCTGTTTAACGGATTGGGGAAAGTAGATGGCGAGTACCAAATTAAGCTAAAAGAGGGTTACAGACCATATGCGATCAAGGTCACAAGGTGTGCAGCTTTTCACCTTTTACAGATAAACAAGGAAGAACGTCAGACAGAGGGATGTGTGGGACTAGTCGTCGTTCCCAAACTGGATTGGTCGGTGAGAATATGCTTGCACTAATTGAAGTTAGAATTTAATTCATAATTAATTAGAACTAAATAGAGCTGTGATGAGAAAGCTTCATCAACTGCCGTCAGTCGAACAATTTGTGGCTACAATTCGGGAAGATGTGTTTTCAAAACTAGATGCCAAAACTGGGTAAATATTAGTAAACATATAGTGTTAATAATAGAGCACGTTGGACTCGAAACTATATGTGATTGAATTCAAAATAAGTATGATGGACCCTGAAGATTACGTATGAATAATACACAAACAAATTAAACCATTTGAATGGAGACGTTTCGACCCTTTCTCGGTCATCGTCAGTCGTACTCTCTATTTCTCTAATAACAACCACAATTCGTTATCATTAATGTCTTTATCACGCAGCAAGAAATATTTTAAGTAGAGAACTAATTGCAATTATTAATTAAAATGTCTAAACTTATATTAAGAGTGTTTAAGATTTCGCTGTTTTCTTATTTCCATAAGAGAAATTTTAAATTATATTAAAATCATTAGTTTTTTTTATAACTCTATCACATTTTTTAGTAAGTTTTACTCAAGTAAATCTCTAATTCTAATTATATATTTCATAATTTTGAAATGTATCTGACAATTTTTATATTACAAATTTATTTTGATTAAAACATTAATTTTAACAAATTGAGGTTGTTAATAGAGAAATTAAAAGTATGACTGAGGATGACCTTACAAGAAAGAGTCGAAACGTCTCCATTCAGGAGGAATACATATTGTGAATAGGACGACACAGGACCAGGCTTTGTATCTTCTTAGAATTAAGTAGTGCACCCTGTATGTTGTGTGATAATGAATTTGAAAGTATTTCTATTAATGCAAGCTAACTTATATTATTAACAAGAAAAGGGAAATCGTTTACAAAGGTCTAGATGAAACAGTTGAAGTTGAAACCTAAAAATAAATAAAATACAGGTAACATACTTCTTCCAAGAAGCGGAGGTAGGGAGCTGAAGCTGGCTGGATGTATTCCGTGTGGTAAGCAATGTTTGAGACGTTGACCAACTTGGCCAAGACTCCATCCTTCTTCAGCTTGGCTACGTACTCCTCCATAATTTCAGCGGGACCAGACAAAGTGCAGCTTGTGCTGGAGTTGTGGCAAGCCACATGGATACCATTGGGTAACAAATCTTTGATTTGACTGTAACCCATACCTGTGATAACACATAAAACAAATTTTTAACTAATAATTATGGTTGTTCTAGAGCCCTAGGTTCTCCTGTGCTAATAAAGCCATGTGAACATGATTTAGACTCAGTTTCTTATAAAGAAACATCTACCGAACTAAGATATTACTTACCGACAGCGGCCATCATGCCCTTGATGAGTTTTGCTTCGTTGGAAGACTTGCCTCTACCATAAGCTGCTAATATAGCCTGCTCAGCAGTCAAACACTTATCAGCGTAGGCGCAGCCAATTTCTCCTGTAGAGTGACCAACAACACCGTCTGGTACAACGCCCAACTCCTCCAGTAGATCAGTCAGAGCTATCTGTTCAAAAAGCCGATAAAACACAATAATCATCACACTAATATTTGTGAGGGCAAAGTTAAGAAAACTGGCTGATTGAGCTATTTTACTAACAATTAATTGTAAAAGATGAATTGCACATTATCTTCAGTTCCTTAAAGATATATGAATTAATTCAGCTTCACTAACAAGACTAATTTGCAGAATAGAAAGAGGGAATTAAGGGTCAAAGATAATTTTTAAAGTACCAATTTGTTCAAAGAAGAAGACATCGGTTGGGAGTTGTGTTGGGTTGTCATGTGTGGCTCGTCCATTATGATTCTAATATTTGACAGACCTTCAGTACTACAGTATGCGCGTTACGAGTTGTGACTTTTGACTCTCAGATTGGCTAACCTAAATGAGGAAAAAAAAAGCCACTAGGCCTGTGGGAGGGGTGGGGCCAGTGACAGTTTTGTTTGCCGAGTTGGCCCGACCTTCTAGAATTCAAAATCCTGACCTCTAATTGGCTCCCCACCCCAATTTTTCAGATTTTCCCGCACTGTCAAAAGTCACAACTCATAACGCGCCCACTGGAGCATGAAAGAACCAAACAAGTTTTCAACAATAAATTGGTGACAATAATATGTGGTAATGTACCAAGTAGATGCATTTTCCTCATTTTTTCCTCTTTCATTATGACATATGTTTCAGTTCTTAGATACTGTAACAATCCTGTGATAGCAAATTTGCATGAAATACAAGATATTGGTTCATTTGGCTTGAGGAATGACTTTAAGCGTTGTAAAAACAGCCTTGACCAAGGGTTCTTTATACAGTAAACATAATGGTAAGTAGGTTTGTTTTTTTACTATTCGACATGACAGTGGAAATGCAAGGTCAAGTTACCTGAATGGCAGTAATGCCGACAAAACTGTTAAGGATATCTTCAAACGCGGTCGGTTCTAAGGAGGTTAAAACATTCATGAGGTCGAATCCCTTGGTTGCCAAAACTTTGGCAGACCTTTCCAAACTTCTTCTTATAACGGGTATCTTCATCAGGCCGGCACCCATACCAGGCCACTGGCAACCCATACCAGTAAATATATACCATATTGGCCTTCGTTCTTCTGAATATGTCTGCAAATTTACAAACAGAAACACAAATCAACTAATTTTAGTTATTTCACTGTTACTATGCTTCAATAAATCTTGAAATGCCATATGGACACCAGTAACAGAGGATCTCGGAGAAAAGAAGTATGTAATTAATTTGTATCTCATTATAGTTTAAATTTATAATTTCATAGTTTTATTTTTATTATTTATTTAATAATATCATTAGTTGTTAGTCATTTGTTTATTACGTTTATTTGCTACTCTTATAACATGGTCCATTAGAAAAGAACCGTAAATCTTTAAAATCAAAGAGACATTTTTACACCGATAGCAACCCGATTTTGACCCATGTAACAATAGGATTAATACATACGCCTGATCTTATTGCTGTCTTGTTTTCCCCCTTGACGGTGAATCCTCGGAGCAGGTGATTAGGGATGCTTTCCTTAAAAACATTGTGATTCAGCGCGTAATAGTTCTCGTCCACTGGTTTCTCCAACACCTTGACATTATTTCAAATAATCATAAGCATGTTTGTAACAATCTATGATAATCCTATGACTCATAAAGCTGTTACTTCTATTACATAATACAATTCATGTTATAAATACAACCTGATTCTGTCCTAGAACAGTGACTACAACTTAAATGACAGAATTGAAATCAGAGTTTTTACCATAGTACACAACTGAACAGATATAATTTTAATTGAAAAAATAAATATCCATACTCACATCGTAAATCAAGCTATACCAAATTATCACACAATCAATTTAAAACAAAAATATAAAACCCTGTCTATAGAAGTACAAACTATGAGGAACATGAAAATAGTGGCAATGGTCTCAATACTGCTCTCATATAGAAGTTTTATAAAACAGCAGGACTTTTTATTTGAAGCTATGTACAAACCAAGTTAGATTATATTTTGGCCCAATCTCCAGTAAAAATGTGGAAGACACGCATGTCCGTTTTTAGGGTTTCGAGGTCATCCTAGAAACCCTTATGCTTTTGGTAGTTCGTCCACCCGTCCGTCGCATCTTGAAGTAGATCTCCCGACCTACTGTAGCTAGATATTTTAAATTTGGTATACAAGTTAAACTTTTTTACCCCAAAACAAAAAAACTATTGCGAACTTAAACACTCAAAATTTCTGCGATTAGCGATCAATTGCGAATTGATCGCATTTTTTAAATATTTTTTTTTTTGTAGTTTTCAAGTTGGGTATCATTTTAAAGGTATTTAAATTTGGATTACAAATATATATCGCGTTTCCAAAATGTTGGCCATTTTATCCCCGAAAAAAAACAAAAAAAACAAAACGCTAAAAAATCTCCTAAAAAATCCTAAAATTTTTTTTTAAATAATATTTTTAAATTTTTATGACGGAAGAAACCCTATTTGTAACTTGCTGGCAAGTACTTGACGGGATTTTTCTTTTATAGCATAAAAACTGAAATCTCTTAAAGCACTTGATAATACATTTTTTTAAGCTGAGTAAGTAGCAGAAGTTTATGAGGGAGATCTTACTTAGGATTCAGATAAGTGTAAGATGAGTAAGAACGTTAAGTTTAAATATGAAGTTAAGGATTAAATAGCTGTTATACAATATTACCAATAATGATCTCAATACGTCCAGAGAAGAAATAAAATAAATTCAAACTTGATATTTACCGAATTGAGTATTTTGTCCATTGCCTCGAGGTCTCTGCCGGAGAGAAGGAATATCCTTGGGATGTCATCAGCAGGGAAGTATTCCAGAGACTTGGTGGCTTTACTCTTTGGGTTTCTCTTGATCAGAACGTGGCCGTATCCATTAACCAAACTGATGACCGACACCCCCACGTAGTCTCCTTCTAGTGGTGTATTCTCTGTAACAACCTACAACCAGAAAAACATTCCACTATTCTTAGATATATGCTTAGTTTATTACTTCCATGAAAATGGAAGTATGGTGATACCCTCCAAAACGTGATTCCGAGATCTTTGTAAAGGAGGGGTCTTTTGAACCCGGGGTTATCAGGAAAATCCGTTTCATATACACGTATGTCTGTGCGTACGTATGTATGTATGTATGTACGTACGTTCGTTCGTTCGGAACTTTAATCCCTTATATTATAAGGGATTAAAGTTATAATAGTTATAATAGTAAAGTTATAATAGTATAAGGCTTATAACATCGCTTCAAGACATCGTATCAAGATGCGGTTTGCGGCATTTTTTTAACCTTTGGACGGAAAAACTGATGGGGCATCATCCCGAACATCGTAGCTCAAGATGTTTCGGAGCTACAGTCACTTAAGCACGAAATCGGTCTGTCGACGATAACTTCAGTAGGCTTTATTTGATTTCAATTTCCTTTGGGGTAAATACGTGTGTGCCTATATGGTAGATTGCACCTATACTTCTTTTTTGCGAACAATCGGTTTGGGAGATATTGGTATTTTAGTGTTTTTTTAAAGGTTTTTTCGGAACCAAATTGCGGCTAAACTGTAAGTCGTATCGAAAAGCGGATAACACCACCGGAAACTGATTTTAAAATATCTTCAACTTTGGTCCTATGACTTTTTGTCGTAGGACCATCCCTTTTCTACCTTAAATATAGACATGTTTTTCATTTTTTGTTAAATTTTCGACTTTGAGCTCTAATATCATGTGCAATAATTGACCGATTTAATTTCTGATTGGGGTGCTTTAACCGCACATTAATGCCCTTTAAAACGAGTATTTATTATTATAATTATTTGTAGTACTAATAAAGAAGAATCGAAATTTAAAAGTAAAAAAAATACCGTCTTATTTACGTTGTAAACAATCATTTTTATCAGCTGATTTTAAATTCTTTTATTATTATATTCTTATATTGTATTGTTAAAAACAAGTATAAAGAAAATGTAAACAAACATTGAATAATTAAGTTCTTTATTATAAAGGATAAAGATTGATAAATTTGTTTTGTTTTCGCATAAACTCACCTTGAACTCTAGATGTAAACAAACCTCCTCTCTCTAATCTTTTTACATACTACCGACATTTATTAAGGTAACATTTTATTATTATGTTAACTATATATTTAATTGTGTTTATTATCATTATTACTTTTGTTTAATTTTGGATTTTGTTGCAAAACTATAATCGATATTAGCTGTTTGTACGATGTAGTTTATACTGAGTTCTCTCTTGCTCACGTATTGACATCACAACATTTCATGGAAGTCATGTGTGGGATTTCCACACCGTTACTTTTTTTCGCTAATATTACTTAAAATAAAATTAATAATCTATATAAATAGTTTTGGAACGAAGTTCCTTATCGCACGTTAATGCGCCGGGAGTCCGGCAGTGAATCAAAGAAAATCGACAGATGAAGACAACTTAAGTAAAAGTTGACCGATTTA
The DNA here is from genome assembly GCA_951217055.1 of Gerris lacustris. Taxonomy (NCBI): domain Eukaryota; kingdom Metazoa; phylum Arthropoda; class Insecta; order Hemiptera; family Gerridae; genus Gerris; species Gerris lacustris. The sequence goes on from OX578279.1 coordinate 4,906,101, forward strand.
GCTAAAATTTGGTATACTTGATCATTTTACCATTGCCCAGGATGAGTTCGTTGGACAACGTTATCCGCTCAAGCGTTCAACGCTTGCGTAAATGGCAGCTCCAAAAATGTAAAGTGATACATGTTATAGTATTTTTAATGAAGTAATATGCCGGCGGAGTCTGAGGGAACAGTCGTGTTCCGTCACTACAACCATCTGCTTTACCTTTATACAATACATTATTTATTGCATGGCGCTCGCTTCAATGATAAAAAAATGGGTTTCTTTTAACTTTGCCTTGACTCCGCTAAGTACAAATAGTTAGTTACTTTTTCAGTTGTCTCTATTCTAACTCCTCCACGTATATGTAGTTAGTATCCTATAACTTAGCAGTGTGATTTTATAATTTACATTTAATGAAAAGCGTAAGGAACTTCGTTCCTACGGGTATCCTGCAGCACCACACGTATTTTTATTTAATTTTATTTTATTTTTATTAAATGAACATAATCAAAACTCTTCTAATATCAGTGTTTCTTTTATCAACAACTGAACTTGACTGGCACAAGAAACTAAAAGAGAAAGGAGCGTTACCTTGATGGTTCCGTTGAGGAGGGCCGGCACGTCAGGATTAGGAGCCGCGTAGTGAAGTGTCGGAGGAATGAGATTATTCTTCAGAGCTATCAAAGCCTGAGCTAGCGAGACTAAACCTGCAGATGCCTCAGCATGACCTAATCTTGACTTGCATGAACCCACCAGAAGAGGTCGCTTTCGCTTGGAACACAGCGCTTCAGACAAACCATTCAGCTCTGCTGCATCTACATTCTAGTGAGAAAAAATGAAACTAATATATTGTCAGCTGAAACAGTTCAATTGTCAGCGTTTGTTTATACTCATAATCTCAGACGTGACATTGCTGCCAACGAAAGACCGGACCACTACCTCGAAAAAACAAAATATTATTAAAATTAAATATTACTAATGAACACTACATTTACTTACTTCCCCGACTATAATTAAATAGATAAAAATTGTTATTTAAATAAAAGTTAATATTTTATAAATTATTACTAGTTGTGTATTAAGCCAACCTTTGATGCAGAACCATCACACTCGATGTAAGCAATGTCGTCTCTGTTGATGTCAACATCTGAATAGAAATCCTTTATGAAGCTACCAAAGCCCAGGGGATCACAAAGGTGAGATGGTTGGCTCAACATGTGAGAACTCATAACTTTGACTATGGATCCGTATGACCTGCGAGCATCTTGGGCCCGCTGAAGTACCATCACGACGCAACCATCTGACCTGTTGTACCCATCAGCTGAAACCACGCAACAGAGATTCATTGTTAAATTTCCTAAAGAATAAATAGAAAAAGGCTTACATTTTGGTTAATATTCGATCCCTTTGACTTTGAACTCATGGTATACTGTATTTTTTTTCCTCCGCGTTGACTACCAGGGCATTTGGCGGGTATACCTAATAGTCTATATTATTTTATATATATATATATATATATATATATATATATATATATATATATATATATATATATATATATATATATATATATTATTAGATATTAAGGGAAACCTGATGTCGTCTTGAGTCTTCCGCGGAGCAGGAAAGCAGGAAAAGCGGAACTCCTTTGAAAGATGGCCGCTGTCGCAACTCCCACGCTGTCCAAAACCAAAAACTCTCTCGAGGACCTCAGCGCGATCCTCCCGCCGCTGCGCGCATGTCCGGTAATCCAGTGTCTTGACTACGACTTTCAACCAGCGTTTTCATTGGGAGAGGACAGACGCCATTAATCGTCGTACTTATTTAAATAAGTACGACCCGTATCCAAACAATAAACACATATATTTAATAATAAAATAGACCATCTAACACGGCCTTCCTGACGTAAGCTTCGCTCTCGAAGCTGGTGTCTCACATATAATAAGTAATAATAACAAACAATCCAACACGGCCATCCTGATGTAAGCTTCGCTCTCGAAGCTAGTGGCTCAGACAAAAGTAATGTTACGTCCAACCTGTAACATCGTACAACTGAAGTTTGTGATTAAGGTACGCATAAGCAAAAATGCAATTTTTTTTTTTTTTTTTTTCTTTGTAAATGTAGTCTACACAACAGGCAGTTCCATACATTACAATTCTTTTTTTTTTTTTGTAAATGCAGTCTACACAACAGGCAGTTCCATACATTACAATTATTTTTTTTTTATAAATGCAGTCGACACAAAAGGTCTGTTCCATACATTTAAGACTTATTTTTTTTTTTATAAATGCAGTCGACACAAAAGGTCTGTTCCATACATTTAAACTTTTTTTTTATAAATGCAGTCGACACAAAAGGTCTGTTCCATACATTTAGATTTCTCTTTTTTTTATAAATGCAGTCGACACAAAAGGTCTGTTCCATACATTTAGATTTCTCTTTTTTTTTATAAATGCAGTCGACACAAAAGGTCTGTTCCATACATTTAAACTTTTTTTTTATAAATGCAGTCGACACAAAAGGTCTGTTCCATACATTTAAACTTTTTTTTTATAAATGCAGTCGACACAAAAGGTCTGTTCCATACATTTAGATTTCTCTTTTTTTTTATAAATGCAGTCGACACAAAAGGTCTGTTCCATACATTTAAACTTTTTTTTTTTTATAAATGCAGTCGACACAAAAGGTCTGCTCCATACATTTAAACTTTTTTATAAATGCAGTCGACACAAAAGGTCTGCTCCATACATTTAAACTTTTTTTTTTTTATAAATGCAGTCGACACAAAAGGTCTGCTCCATACATTTAAACTTTTTTTTTTATAAATGCAGTCGACACAAAAGGTCTGCTCCATACATTTAAACTTTTTTATAAATGCAGTCGACACAAAAGGTCTGCTCCATACATTTAAACTTTTTTTTTTTTATAAATGCAGTCGACACAAAAGGTCTGCTCCATACATTTAATCTTTTTTATAAATGCAGTCGACACAAAAGGTCTGCTCCATACATTTAATCTTTTTTATAAATGCAGTCGACACAAAAGGTCTGCTCCATACATTTAAACTTTTTTTTTTTTTATAAATGCAGTCGACACAAAAGGTCTGCTCCATACATTTAAACTTTTTTTTTTTTTATAAATGCAGTCGACACAAAAGGTCTGCTCCATACATTTAAACTTTTTTTTTTTTTTATAAATGCAGTCGACACAAAAGGTCTGCTCCATACATTTAAACTTTTTTATAAATGCAGTCGACACAAAAGGTCTGCTCCATACATTTAATCTTTTTTATAAATGCAGTCGACACAAAAGGTCTGCTCCATACATTTAAACTTTTTTTTTTTTATAAATGCAGTCGACACAAAAGGTCTGCTCCATACATTTAGGTTTTTTTTTTTTTTTTTTTTTTTTTATATATAACTTAAGCATTAATTACTTTCCTTATTAGTTGTTTACAAGTTCGTCAACATATTAACTTCAACCAATCTGAAAGCAGACAACTATCCATATCCTTGGAAACATTCTTATTGTAGTTTTCTTCGTCATGTCTTGTTATAGTACTTTTTTTTTTTTTTCGTCGGGTTAGAACTAGCTGGGTTTTCTAGATACCGCTCGACCATTCTGACTTTACAGATGATTCGATTCACAGGAGGTTCATAATGGTTCTCATGTACCTTTCAACTTGACCGTTACTTTGGTTTAGATCAGGTGTAACAAAATGGTATTTGTATTTAGCTGCCCCAGACACTTTGGTAGGTTTGTCTTTAGTTTCGCCGGCCCGAACTGTTCTCAGGGGTGTCCAAAAGCAATATTTTGTGAAGCGGTCAACCACTACAAGCAAATATTTAAACTTAGAATCGGTGGTAGTTAAAGGGCCCAAACAATCGAGATATAAAATATATAAAGGTTCTCTAGGCTTCTCTGCAGATTCATTGAACCCATGTAGAGGTCCAGTACTTGTTTTCTTGACTGCGCATACTAAACAATGACGCATATTTTTTTTTTTTTTTTTTTTTTTTTTTTTTTTTTTTTTCGTCGCTACTTTATTGTTTTACTTGTAGCCAAGTAATGTCTAAACGCATGTCTAACCCGTCGTACACTAATTGGATTTCTGCTGAGGAAGTCAGCGTGACGTAGGGAAGTCCTTTACGATAAATGATTTCGAAGTCTTAATCGAAGTCTTGAAGGTCCACCATCTTCCAACTCTTGGAGATATATCTCTTTTCAATTTAGTTTCCTTGATGGCGTTGCAATTTGTTGTCAATTTAAACTTAATATCAAGTAAGTAAACACGTACAGTTTGTAAGGCTCTAACTATTGCGAGTGTGTCTTGCTCGTAAGATGGATATTTCTCCTCGCATTGGGTGGTACTCTTACTAAAATACCATATAACCCTCTTTGTGCCGTTACCTTTTAGAATTAGAACTGTTCCGTAGCTTCTACTACTCGAATCAGTGTGTAGTTCAGTTGGGAGTTCTGGATTGAAAACTGTTAACAATGGTTCCGATGTAAGGCATGATATGACGAGGAAGTTCCTAAATCACCCCAGATAAACTGTGTGTGTGTTTTTTTTTAGTAAGCTCAGTGATACAAATAGTCTAACTATCAAAAGAAGGTATACATTTGCGAAAATATCTGGCCAAGCCCATAAACTTTCTCACTTCTCTTACCGAAGAGGGAGTCGGTAGTTTCACTAGAGCATCAATCTTCCTTGGACTTGGCTGAATACCATTCACAGATATGATCCGCCCAAGATGTTCGATGCTTTTCTTGAGGAAACGGCACTTGAGCTGATTCAAAGAAAATCCGGCAGCCTTGAGGGCGTCTAAAACAATTTTTAGGTGGGATAACCCTTCTTCGATTGAACTAGAAGGTATTAGAAGGTCGTCCATATACACTAACACAATTGTATCCTTTAGCTTGCCTAGAGCTTTGTGAACGGACCTTTGAAACACAGCAGGAGCGTTGGCCAACCCAAACGGTACTCTCAGGTATTCATAATGCCCGTCGGGGGTCACAAAAGCGGTTTTAGGTATTGCCGCATCGTCCAATGCAATTTGATTGAATCCTGATACCATATCCAGTGATGTAAAAAATGTAGCTTTGCCTAGTCTGTCTAACTGGTCTTCGATAAGGGGTAGGGGATACCTATCTTTCACGGTTATGCTATTTAGTTCCCTGTAATCAACGCACATTCTCCAGGTTCCTTCTTTCTTTTTCACCAGTAGGATAGGACTTGCATATGGACTCTCACTTTCTCTTATGATGCCATTACTCATTAGGTCAGCCACAATACCGCGTACAACCTCCCGCTCAGCTGCCGACAACCTATAAGGGGCTCTATTAATGACTCTTTTCTTTTCCAGATTAATAGACATTTTGGTTCCCTCCACTAGACCCACATTACCAAACATATTCTCATATTGTGCTAATAAGTTAAGCAGTGTATCCTTGTCTTCTCCGATCAAATCTGTGTCAACATCTGTGCCGCTTTGGCAAGGAAGGTCTGAAGATATACGGTTCACGGTCTGTGGTTTTCGTAACACTCTAGAGCCGGAAAAATCTGTTATTGCAACTAACGAGGTTTCGTTCAATACGTCTTGGCCTAGATACATGTCATAATCCAATATGCAGTCGGGTACAAGAAAAAATGTTACGTTGCGGACCTGGGTCCCAGTCACCTCCATATCGGTAGTAAAACATTTATGCGAAACTATCGGTCCGGGACTGATCCCCTTCAACGGTACTTCGCACAATTGAATTTTGTCTTCGAACAGTTTTTCATATTTATTGGACATAAGAGAACAATCAGCTCCAGTATCAATTAGCGCTTGAAACTCATTGCCACAGATTCGCACGACTGAACCCTTGAGCTCTAGTCCCGAGCTGCAGACATTGATGTTCTTTCGTTTTTCTATGGCTGTCTTGGTAAAGCAGTTTGACACACTATGACCTCGTTTGCCGCAAAACGAACAGGTTTCCTCCCTAGAAGGTCCAGGGTTCGATTTTATATGACTTGCCACGTATCTCTTACAGTCAGATCGCATGTGGCCCAAAGCACCGCATGAGTAGCACCGTTTCTCAGCCAAAGGACGCCTCTCCACATGAACCAATGACCTTTTTTTATCACCAACAAATTTACTGGGTGAATGGTGATAATCTTCTCGAGGGTGAGGTCTCTTTATACCACGCCGCAAAAAGCGGGGTTCGTCGAATCTCTGACTTCTTTGAGGCACCGGACAGGGCGTTTTCTTAACGAGGTAAAATATGATATAAGCTCCCTAACATTAGTACAATTTCGATTTACCGCTGCTGACTTAACATCCAGTTCACAAATATCATGAACGATCAGCTCAACAAGATCTGCTTCTTTCCACGTTACCTGTAGGCACTTGAGCCTTGCTAATTTTTCGTGCACGTATCGTTCGTAAGAGTTGACTTGCGAGCTGTTGTAATTCGCGGCATCCTCGAACAGGTGTTCTAAGTTTCTTCGAAGGGGAAAAGCTTCCGCAGAAAGTCTTCTTAATTAAAGGTCATCCAGTTCTTAATGTCAGGGTCCTACTTCTCGAACCATTGTCTAGCATTGTCTCTTAAAAACCCGGTTATTCTTGATACTGCCTCTACATCATTCCACAAGAACTGATGTTTTTTATTTTTTCAATGTGACATATTCATTTATTGGAATCATGTAATTCCGGGCGGAGCACTGGAATGTTGTAAGCATCACTATGGTTCATATGCTGCAACAATACCATCTGCGGGTAAACTCCGTGATAGCCGACGTAAAATAAGTTTGATGGTAAGGGACGCTGGGGCGAGCACCAGAGGCGTTTCCTCCGGGGTCCACGTCGAAAACTATGAATTTTTCCATGTTATAGCCTCTTTTTTTTATTATTATTTTTATTTATTTATTTATTTTTTAATATCACCCGTTATGTCCAAATATGAGAGAAACTGCACTAAGAAATCACACTCCCAAAAAAGTGAAAGATAATAGAACTGTTCTGTAAAACCGCTCTCGAGAATCGTTCTCTAAAATTATTCTCTAGGATCGTTCTCTAAACTCGTTCCGTAGAACCGTTCTCTTGAATCGTTCAGTAGAACCGTTCTCTTGAATCGTTCCGTAGAACCGTTCTCTTGAATCGTTCCGTAGAACCGTTCCAAAGAACCTATAATCTCGGAAAAGAACCGACTCTCGAAAAGAACAATTCCGTCGTTCAAGCACAGAACGAAGGCATTTTATAGTTTCTCGAGGAGGTAGTAAAATAGATGAATTTAGAGCAAGAGTGACAGGGGGCTCTGTGCAAGTGTTTGTACTACCACTAAATTAAATGCGTGAGTGTGGGGTAGCTTGCTGCTTGTAACAAAAACAACAAAAAAATCACGTAAAAATAAGAATTATAGACAAAGAAAATTAAACCACTTATCTAGAACAGTTCTTTGGAGAGAAAATCCTCAGAAAATATTTATGTATGACACTATACAACACAAGTAAAGATAATTATTTTAGATGAAACAATTGTTGTGATTTTCTTCTAAAAAAAAACACTGTTAAAATGACACTCTCGCACTTTTAATACAATTAGTTTTAAACTGGTTCTTTTTGAACAAACACAAACGAGTCAGGAAAGGGGGATTCTCTAACCACTTCTGATATTAGATATTAAGGGAAACCTGATGTCGTCTTGAGTCTTCCGCGGAGCAGGAAAGCAGGAAAAGCGGAACTCCTTTGAAAGATGGCCGCTGTCGCAACTCCCACGCTGTCCAAAACCAAAAACTCTCTCGAGGACCTCAGCGCGATCCTCCCGCCGCTGCGCGCATGTCCGGTAATCCAGTGTCTTGACTACGACTTTCAACCAGCGTTTTCATTGGGAGAGGACAGACGCCATTAATCGTCGTACTTATTTAAATAAGTACGACCCGTATCCAAACAATAAACACATATATTTAATAATAAAATAGACCATCTAACAATATATATATATATATATATATATATATATATATATATGTTTACTTTTTCAAGAAACTCTTTGATCTTTTGCTTTCCAGCTGAACTTTTGAATTTTTCCATTTTGTCTTCCATACCACATTTTCTTCTTTCTTGACTGTACTCCTCGCATTCTATCAAGTGATGTATCCTTAACCCTGTGTCACATTTGCTGCATCTTGGGTGTCTCGTTCCATCTAGTAGATAACTGTGGGTTATGCGGGTGTGACCGCATGCTGCTTAAAACATTTTTATTTTATCCCTTCTGCTGAACCCTTCTGGCCAAACATGCTTAGTTACTTCCTGGAAGAGCCTTCTGTACAGGGTGTCCTGGTTTTTCCAGAGATTTCCCCATTGTTTCTTCAGGTTATTATAAATTGCTAGTTGGTCAGAAATCCTTATTGATTCCGTGGCCGCCTCTGTAGATAGAGCTGCTGCTTTAGCTGCCATGTCCGCAGTTTCGTTTCCTGTGATGCCAGCATGCCCTGACACCCCCAGGAATACTATATGTTTACCGGTTGTATGACCGCGAAGTACCTCCTTGAAAAGTGCCTGAACTAAGCTATCTTTTGTGAATACGTTTTTAGACGAAGTCAGAGCACTCATTAAGTCGGAGCAGATAAGCCAGTTATTCCCAGTTTCTTCCACTGCGTACCTTACGGCAAATACTAAAGCCCATATTTCGGCCGTGTACACTGATGCTGCTTCAGGTAACTTCCAATGTCTTGTTTGCCTACCTGAGACTAGTGCTCACCCAACTCCATTTTCCAGTTTAGAGCCGTCGGTGTATATTCATTGGTAACCAGTGTATTTTTCTAATCTCTCCTGGAATAGCGCTTGATATATCACCGGTGTAGTTAAGGTGAGGTCTATTTTAGCTTTTAATATATACCGTGGAGGTATCCTTGATCTTGCATGCTAGGTTCGGGAGTTCTAAGTTTCCCGTAGCTACTATTTCTTCGGCTCGTATCCCGAGGGGGCGGGTTCTTGTAAGGATCCATCGGTATATCTCCCTTGTTTCTCTGGTTCTTGATTCTTTATGGAGAAAGTGGTCCGGAAACATCCTCAATTTCTCACTACACCTTAGCAGTAGTTCTTCTCTTCTTAGTGGTAATGGTAAGATGCCAGCAACATGATATAGGACATAAGATGGGGTTGTCCGTACATGCCCGTTGCTAGAAACGGCAACTTTTTTATTAGAGATGGTCTTCAAGAAGTGTATACCTGCACACCATAATCAAATTTGGGTGTAAAAGCGAGAGCTTTTACTAGTACTTCTTGTTCGGCTCCATACCTTTGGTTAGCCATTACTCTAATTACATTAAGTACCTTTTTTGACGATTCTACCAGCTGGCTGATGTGTTGGCGCCAACGCAGTTGTTTGTCTATTATTAGCCCGAGGAATCGTATGTCTTCTTTATATGCTATGTTAATACCATATAGAAATAGGGGAGGTTCTTTATGTGGTTTTCTGAGCCTACAGAAATGTATCACTGATGTCTGTTGAGGGGGGGGGGGGTAAAAATATGAAACCTCTCATTTTAGCTTGTGCTATAATAGTAATTGCCTCTTTTACCTGATTTCCAACTTCCATAAGGTCAGGTCCCCTAGTAATAATAATGTTTAAGTCGTCTACGTACAGAGCCTTCGTTATATTGGTTACTGTATTAAATATAATCACTTTTAATAAATTTTGCCTTTTTAGGGTCATTTATAATAATAAACACTTTTTCTCCTTTTCAGTAGCAATGTTCGCTTTCGGTTTTTTTTTACCAATACTAATATCAATAACATTAAAAAATAATTTAAAATAATGTGTACTATGTTGTATTTCATAAATTAGATAAAGTTAATAAATAACTTGTAATTGCAGTGTCAAATAAATCAACATAACTTTTTTAATAAAATAATAAATAAGATACACAGTTTGTAACGGTTGGTATTCTGGGTCAATTTTCTATTCACAATTATTGGTTTAAACATTGTGGAAAATTATTGTTCAGGTTGGCAAATTATGATTTTTCTTGGTGGTTCATTAAAGTTTTGATTACGTAGGTCTGGAGAAAGCCAAATTACGATTTAATTTTTTTCATTTCTACTTTGAGTTTTTATAAGTTCTTTTTTCCCGCCTTTTAATAATATAAATTAGACAGTTTGGTTTTTTTTTTGTTGTCTGTGGAGGTACGCCATGCTGGTTCTGACCAGGGCAGAGGCTCTCAGAACGGCGCAGCGTGGTGGCCGCCGGCTTTCGCCTCCAGTCAAAAATATTATGAAATCAGTTTAGATAATTTTCATTGCCTCAAAATTAGAGTTTGAGGAGCACCAGTTATGCCTTAGTTTATTCACCTTTTTATCATTAATTTATTTATTGGTTTTAGGAGTAAACACGACTTAAAAGTAACATATTTTATCTTATCTAATAAGCGATAGAAAAATTACGTGTTAGCTTCTATGGAATATTAATAATATGGTCATTAATTGTCTTTACCGTCTGCGCTGAAGGACTTGGTTTTGCCATGAGAGTTGAGGTGCCTTATGCCGTCATATTGGACGTTGAAGAATGGGATGAACATTTTACTCATACCTCCGACAATGGCCATCTTCACTTGACCGGTTTCCACCATCCTAGCTGCTGTTTGAATCACCTCTATCGATCCCGTCCAAGAGGACATTAAATTAGCACTGGGACCTAATCGTAAAAGAAAAATTAAAGCAATAAGTTAAGAGCAAATTTAAGATGCTCGATAAATTTAATCAAATACCTATTGCTAAATAATATAGTTAGCAAATTTATATGTTATACATGTCATCCCTGTTCAGATGCACACATTTCTTTAGACATCTGAAATATTATTATAATTTCTTCTAAACAATGTGTTGAGTTTTATCGAAATTTACTAAGCAGATAAGCCACTATATGTCTTCACAGATATTATTTTGGATTCAGGTAACCATAAAACGTGAATGAAAATATTTTATCATTAATTCTATTACCGCATATATGAGAAAGTTAAAAACATAATCAATATTACATATAAATCAATAAGTTACCATTCAGATTAAAGAAGTAAGATATTCTGTTGGCATTCATACAAGAAGCGTAAGCAAGTAAGCTACCGGAATTGGAGCTGCATGCCATAATAGCTTCAGTAGATTCACTAATCATGTTTGTTGTATAAACTGCTGTTTTTGACCCCTTTAACGTCTTAGGGTTTATACCTAAACAATAACAATAAACATTTCAAATTAATTTAGTTATCTGTCGATCGTAAATGTACTGCTAGACATGACAGTTATCAAGTGTCATGACAAAAGCAACTTTGTAATGTTCAGACTCAGTATTCTGTGTCTAACCAGCAGTTCAGTAAAACACTGCTTAACGTGGCAATTAAAGAGAATATTATCACAAAGTTTAAAGAAGTTTGGCTACTAATAGTGGAGTGTTGGGCGGAGGTACAAATGGTAAGAAAACTTACCGTCCCATAATAGCACGCTGGACTAAAGTGTGGAGTGCGGGGAACTATGGTGAGCTTAAGAATTGTGCATATGAGATTAAAAAATAGAAATAAGTAAGATAGACAAGATAAGTCATGGCATCTAGGTCACCTTGGATGTCAATTAATTGAATCACCGGGTTTACGATGTTTTCGGACGGTGGTATTGAAAAAAGAAGAGTCGGTCCCTTGAAGAAGATCGGTGCCAGTAGTGGTTAAATTTTAATAGCAAAAGGTCGTTAAATTTTGATATAAAAAGGTCGTTAAATTTTGATAGCAAAAGGTCGTTAAATTTTGATCGAAAAATGTCGTTAAATTTTGATAGCAAAAGCACGGCACTTAAAGAAGAGTTCCAAGTTAACTTTGAAAAACAATAATATACCGGAAAATTTACCTGCAGTCCTGCAGGCCAGAGACTTCTAAGCGGAAAAAACGGGGATAAGGTCGAAGTCTATGAGTGAAGTAGGATGCTGTGCAACGAACCAGTAGCGCTGGGGAAGGGATACAGTCGTATGTTTTGTAGACCAATTAGAAGGCGGGATCGTCAACTGTGGTGTTGCTAAAGTTAATGGTGTTGCTAGGGTTATAATTTAGAACATACGTGCATATAGATATAGAAAGATATAGTAAATAATATTCTTAAATCCACCAAATAGTATAACACAGAATATAATCCATGAGAATGCATGTATAAAGAAGTGTGGCTACTAATACCCATACGATTCTAATTTCATTAAGCCATATTTATTATCTATTAATATATTTTTTTATTATACACTACTATAACAAATTCGTGTTGACTCAAAACTTAAATAGGGTGGCACAAAAGTATGGTAACCCCAGAATAACTCATCAGAAAAGCTGTATTTCGAAAAATGTTTCTTACAAACGTTTCAGGATTTTTCCCTAGCTATTCAATGGTGACCTTGGATTTCACCTTGATCTTCCCCTTTAAGGTTATTTGAAGGTCAACTTCGTTATTATAAATGGGAACCCCCATTTCTTATTGCTGATTTAAAAAAAAAAAAGCAGGGAATTTTACGTAAAATATGACCTTCACCATGTCTTTGACCATGACCTTCAAGGTCAAAATTGTTTTCCAATTAGAACTTCTACTTTTTATTGTGGATTGCAAAATAGCAGCATTTTACCTTCAACCACGTCCTACACCCACAACCGACCATTGCCTACACCTCATCCTAGACTATGACCTTTAAGGTCATTTAAACCCTTCCCTCCCCCCTTTTTTTATTATTATTATTTTTTTTTTTTTTGTCCTTAAAGGCCATGGTCAAGGACGAGGTGTAGGCCATAGTCGACTGTGGGTGTAGGACATGGTTGGAGGTAAAATTAGGCTATTTGCAATCCACAATAAAAAGTAGAAGTTCAAATTGGAAAACCAATTTTGACCTTGGAATGACCTTAAGGTCATGGTCAAAGATTGGTTAAGGTCATATTTTACGTAAAATGTCCTGCTCTTTTCAAATCTGCAATAAAAAAATGGGGTTCCCATTTAAAATAACGATGTTGACCTTCAAATAACCTTGAATGGGCAAGGTCAAGGACAAATCCAAGGTCGCCATTGAATAGCTAGGGAAAAATCTTAAAACTTTTTTCGAAAAAATGCATTTCTGACGAGTTATTCTGGGGTTTCCATACTTTTGTGCCACCCTTAATATGACTCTATACTTATCATTAAGTGTAACCATAAAGGCGGCGTTTTAAAGAAACCACCTTGATGCTCCGACAAATACGACGGACAATGAGCCAGTGGCCACCCAAGCAGCTCGACGGAAGAGGGGATTAATCCTCCTCCATCCGCAAATATCCCATCTAACCCCAGTATCATATTTGTAACATTCGTTACTCAGAGCATTGGACAAGTTTGTTTTATTAAACACCTATAGTGATTGGTTTGCCAATAGTAGCGCACAGAAAGTCTGTACCTACTTCTTTAGATTGTTACTCCCCTTTGTTATTTTTAGAATATAAATGACGTTGACTGTATAAGTATTAATACGAAGGGATATTTATTCCAATGTACTTTGGGACAAAGGAATATCACACTTCTATTTTTATAGATCATTCCGTACACCTTCTTTAGATTGTTACTTTACTGTGATTTTTTTATAAGGGGAGTAACAATTTAAAGAAGTGCCGAAAGTCCTTCTGAATTTTAACTGTCTCCACACATTTAAAATTGAATAAAATCAAGTTTGACCGCACCGGGAATCGAAACAGGTCCAAAAAAACCACACTTCCTAAGCTGTATAATAATAGGACGCGAGAATGTGCCACACTGTTGGACGTATCACTCGCTTACTGCACTTTATAATCGATTGGCTTTAATAATTAAATGTTATCAATAATAAACAGAGTTTTTCTTTCTGAATGATACGTTACCTGCGTCGCAGATAGCTTCGTAGGTTCCCTTGATTAAATATTTGTTGTCACAATTAACGACTTTGGGGGGAACACCAAAGAACGCATGATCAATTTCACGCGTATCTGTTATAGAACCCACATAAAGTGGCTTGACCTTATCTCCTGCAACAAAAAGCATCAAATTACAACACATAGCTGGATGTTTAATTCTTTTATTTATAATATATGTCTAATTAATTAATCTTATTGTTATTAAAATGGTAATATACGAATTCAATAAAACGTTACATTTATCATTTACTAGAATAACCAAGTAAAGGTGTGCTTTCCTACAATGCGTCAGACGCGCGCAGCTGACACGAATGGGGTAAACGTGGCTGACGTGATTTTTTTTTCTCTTGAGTCTGAGTTAACATGTAAAGTTAAAGTATACTTATTTAGTGAATCGATGATGATAATTAATATAAGTGGTTCAGGCTCAAATATTATAATAGTAAATAAATGACCTTTCCAAGTAAAAAAAACAAAACAATACTAATATAATCAGATCTAGCCAATAGTTATTTATGCACCAAGGGAAGATACAAAGTCATTAAAACTTGAGCGTTTAGGTTGGTTCCCGAGGTGTAGCCGAGGGAGTTATTTAGTTGGTTCCTGAGGCCACGCGAGGGAACCATGAAGTTTATCCAGAGGCACAGCCGAGGGATGTAATAATATCGAGGGTACTATGACTTTTTGTAAAAGATGATTTTTCCTCAAGAAGATAGAAAAAAATGATGGCATACGAGTCTGCAAGACAGTGAGACATTTTCATGTAACGCTTTTTGGTGTCGTTTTTTGGTAACGCTTTCCGAGTTTATGTGCCAAAGTAAAGACATGAAAATGTCAAAAAATCGAGCGTGCTGATTCTTGCGTTTGTAAATTAGGAATTAAATTGAACATAATATGTTCATGTGTGCACGAAGAAAGAAAGTACTTTTCTTCTTTTTCAGTTTATTAGGAAGTAATCTTTAAGCTTCTTCACCCATATTTTTATAATAAATACAACAAAATTATAGTATAACAAAAAATAAATAAATAAATAAATAAATACGTGTGGTGTCGCGGTATGAACACCCGGTAGGAACGAAGTTCCTTACATTTTTTATTAAATATAAAATCACACTGACAGTACATATACGTTGCTAACTATTTTGACGTTTGTTGACCGTATTGTTTGTTTATGTTATCACTTGAATAAAAGTGGAAAGAAAGTTGTTATCGCATGGATTAAAGGTCACATAGGCATAGAATTCAACGAGAGAGTCGATGCTTTAGCTAAAGAGAGCAGTATAGATGAGGAGCTTGCCATGTTGTATGGAAACCAGTATCCAGTACCTGCAAATGATCTTTATAGGGAAATAAACTGCTTGGCACTGCAGCAGTGGAATAGGTGGTACAAATCCACCACTGCAGGCTCTTTTTACAAATTAATACAAGGTGAAGTATGATCTTATCCCTGGTTTAAAGGAATTGATGAACATAGGAGGATGATAACAACAATTAACCGTCTCAGAGCTAATCACGGCATTTGTAAGGCATATTTACATAAGACTCAATTAGAAAATTATTATTAGTAAAATTATTACATAAAACTTAGTACAAAAATCCCTTGATCAGCTTATGAGCAATATTATTTTATTACATCAATTTATACTACAGTTTTACTGGTTAATAATTTAACACAGTTGACGTTGTCAATTTCTGACGATTCTCTTGGTGCACTTTCCATTTTAAATAATATACGAATACTTTTCTCAATGATAGAGACAATAATTGAAAAAAAAGCGTTGTTTTGTGGTAAATAGCGAGTTTGACAGGAAGAAGGCTTAAGAGAGAGAGAGAGTATAGTGAGAGAGAGATGGAAAGATAGAAGAGTTGGGATTGCGCACGAAAGGATACCAAACGAAGTTACCAAACGTTAAAACGTTAAACGTTAAACGTTAAACGTTAAAGTTACCAAACGAAAGGTTACCAAAAGAATAGTAGAGGGGGAATTCCTCTACATTCTTATTCCACCTAAACTAACTACAAACCCTACACTTCGGGCATATACTTTTTAAAATTGTAAAATATATCACGTCACTGTAAAGAAACTGCTGCTTGTATCAGGTTGAAATTTTACATGCCTGTTTCAATTGTACTTTAGACGATGTGTATGAAGTTTTATTAAAATCGTTACGTTAAAACGTAAGATAACGGTAAAAACGTTGTTTTCTTTATTTAAAACGTTTAGATCCGCTTTAATAAATTTAGCAATCTTTATCACTTCATAGCAGAGTCGGTGTTCGTTTTACTAAAAAAAATTATTTATAAAAGTAGTTTGTCTCATTAAATAGATAAAGTTAGAATTTTTTCCCGTCCTAAAATTCCAATTTTTTAGCGTGATCACCGTCACGCTAAAAGCTTTTGTGACGGTGATTTTGTGACGATTATTTTGTGACGGTGATTTTAGTCGTTTTTTTCGGATTCACTCCCGGGCTCGAACGTGCCTTATGGCACTTTATTGGACAAATTTATTGGAACTTCAATCCAATAAATTTTATGTATGTATGTTTATTAGGAATAAGATTCTCCCCTTATGGCGTTTGTCCGGTGCAAATCGGAGCAGTATGAAGTTGTAGTTGAGAGAGTGGTTGGGAGCATGAGGGACTGCTGGAGCGGTAGTGAGAAGCGAAGAGAGGAAGTCGGGGTGTCGGGGTGTAGAGCCAGTTACGTGCAAGGTGAAGGTGTAGTAGCGCCTACGATGGAGAGCCCGCCAGGAGAAGGCTCTTTCTCTAAACCACTACTTACTACCACCTACCTCTTTCTAACCTCCTGTTACGTGGGTAAAGATTTTTGGTGTCGTTATTTTTTGTAACGCTTTTCGAGTTTATGTGCCAAAGACAAGACATGAAAATGCCAAAACAAGAAATAAAACTTTTCAATAAATCTTTATATATACACATACCTATATAAATTTACTAGCTGGATACCCGTGCTTTCTTTGATATTTTAATTTGATACGATTATAAACTAACATCAAGAAACATTTTTATTATTTACTCTGTGAGAATATCTAGATTCTAACCCTTCCACTTATTTCTATACCCCTCTTTGATAAGATAATTTGCAAATATCCCAAATTTACCGCCCTCCTAAATGAAAATATGACAAAACTGTACATAACAACAATTCCTGTACTCCTAAAGAGCTTTTCATCGATAAGCATCATAAAGGGTAGTCATTAGATTTTTATAGAAAACATACATACATACACACACATACACACATACGTTGACTTTTATATATATATATATATATATATATATATATATATATATATATATATATATATATATATATATATATATAGAGAGAGAGAGAGAGAGAGAGAGAGAGAGATAAATAAATCTTTAAAAGCTTTCGATTTTAACTATTTTAAAACAAAGAAAAAAGTTTTATAACATCTTATAGTAAATATATACAGGTCAAGTGAGTGCTAGTCAGCACACAGCGAGGGTCCACAGGTAGGCAACCCTGTATAGTTTAAGTAGTACCCTATTGCTATTGATGGTGTTTTTTAAAATGGTAAAAAAACATAATCAAACTTCTGATAATGTATTTTTTTGCCACTGAACCGGACTACAACCATATAAATACATCGAGACCATAATTATAAAAAAAACGTATTTTGTCAATAAAAAATAAAATAATATTTTTTTTCGATATTTCCAAATTTGTATCTTTACTTTTGGTCGAAGAATGTTCAGGAATTTTTTCAGATATTTTGCACTTCACATAAGCGAGATAGAGGGGGGGGGGCACGTTTCAAACCCACTTCAAACTTGCCTACGCTCGCCCAATTAAAGTTATAACCAAAGAATTATATATTTTTGTAATCAGCTCGACGTACCCTTTCATAATATAATACTCCTCACGGTGTCGAAAAAAAATAAAAAAAATTTAACCCTTAAGTTTTTTTACCCTAATTTTTTTGAATAATATTTCTTTTAAGTCGCTATATTTTTAAAATATGTGGGTAGGTACAAGACACATACATGCCAAATTTTAAAGAGATCGGACGAAAGGTGTAGCCGTGAGAGCAGGCGACAGGACGGACGGACAGACACAAGGAGGAAAATATAAGGGTCCTTGGTTTTGCCAAGGACACAAGCAGGAAAATAATTTAATGTGCCATTCGCGCAACTCATTTTTACCTACCTCCCTTATTTTTACTTTCCTCCCTTATTTTTACTTCCCTCCCTCATTTTTACCTACCTCCCTCATTTTTACTTTCCTCCCTTATTTTTACTTTCCTCCCTCATTTTAACTTTCCTCCCTTACTTTTACATTCCTCCCTCATTTTCACAACAAGACTGTGATGGGATCCATTCCTCCCTATAAACTGATGGAAGAAAAAATATTAATATTGAGTGTATTTTTTTTATAACAAATAGACTATTTGAACAACTTTCTATTATGTTGTCTGGTCATGTACATGGTACATAATGAGAAAATCTAAAATCAAAAACAGGTATAAAATAAAATTAAAGAATGAAAATAGAAATAAATATTATAACTAATTAATAGAATAATCAGTTGCCAGATAATAAAGCAGAAACTATTGATATTATATTAATAAATAGAAACTTCTACAAAGCGTTAAGCTTGGGCAAAGGAATTTGTGTTTGGGGAGTTTCATTTCTCTAGCAAGGAGTAAAAGCTCCATCAACGTCGCAGTGTTTTTATTTTTTTGAAGGCTCTTCAAACTCAGCGGAGGGCGTTTCAACACTCTATATTCAATAACTCGTTAAACCTAATTTACATTCTTCTCAACAGTAACTACTAAACTATAATTACTTTGTAACGAAAACACTGTTCGACCCCATTTCCATTTACCCATAAAAATAAATAAAAAATAAAATCTAAGTTGGCAATTCGTGTGTTTAATGTAAATCTTAATCTCTGCTCAGGACTTCATCACTGTTGTGTCCCTTGACACATATATTATTCTGGTTGCTAGGCCAGGGAGTTTATGTATATTATTATTAATGTCAGCCTATTGGACATATTGTTCTTGTTATTGTATTATGCTAAATATAATTCTTATGTATTACGTTTGTGCAGTTATTATAGTGTAAAATGCGAACGAAACATGGTGGCAGCGGTAAAACTTTAAACGTGAGTGTGAATTTGTTGTTTTATTGTTAATAATTTGTTTTTGTTGAGTTTGTTTTGATTTTGAGTGTCAAAAAAAAAAGAGAAGTAAACAATGAGCAATGCCAAAGAAAAATCGAATGTTAAATTTGAAGAAATAAAGGAGGTATGTTCTAACTCGACGAGTTATTCGGGTAATTCGGTATCGCCACCAGAGCAATTCACGTTTCGAAGTGAAGACTGGCCTCGCTGGCTTAAACGATTCGAACGATATCGGATATGTTCGGGACTGTCGGAGCAGTCCGAGGGGCGGCAAGCCAACACGTTTTTATGCGTTATGGGTGGTGGAGTAGATGATGTGTTAGAAGCTATAAAACCAACCGAGGAGGAGTTAAATTCGTTCAGTTCTTTGGTAGTACGCTTTAATAACTATTACGTCAGTAAGAAGAACATAATCTACGAACGCGCTAAATTCAACCGCCGAGTACAGGCTCCCGAGGAACCAGTGGAGTGTTTTATTCAGGAGTTGCACCGATTAACATCAACTTGCGAATATGGGGCGTTGCGTGAAGAACTGATCCGTGATCGCATTGTGGTCGGTATTCGGGACAGCAAGTTGTCTGAAGTATTGCAAATTGACGCGGACCTGACCCTTGCTAAGGCGGAGCGAAAAGTCCGGCAAACTGAAGACGTAAAACGCCAACAAGCTGTTGTTCGGGGCAATCACTCTGAGTTAGGCGAGGTAGATCGAATCAAAGATTCGCTGAACCAACCTCAAGACATGAACACACGAGACCAAACGTGTGAACAAAAGTGTACCTCGTGCGGACGCACGCATGCCCCTAGACGCTGTCCTGCGTGGAAGTCCCCGTGTAGCCGATGCCACTTAAGAGGTCATTGGGCAAAATGCTGTCGCGGAAGAAGCAAGAAGGTCGACTACGCCTACGGACAACATTCGGACAGCGAGGAAGGTTCGGAAGCCAGTCACTATCTAGGAGCGGTCGGGGCATCGGGAGCTGATCCGTGGAAAGCCAAGATTAAACTACTGGGACAACAAGCAGAGTTTAAACTTGACACAGGGGCTGATGTCACAGTGATAGGGGTTAAACTGTATCACCGTCTAGGGTCACCTAAATTAAAACCGGCGGATAAAGTGTTGTACGGACCGACCGGAATGAGGATAGAGGTGAGAGGAAGGTTTTGTTGCTCTCTGAAGTGGAAGAAGGCTCTTATAGAAACGATGTTGTACGTAGTTAAGGAACCACAAGAACCACTTCTTGGTAGAGGGGATATAACTTCCTTAGGTATGTTAGCGTGGCTAAACGCGTTGAAACAAGTCTCACCAGAAGAGGAAAAGAAATCCCTATTTGAAGGATTGGGCAAACTGGATGGCGAGTACCAGATTAAGCTAAAGGAGGGATACAGGCCGTATTCGATCAAGGTCCCAAGGCGTGTAGCTTTTCCCCTTCTACAGAAAACCAAGGAAGAACTACTTCGATTAGAGAAAGAGGGAGTCATATCGCGAATAGAAAGACCCACAGAGTGGTGTGCGTCATTCCTAAACCGGATGGGTCGGTTAGAATATGCGTAGACTATACTGAACTAAATAGAGCAGTGATGAGAGAGCGTCATATACTACCATCAGTCGAACAATGTGTGGCTACAATTGGGGAAGGTGTTGTGTTTTCGAAGCTAGATGCCAAAACAGGGTACTTTCAAATAGGACTAGAGGAAGGTTCTCGCCCGCTTACAACGTTTCTTACCCCATTTGGAAGGTTTATGTTTAATCGGTTACCCATGGGCATCACCAGCGCCAGCGAACACTTTCAACGAAGAATATCCGAGGCCTTAGAAGGAGAAGAGGGAGTAGTCAACCTGGTGGATGACGTGCTGGTGGTAGGTAAAACCTTGGAGGAACACGATCGTCGTCTGGCAAGGGTTTTAGACCGGCTGCAGAAGGCAGGAATAACCTTAAATCAGAGGAAATGTCAGTTCAGGAAATCGGAAGTAAAGTTTCTAGGTTACGTGGTCGGGGCAAAGGGTTTATCGGTAGATCCTAGCAAGGTGGAAGCTATCGTGAAAATGCCGAGGCTAAAGGATGGCAAACAATTAAGAGGGTTCCTTGGAATGGTAACGTACCACTTGCGATTCTTACCCCATCTGACAGACACGGCGGCCCCTTTGCGTGACCTCCTGAGCAAAGAAAACAATCTGAACAACTGGGGAAAGGCACATGAATCAGCCTTCGAAAAAGTGAAGCGGCAGTTAACAAGCCCTCCAGTGCTAGCTTTGTACGATCCAAAGAAGATTACACGTGTGTCAGCGGACTCTTCGTCTTATGGACTGGGAGCGGTGTTAGAGCAACGGCAACCCCACGGGGAGTGGAGACCAGTCCATTTTATTTCACGTACTTTAAGCGAAACTGAGAAGAGATATGCCCAAATAGAAAAAGAAGCCCTAGCTTGTACCTGGGCCTGTGAACGCTTCTCCTGCTACCTTCTGGGTCTGGCCAGGTTCCAACTTTTAACCGATCATAAGCCCTTGTTATCGTTGTTAGACACCAAGCCGATGAGTGACTTGTCCCCTCGGTTACAAAGGTTTCGAATGAGGTTAGCTAACTTTAGTTTTGAGATATGTCATGTGCCTGGAAAGTCTTTGTACACGCCAGACACGTTGTCGCGAGCACCCTCTGTGATGACTAAGTACGCCAGTGATGATGAAGAGGAGCAGCTCCTAGTGATGGCCTTGAGACAAGGCTTGCCAATGTCGGACTAGCGGTTAGGTGAAGTACGGCAAGCACAAGAGGTGGACCCGGTGTCGCGACGACTTCGTGGATATATCGACAAAGGGTGGCCCCGAATCGACGAATTAGAACCCGACCTAAGACCTTATTATGCTTACAGAGGAGATTTGGTCGTGTCAGGAGGGTTGATAACTAAGGACCGAAGGGTCTTCATTCCTACAAGTTTGCGCAAAGAAATTCTGGGGCGACTGCATTCGGGTCATCTAGGAATGTCGTGGTCGAGCCAGGGAATCAGTATGGTGGCCATGCCTTTCGAGTCAGCTCAAGAATTTGGTGGAAAACTGTGAAGCGTGCATTGAAAAAAGAAACACACCAGTTGAACCGTTGACTCCTACGGATCTTCCCGAGAACCCTTGGATGATGGTTGGGATAGATTTGGCTACAATTCGAGGAAAGGAGTATTTGGTGGTGGTGGATTATTTCTCGCGATACCCCGAAGGGTTCGCGATGAAAACAGTCAACAGGTAATTGGTCGTCTAAAAAATTTGTTTGGACGTTTAGGTGTTCCAAATATTGTCCGATCGGACAATGGTCCGCAGTTCCGGTCCGAGGAATTTAAGGAATTTGCGAAAACCTACGGATTCAGACACATTACCAGTAGTCCTTTATTTGCCCAGAGCAATGGACAAGTTGAGGCAGCAGTCAAGGCCGTGAAGAATGTGCTGTTGAAGGAGGGAGATCCTAACTTAGGACTACTGGCATATCGTAGTGCACCCAGTGATGGCCGTCCAAGTCCAGCGGAGCTACTCATGGGAAGAAAACTGAGAACCACAGTCCCTATGTTGACCAAGCACTTACAACCTAAAACCGTAAAGCTTAAGTCTTTCAGAGAGAAAGAAGAAAGGAGAAGGTGTCAATACAAAACTAGATTTGACGAACGACATCGAGTAAGGAACTTACCACCATTGGCAATTGGGCAAAGGGTTTGGATACCGGACCAGCAGCGCTATGGCCGAGTGGTAAAAGAGTCGGGAGAACCACGGAGCTGGATTATAGAAACGGATCGGGGGACCATTCGACGCAACCGAGCGCAGTTGATTCCTGCTCCCAATCGTCCTGAATCCTCACGAGATTTGGAATATGAACCCGAACCTGAAGATTCTGGCGATGACTGTGCAGCTACTATACCCTCTGCTACACCTTCCGCAGGACCACAAATCGACCGGAATCCCGTCATCGTTCCTCCAGGAGCCACCCGGACGCGTTATGGACGTTTATCAGTGCCTCCCAAGAGATACTGTCCCACACCCTAGAAAAAGGAAGATGTTGTGTCCCTTGACACATATATTATTCTGGTTGCTAGGCGAGGGAGTTTATTTATATTATTATTAACCCATTAGTGCTCAAATTAATTTTTTTTGAGAAATTTTTGTGATCAATGAATATGTTATTCTATTACCCCTATTATATAAGGGAAAAATACAATTTTTCAAATATATTCATTTATCTTGCCCCCAGGGGGCGTACCATATATGGTACGCTGGGCACTTGCGGGTGCTCAATAAAATAATTAAAGAGGTAAAAAAGACACATGTTTATCTCTTTAATAGAGTAAAAAATACTTTATTGTTGGTTAAAAAAAATATGTCTAGAAGAAATAACTATGAAAAATAAAAATAAAAAATAAGGAATAATCATAATTTATTTTTATATTATTATATATTTTTATATTATTATATATTTTTATATTATTGTTTTCACTATTATACATGTTTCTTTTTTATAATTATTATTATTATAATTATTTTTAGTAATAATATAAATTTATAAGTGTGACGTAAAAATGATTTATGAATGATAAGTAAAAACAAAACAATCGACACAGAGGCCTACATCGCATTTTTTTTACTGCATTGTGTTCGAGCTTTGGTTTGGCACATATTTCCAGCGCAACGACGCCTTTTCTGCCCAGCAATCTTCACAATTAGGTGATCATTTCCATCTAATCTTTCAGAGGTGTAAGGATGAGAGCTTAGAGAATCTCTCTGGACTTTTGGGAAGATTTTTGTAAACTTCCAGGTAATGGATTGCAATTTCTCTTCGAAATGCCAGCTGATGAGAAAATTAATTTCCACATTTTTTAAACATAATCCATGGGTTGTTTATAGTACCATCTAATAGCCAATAAAAAAGTGTCCAAATCCACTTTCTGTTACGAATTCATGCTCTACAACAGCTGGTGTTTCGGTCCATTTGATCGGTACCCATGTATTTATTATAGCAATAAAACATTTTAGGTCTTTTAACCAGAATATGTTTTTTATCTTTGTGGGAGCACCTTATTACAGAAGACCATGGAGCAACACTAACCGTATTTGAAAAAACGCTAACAACCAAGTTTTCTTTCCAACGGCATAGGATGATCCCCCTTTTTTTTTTACTAATTATTGACTCGTATTCTTCTTGATTTTTACTGTGGACGTTTGAATTTTTTATGAGACAATCATTTGGAATGCGATTATACCTAATAGTACCAGTGCTGCCTCGAATATATTATGGTTGAAAAACGTTAGAAGATTATAGCTGGTGAAAAGATTGTCAAATGCAAAATTAAATAGAAAATGTCTGATGTCACTAGGAAAACTTCTAATCATTCCTACCAGTGGAGCAGCAGTTTTTCCAAAACGTTTCTCGCGATTAGAATTAACCGTCACCGATTTACCTTGATATATCAGACATTCAATAAGGTAGCCATCATATGTGTTTAACGACAACACCTTATAACCAAACCGGATACGATTTCCTCTGATGACCTGTTTTAAACCATGATGACCATAATATTTTATCATACATTCCTCGTATGATAGCTCTTGCTCAGGGATAAAATATTCCATAAATCATCATTGCAAATATTTACAGAGCG
Organism: Gerris lacustris; assembly: GCA_951217055.1. Taxonomy (NCBI): domain Eukaryota; kingdom Metazoa; phylum Arthropoda; class Insecta; order Hemiptera; family Gerridae; genus Gerris; species Gerris lacustris. The sequence continues at coordinate 4,930,797 of OX578279.1, forward strand.
GAAGAATTTTCCACAGCTTATCTTCATTTGCTGGGTCTAACGGTTAACAAAATGTAAATATTTTAAAATTTTCTCAAACCGATTTCTTCTCATTGCATCAGTCACCAAGGTGAAATAGCAATCAGGGGTATTTTCCCAATACCTCCTTTTTGATGGTACTGACACATAACCACAAAACATAAGAATGTTGACTAACGAAATCGTTAGTGACAGGTAGAGTCAGAAAAGTATTCAAATTTGCATAGCGATTGGTTTTCTCTCTTATATAATCTATCATCTCATCATCCAAAAACAACTCAAATAATTTAACTGGAGATTTGTTAGAATATCCATCATAAACATAGAATATCCAACATACTTCAGACTTCTAATTTACTAATTATAAAAGAAAAACTAGATTTCTAAAAAAATATTGCATTTTGTTGAAAAAAATACCAGTAAAAAGTCTTGCTACTATAAGAGCCCAGCGTACCATATATGGTACACTAAAATTCAACCATAGATAAAAGCCATCAAAAAACAATAAAAAATTACAAAATGCATATCTACATTTCAGTCACACATTATGAAGTTGAAGCAATAGGTTTTTCTTCTAAATATATTTTTATAATATCCTAAATTTTCTTGGCATCCACGGAGTCCATAAAGATTCTGGAGAAAAAAAAGTATTCAATTTAAAATTTGATTTTTAAACTGGTTACATACTTAGAACTGCCAATGAAACAACTGAATAATAATTTTCAAACCTTTCTAGTTAGTTATAATTACTTTCTTAATTATTTTGGTTCAAAGTTCACCAAGATATGTGAATCTGAAAATACCCCTATTAGCGTACCATATATGGTACGCTGGGAACTAATGGGTTAATGTCAGTCTATTGGACATATTGTTCTTGTTATTGTATTATGTTAATGCGGCTAAATATAATTCTTATGTATTACGTTTGTGCAGTTATTATAGTGTCAAATGCGAACGAAACAATCACTTACCAATTTTCATCTCCATACTTTCGTCTCGAGTGATCAAGTTCTCCCCAGCGTAGCTTTTCGTTTCCAGTTCTTGGATGGAAGAGCATTGCGGGAACACTCCCGAAATGCCGGAAATTACCACTTCGAACTTTTTTACCATCTTCAGCTATTGACGAGCAAAATGTAATGACCTAAAACAAAAGCACATCAATTTTAGGGTTACTTTACTATAATATACAGATATATTTTGTTTGAAATAAGATATAGGAGCGTCTCTGGATCTGAAAACGTGTAAATCCATCAAAAATAATACCGAAGTTTCGCACCATCACAATACTTCTCAATACTTTCTCTTTATATGAGAAAGTAAAAATAAAGCTAAAGGAATAGTATTTTACTGTAGAAATAATATGGAAGTACTGCAATTACGGAATAGGCCAAATTTAGGATGTAATAGAATTTTACTTTAAATTAAAATAAAAAATAAAGAAATAAAAATGTATCTTCTATTTATGGATCTGCTAAAATTAAGATTAAAAATTATTTCAATAATTTGAATACATTTCTCATTAATAACAATATAACTAATCAATTTCTAATTGAAGACACAAATTTAAATATAGACTGACGAAGATTCTGTAATTAAAACTGATTATTTAAATTTAATCTAAATGGAACATAATATGTAAATGAAATGACAAGACAAGACATTGGTTCACATGCATTGACCACATTATGATAAAATACAATAATTTCAATGAATTATTGCAACCCTATATTATTCACAATAAAGTCTCTGTCCTCTATCCGACTCAACTAACAATAAAATTAAACAAACAAAAATACTACAAATACGCGGCACAAAAGTATATTAAAAAAACAAAACAAATTACGTGAAAACCATTTATCACGAAACTGAGGGGACCGAAATATTTTTTCGTGTTAAAAGAATTTTGTGATAAACGATGCATACAAAAAAAACTCACTAACATTTTCAATGTCAAATATAAATTGTTATACCTTAAGTACAAACATGTGTATGTATGTAATAAAAATCGGTCCCAGACAATTCAGACTAACTTTCTCACATAAGAGTTCATAATTACTTAGCCCAGTGTTTTCCATTTATTAGTTTTTGTAGGTAAAGTTTAATTATTATTGAACATAATTTTTATTGGAAATATATCATAAAAATAACTTCTCCTCGGCAGGGAATCGAACCTGGCCCCTGGCGTTTAAAGCAATTTTCTCGGGAACTAGATTTTTTCAGGGAAAAAAGGTTAAATGTTTTTAAATTTAAATGTTTTAGATTTTTTTTAATCAAAATCGTCCGAACCGTTTTCGAAAAATATTTTTTTTCTCGTTTATCTTTGTTTTTGGGTAGTAGTGCCCCCAAATTTGAAGCTAAAATTAATTTCTCTATTTTGCCTTGGGGTATGATTTTTCTGAACATGTATGTCAAATTTCGTCGAATTCGGCCCAGTAGTATAATAGGCTCTAGGTGTCTGCACAGACAGACATTTTTTTGGACTCAGGAGACATCAAAATGTGTAAATCTATAAAACCTCAAAATCGAATTTTCGCGTCATTAAAATACTTTCTCTTTATATGAGAAAGTAAAAATTAATAAAAATAGGCTGCCAATTGGTGTGGCACATAGCTTCGTCGACTCCTATCACGTACTTTATTGATTTTATTCTCTTACAAGGCATTATTGTCTCATTCTTTTGTTTCTCCTGTTATTTTAATCACGAATGAAGTATCAATTTAGCAAAAATTAAAGAGCGCAGACGGTTCAAATTAATCTGGGGCTATTTGCGGGTTACATTCGATAAACTATAAAAGTTTCATACAAATCAGATAAGTACTTTTGAACCTATTGTATAGGAGTAAATAAGTGTACTGTTGTGTGCTTGTGGAAGAGAAACAAATGAACTCAGAAGGTGAAACTTATATGGATCCAACAATGAGCTAATCATGACCTAGCATCCAAATTTGATTAAAATCAGACGAATAGTTTTAATTCTTTGCGATATTTCAACCCCTCCCCCCCCTTGGGTCATTATCAAGCATTCCTTAAATCCATGAATTCCTCAACAATTTTATTCTATTATAATTCTCTATCTATACTAATTATTTATAACAGTTTCAATCAAATGTGTTTCTTCAAATGTGTGCGACACATCATTGCATTTTACGACTATTTTTAAGCAATTACAAGTAATAATTGAATTATATATAACAACTTTATAGATAACAAAACACATATACTCAAGGCTCGATTTGAGGCGGAACGCGGCGGAACGGCGTTCCGGGACCTCTCTCTCTGATAAATAAAAAATAAAATTATTGGAACGAAGATTTTTATAAAATCCTTAGTTAAAATTTTGTTTGAGTGACTACAAATTTGAAGGACATCATCTACCTATTACACTGACACCATAGTATTACCCTAGACTAGCTCGCATTTATTAACAAAGGTTTTTTTTAATGGCAGGGATCGTATTAAATAAGTACAGTGCAGAGACGCTGTGCCGAAACTCGCCCGGGGCGAGTGAGACAGGAAATGTTTTTTTGATTTAATTATTCGAATAAACCTAAGTACCTATTTATTTATTGAGAGTATTATAACAACACGTGACATGCTTATCAAGAAATTGATTATAAAAAATACCACTTAAAATGATATAAGTTTCTACACGAAATCCATCTGATTGCAGTGTGGGTTTATGTCTAAAACTGCTTAAAATGCTGTTTTTGAACGTTTATTTTTCTATAATTTCCCGGGGGGTAGAGAGAGGGTAGGTTGTAGTTCCGGCACCTCAATTTCTAGAAATCGAGCACTGCGTATACTTACAGAATATGTATTGAAATAATATAGATTGGTTAAATGAAGTAGCTATAACATTCTCGAAAAATTATACAGATTAAAATTACGTAAGCACGATATTTATTACCAACTTATTTGGAGACAGGGCTCTCGCTCTAGGTAATTTGACACTTATTTAGAGCCCTTATCATTAATTGATGTATATCAGTTTATGTATTACCGTTATGATATTATTTTATTTTTTGTAATTTAATTACTGAATTTTATTTTAATGGTGAAAATAAATATATTTAGTATTATTATTATTAGCGTCAAATATTAGAGTTTATAAATATACTTTATATCAATATCTAGGTGATATCAATGAGTGATAATTTTTATGGTACTTTCTTACTTTAGCCCCCCCCCCCCCCCCCCCCCCTCGGGTTCTAAACAATAGTCTGCCCTACAAAAGTCTCAAAGGTTTGTGTGTTTGTCTCCCCAAGACATTGAGACTCCTTGGGCAGTAAAATAGGCTTTTATGAAATCGAGTCTTACCACTTGTAAGACTAAATCTTATACAAAGGGGGGGGGGGGGGGTACTTAAGTAAAAAACTCCCTCTTTAGGGTCCTTGGCAAAACCAAGGACCCTTATATTTTCCTCCTTGTGTCTGTCCGTCCGTCCTGTCGCCTGCTCTCACGGCTACACCTTTCGTCCGATCTCTTTAAAATTTGGCATGTATGTGTCTTGTCCCTACCCAGATATTTTAAAAATATAGCAACTTAAAAAAAATATTTTAAAAAGAAAAAGGTTAAAAAAACTTAAGGGTTAAAAATGTTTGGTTTTTTCGACACCGTGAGGGGTATCATATGAAAGGGTACGTCGAGCTGATTGCAAAAATATATAATTCTTTGGTTATAACTTTGATAGGGCGAGCGTAGGCAAGTTTGAAGTGGGTGTGAAACGTGCCCCCCCCCCCCCCTCTATCTCGCTTATGTGAAGTGCAAAAAATCTGAAAAAATTCCTGAACATTCTTCGACCAAATGTAAAGATGCCACTTTTTGGAAATATCGAAAAAAATATTATTTTATTTTTTATTGATAAAATAGGTTTTTTTATAACTATGGTCTTTTCTATGTATTTATATGTAAGTAGTTTGGGTTGTTTCCTTATTAAATGATTCTTATTGGTAAGTAGGGTCTAAAAGGAAAAAATTAGAAGCTCACTTTTGCGATATTTCGACTACTCTTTGGGTCATCTTCAGGCTGAAAACCATATTTATTGTTAGTAACTCTTATACAGTCGTTATATTTTGTAACATAATACATAATTTAAAATGCTTATATATCTACCTGACTAGGAGATTACTATTTCATCCTTTAGTTTTAAGTTAAATTTTCTCTAACCTAGGTGGCTATTGTCAATCTGAAATAATAAATCTCTGATATAGGGTTGGTTCATGTTAAGTATAATTCAGGTTCTATTGGATATTAATATTTTGTACTTACTGTTTTGATAAGTTTAACTAAAGGATGAAATAGTAATCTCCTAGTCAGGTAGATATACTATAAGCATTTTAAATTATGTATTATGTTACAAAATATAACGACTGTATAAGAGTTACTAACAATAAATATTGTTTTCAGCCTGAAGATGACCCAAAGAGGGGTCGAAATATCGCAAAAATGAGCTTCTAATTTTTTCCTTTTAGACCCTACTTACCAATAAGTGTATTTATATGGTTATAGTCCGGTTCAGTGGCAACAAAATACTTAATAAGAAGTTTGCTTATGTGTTTTAAGAATATCAGACCCATAGGATAGTTCAAAGTAAGCTTTTTAGCATTTTAAAAAACACCATCAATAGGGTACTACTTAAACAATACAGTGTGGCCTATGGACCCTCGCTGTGTGGTGACTAGCACACACTTGACCTGTTTATTTTATGATCTATTGTCTGTATTTTGTTTCAGAACAAATACAGACAATTTATCTATAATTTAACTTCACTTTCAATTTAACAACTCATGTAAAACAACTGCTGGTTACCATTTTACACATCGTGGCGTGTGCCACATAATTACTTTTCTTTATATTATAATGCTCGTTCGTTAAACCAATTCTTTTGTTCGTGTTACATTATTTTCCCGCTTTTAGGGCGGTCCTTCGGGTATTTATATTTTCTTCATTTTCATTTTCAGTCAGTTTTGTTGGAAATAATTTTACTTAGATCCTCATATAAGGTGTGAACCCTATGAGCCTAACACATTAAAAAAAAAAAAAAAAAAAAAAAAAAAAATGTTTTTGGATCTTTGAAAGGTAAGTAAAATTAACAATTAATTAAATTGAGATTAAGGTTATATTTCACCCATTACGGGCATCATCAGACCTCAAGTATATGATTTTGTATAAAATGTCATATTATTGCTTCCGAGCTTACCGAAGGTAACGGAAACATTGTGTTCACTTTTGAGAATGAAAAAATTGTATGACTCCAGTTTTAAAAATTACAAGACAAAAATCCGTTTCAGACATCAGGGAACATTTTTGGTCTCGTGTCTGTCTGTCTGTCTGTCGGTCTGTGTGTCCGCAAACCGTTAAACGTGTGACGATAACTTGAGTAAAAGAGGATCGATTTTGATGAAATTTGGTAGATATGACCATTTTACCAATGCCCAGGACGATTTGGTTGGGCAACGTTATCCACCCAAACATTTTTTTTTAAATACAAATTTTTAATAAAACCAACAGCGACACCGCTATAAAGTGTTAAAGATCGCTAAAAGTAAATAGTTTTTATTATGGATAGAACGTGAGGAGGGAGATAGACGAGGAAAATAGGAGGTGGTTTGGTTCTTCACCTCTCAATTTGACCCATCTCTTCAATATCATAGCGAGCCTAGGGACCTCGAGACCATGCGTCAAGGCTTCATTGAGGGGGGGGGGATTAAATAAATTAGACATCAATGGATTGTAAAAGCTTAAAATCATTAAAGTATACGCGATAGGAAGCGAGGAAGCTATGTGCCACACTAATTCAGTTTATTTTTACACACTATCAGTTTATTTTTACACACTAGGCAGTTTATTTTTTCTTGTGTTACTACTTAATGTTACAATTTAAAGTATGATATATAATAAAATAAAATAAAAATAAACATGATCCTCTGATCATATGAGTCTCACTGCGTGACTCATATGACAAAATAAAAAAAATAAAAAAAAAAATCCGTGTTTAAGAAAAAAATGTAAAATATCTAACATTTTATACAAAATCATATACTTGAGGTCTGATTATGCCCGTAATGGGTGAAATATAACCTTCATTTCAATTAAACTAATTATTAATTTTACTCACTTTTCAAAGATTCAAAAACATATTATCCAAAAGTATCAAAGGTGCAAACTCGGAAGAATTATCTTCAACTGAGATAAAATAAAAATATATTTTCCAAAATTGTCCGTTACACCCTTCTACAAATTTGATTAAAATGCTCTAATCCTTTACAAAATATCTAAATTAAAAAAGGCACAAAATAACATTATGGCTCCGGTAAGCACAAATAATCTGTTATTACTTATACCAATAATGAACTTGATAAAAAAAAAGAGAATAATATTAAATAAAAGACGTATGGAACATTCTAAACCATGATTTAAACACCTCTCGATATTAACTCTTATAAACAATTGTATCAATATAAATGTTTAACCCACCTTCAGGAAGGAATATATAACGTAAAAAGAATAGGCCATGCCATAATTACTAAAGGTCTAATGAAAGGTAATTTCAGAGTACCAGCTCTCAGAACCTCTAAGGCACAAAGACACTGGTCTTACTGTGCAGTAGTATTATCTAATGAACTAGAGGTGCCATAATTATTCCAACAATGCTAAAGTGCCGTAATTATGCCAACCACACCATAATTACTAAAGGTATAATCATAGTACCAGCTCTCTATGGCACAAAGACACTGGACTTATTGTGCAGTAGTATTATAATAATCAATTACTTGATTATTATAAACTAACTAACTATTTGAAACTAAAATAAGGAAAACATATTGTTGATGTACATTAAATTTATAAAACTATTATAATTATAATAATATGTAAATACTAGAATGTATATATTTATTATCGTTACTATAAAAAAATAAATCAATAAAAGTCCAGTCATGCACCATGACTTAATGATCAAATTTTCAAAGAAATCTGCGTATTATTGGCTTATGATAATATAGGAAAATTTTGGTTTAGAATTTAGATGGGTGAAAAGAAAAAAAAATTGGTACACAGGACACAGGGGTACGGGGTACAAAAGTCAAAATAGTATAAACCCTTCAAGATGCATGTCGTTGGAAAGCTCTTAAAGAGTACAGTAATTATTGTTATGTACACTTTTATCATATTTTCATATAAGAGGGGGGTAAAATGGAAAAACATGTTTTTGCTATTATTGACCCCAAATGGTCACAATTTGACCCCTAAATGGACTAAAAATTCTGGCCAACGAATACATCCTTTCTTTTGATATTATTGACATTTTAAAATTTGTTTGAAATTTAAGTGCCATCCTAAGGGGAGATATCGTCTGGAGTGACATATATATACATACATACATACATACCTATATTCCTATATACATACATACATAAAAAAAAGTGTTACATTTTAGGAGTCGATTCAAAATGGTCTATAACGGATTTCCATGGAGAAAATTTTCAAAAATTTTGAAGCCATTGCAATAGCACAATTTTCTTCGAAAATTCGCTAAAACTAAATAAGTATAAAATAACTAATTAATTCTATAAAAATTAATTGTTGTAAAAAATGTATATATAAGTAAACTCTCTCTCCACAGTTCAGGACTCTATATTCTCTGGTGGAGAAATAACCTTTGTAGTGCTAAAATGTAAAATTTGAAAGCACTACTCATAGAATTAAATTTATGTACTACATGTTTTTTATTTATAAATATTATTATTGAATAAAAACATTAAAAAATAAAAAAATATATAATATATACTTTATAGTTGAGTAGGAGGAAGATGCGTGTTGATTGGTCGCCCCGGCGTCTCTTACTGTTCAGTAAATCTTTTCTGTCTTCAATAAATGAATTGCGAATACAGAGTAGGTACATAATTATATTGATTAAAATTCATGTTTATACAATGAGAATTCACATGGAAATAAGAATTGTCCCAAAATTCGTCGAATTAGACCAGAGAGAATAACAAACTAAATGGAAACCCACGTTGCCTTGTTTTAATTCCTATTAATCCGTTTTACAATGATTTTATCATTTCTTTATAATACAATGAAGAAACAAATTTGCATAATTTTGAAATAAATTACTTGCGTTTAATTAGAAACAAGATCAGTCTAAAAGAAATGGGCCATAGATTAATTTCTAAACAATTTAAATCGGTTAGTAGGTGAGTCAATTTATCATTCCGTCAATATGCCGGATTGTTACATTTCGAGTCCGAGTCCGTCAATTTGTCATCCGACCTTGAACAAAGTCGTGTAGTACTATATTTTTTATGTTGTTTGGACCAAGTTTGCATCTTTGAAAGGACTGTTGAAAAAACAAAGCTTGTTGAAAAAATACTCTGCCAATTAATGTGGCACATAGCTTCCTCGCGCTCTAGTACGCAAAGAAAAGATCAGTTTAAGAAATAAAAATACCACGATAAATATAATCAAAAATTTGGAACGTGGAAAGAGAACATGACTGAGGACGTCATAGAAGCAAGAAGTGCGTGTAATAATAATAAATTAGACAATAATCGGTCTTTCCACCAATAAATTTAATAAAAAAATTACACAGCAACCGAAATGTATTACCCGCTCTATAAACAGTTTTTTCGGTTAGATGCCGCATGACGGGGCATCAGTATATAAAAAAAATGACGTGTCATTGAGACTGCACCGCATACCGTGAATGTATTGTGGGTCTGAACAAACCTCACTAAATTCAGGGGAATTATATCCTGTTTCAACACGTAAAAATACGTAAACGTCTTTTTGACAAAAGTATGTAAAGAACCCAGGTTTAAGTATATATTATTATAATGATATGCGTGTTGAGGTAGAAGTAAAAAAATATTTTTTAACAATATAGAGATGAGTGGTAATGACGTCACAAAATGGCGTAAGCTTTCGAAAATTTATTCGAAGTTTTTGTTTTCTTCCTTTTCCTTTCCTTACTCCTTATCACCTGTTATCAAACCCAATGCAATTTTGAGGGTATTTTTACAATTTATTATTAATCTCTGTCTGGATTAAGCTGTTGTGTAACCTTCTGTCTACTTGTTTACAATCTAAACTCTAGATAGTTTTACTAAATAGTTTTTACTAAATAGTTTTTTCATTAAAATGTAGAGTACATTTGCAATTGTTGCTGTTATATTATATGAATAATGTAGTGTTTGATATACCGAATGATAGACAAACTGTGTGTGAGATAAAAAATCGTGATTTTCGTTAATTTTTTTTTGATTTAACAGTGGAAAAAATTTGATTTTCCAGAACTAAACAGCAATACTACTTCGCTTTTAACTGTGTTTTGGATTATAACAAGATAAAATTGATGTGGAAAAAAGTATCGACACTTTTAAAAATGACTTACTGTTGTTTTCTCAGATCAGACCTCTGACTCCTGACTATTTTCATCATAAAGTGAATTTCAAACTAAACTTTTAATGTAGTTTATAGGGTATATCAAATCAATTTAAATGAACGTTTATTAAATTTTCATTTTGATTCGTTTAAATACGTATTAGTATGAAGAAACAAAATATAATTCTGTTACAACAAGAGGAATTACCTACTACGTAATAAATAATATCATGGTGCTATACTTTATAATATTAAATATCGGACATTTTCTTCTCTACAGCTATACCTACTCTTTACCAGCCTATGATTTTAGTGCTTTTTATGTACCATCTGCTAAAAATAAAGCTGATAATTTATCTAGGGTAAACCCTAATAATAATTCAGAGACATACATAACTGTGTTTCCTACTTAAAAATATCTTGTAGAAGGTATAATCCTTTAATTGCAATTTAGCAACGGATGCGTACTAAAACGACACTACTTTTTTATCCTTATCAATCAAGATAACCCTAATCAGGGGCGGATCCAGGGGGGGGGCGAGGGGGGCGGCCGCCCTGGGCCCCGCGCCTTGGAGGGCCCCGCACCATAGAAAATTAAAATAAAATACTTATACTTTACAGGAAAATTTATAGTTCATAGTGAAGATTGTCCGCGGGGCCCCTGTGCCATGTACAAAACATGAAATATTAGAATGATAAAATTCAGTCGCATTTAGTTTACATGGTAGAGCCTAATACCTAACTACCTTTTCGCGGGGCCCCTCGCTATAAAATAGTCAAATAAATAAGTTATAAAATATAGATTTTTTTTTTTTTTATGTTTAAGATAGCCCGCGGGGCCCCGCTCCATATAAAATTAAGTGAGTTAACGTCCTAGTGTTTTCTCACCCTCCCTCTTTTCAAAATGATGACGATTTTGTTATTTATTCTGTGGGGTAAATCTTCATTATATCCCCCACCTATATCTAAACGTCCAATTTAATTCGGTTTTTTTTTCAAACTGTTCCTTTCTACATTACAAAAATTATTTCGGTTGTAGCATCTCGATATATTCAATTTTTTTAATTTTAGGGAAAAGTATGGATTGTTATGGTAAGTTTAGGTTGAGTTTAGTACTTTTTGACCTGACCTAACAATAACCTTCTACCAGTACCCTATAAAACATGACATTTCCTGTATTTTTTTAAAATAAATAAATAAAACACTGAATTTATCGAGATACTACATAACCTTTTAGACTTTTCAACGTCATCTCTTACAATGACTAGCATGTTCTTTGATTTGCTTCCCAAACTTCCATCACTTTAGTGTAGGAAAAATTAAGTAGCAAACTTTATCTGGAACCAATTTTTGGAAACAATGCAGGTAATTATAAAATATAAGTTTATTGGTCAATAACATATATATACTACTGTTTTATCCTCTAAAATAAAACAATTAAATAAATATATGACAGCTATCTTCAGTGACTTATATTTCTAGAGAGAAGTATAAGTCACTGAAGAAAGCCCCTTATACTTTTATAAACTGTTATATTTGAGTATTATTAGAGGATGGAACGCTAGTATATATGGTATAGACCAATAAACTTAATTTTATAATTACAGTGTTATTTCTTTTGACAAAGTGATAATATAACGATTCATTATAACCTATACAACTGAAACCTTTAATTCCATCAAAAAGTAATTATTTTGATGAGCTATAATATGAGCTGTTAACATGGCTTAATTTGTTGTTTCCTTAGAGCCATTAAATGAGATTGCTTAAAAAGTTGAACTACAGCAAATAGTTCAACTTCTTTTCCATGGGCAAAATCAATAAGCAATTTCATTGAATTGGTGTTTAAAAGTTTCAGTTTCATTGATTCAGTTGTGTTTCAATCTCATGAAGCAATCAAATTGAACTCTCTAAACCTATATTAAAATCAGATTATGACCAACTTCTAATTATTGACACATTTAGATGTTTCTGGTACCATTTTAAAACTTAATAAATGTTGCAAACATTCCTGCTTTTTTTATTATCCTGATAAAATTAAGTATTTTGAATTGCTGTCCTTTTAAAAAGGTAATAAATTAACTTTATTATAAATTAAATGTTCTGTATTACAAAATGGTACATCATTTCTTGCTCGAAGACCAGTATTAAAGCAGGTTTTGTTGAAAACTCATTATTATTTTCAAAAAATTATTAAAATTATCATAGCACCAAAACAAAACCAAGCAAGACTACAAATTTCTCCTATTTGAGGTCCTCAGATAAAACCTGAAACATCCAATTATACAGTCCTCACCTTTGTACGTATTATGAAATGTATAAAAATCTAAGTACAAATTGTAAAATATTATTGAGACGGGGCCAGTACCTGAGTACTTGGGGCCCTCGCCTTTGTACGTATTATGAAATGTATAAAAATCTAAGTACAAATTGTAAAATAATATTGAGACGGGGCCAGTACCTGAGTACTTGGGGCCCTCACCTTTGTACGTATTATGAAATGTACAAAAAATCTAAGTACAAATTGTAAAATAATATTGAGACGGGGCCAGTACCTGAGTACTTGGGGCCCTCACCTTTGTACGTATTATGAAATGTATAAAAATCTAAATGTATTGTAAATATTATATAATATATATTTTTGAAGTTGTTGGCATTGCCAGAAAATAATTGAAACTGATATTTGAATTATTAATTTTAGACTTCTTAGGTGTCTTAAATAATCATATATATGGGTAATTGTCGTTTCATTTTATCTGACTATTTGTTTATTTCTTTGTAAACAAGCTTAAAAGTCAATTTTATTGTTTTAATTTTAAGTTATTTTACTAAGATGATTAATTGTAATTTAATGACTTTAGGTACATTGGGTTTTGTAAATTTATTGTTACTTGTTGAAAGCTGTGTACAGCAACTCATTATAAATGAGTATAGCCTCACAAATTTTATTTAATAAATATATTTTATTTCTCTGTATATAGATGGATTTAGAGGGATGAATGTTTAAATTTGATACAGGTTTGGCTTAATTACTACGTTTTTATTAGCTTGCTTTCTTGTTTGTTTGTTTGTTTGTTTGTCCGGTACAAATCTGGCAATCGATTTCTAACTAACTTCCCGAATAGCTAGACATTTGAAACTTTTAGCATAGCTCAGAACTCGATGACAATGCATTATTTTAATACATTTAGTCATCTTTCAGCAGAATTTAATTGGGTTTCAGCAAATTTTGCTGTACGGAAAGTTAGTTCGGAAAAAATCCGCTAGTTATTTTATTTGTTTTGCCATGTCCCATATTTACGCAATCTTCATTTTGACGGGTCCAAAATTTGTAATAGATAAACATTGAATGACAGCAAAAAAGGAAATTTCGATTATATTATTTATCGATTATATTATTTATATTATTTCAAATATATCGATGGCACGGTTTAGATTTGGTGTTGGGGAGATCCGTTGTACAAAGATTTGTCCTTTTTGAACGAGCGCAGTGAGTTCTTCATTACAGAGACTTGGGATTTGAAATGTTTGTGTGTTTGTTTGTTTGTGTGTTTGTTTGTTTGTGTGTTTGTTTGTCTAACGATAACTGGAGTAAAAATTGATAAATTTCAACGAAATTTGGCACATATATGCATCTCAGCATTTGTGAGAAGTGTATAGTTTTTGGAAATTCCTCACTCAATATTTTCAAGATGGCGCCCAATATGGCGGACGACAAAAAAAGAAAGTTTTAGTCAGCATAATGTGTTATACATCGTTTTAAAGATCTTTAAGAGGAGGAAAAGAATATGTAACTAATAAATTTTCACATTTAATATTTTCAAGATGGTGGCCAATATGGCGGACGACTATAAAAAAAAGTTTTAGCCAGCATAATGTGTTATACATGGTTTTAAAGGTCTTTAAGAGATGAAAAAGAATATGTAACTAATAAAATTTCTCAGTTCATATTTTCAAGATGGCGGCCAATATGGACGACGACTAAAATAAAAAGTTATATCTAGCATAATGTGTTATACATCGTTTTAAAGGCCTTTAAGAGGAGGATAAGAATATGTAACTAATAAAATTTTACACTTAATATTTTCAAGATGGCGGCCAATATAGCGGACAACTATAAAAAAAGTTTTAGCCAGCATAATGTGTTATACATAGTTTTAAAGGTCTTTAAGAGATGAAAAAGAATATGTAACTAATAAAATTTCTCAGTTCATATTTTCAAGATGGTGGCCAATATGGCGGACGACTAAAATAAAAAGTTATATCCAGCATAATGTGTTATACATCGTTTTAAAGGCCTTTAAGAGGAGGATAAGAATATGTAACTAATAAAATTTTACACTTAATATTTTCAAGATGGCGGTCAATATGGCGGACGACTAAACAAACAGTTTTTAGTCAGTATGACATGTTATACATCAATTTAAAGCTCTTGAAGTCTAGAAAAGGAATATCCAACTATTCAAATTTCACACATAATATTTTTAAAATGGCGGCCAATATAAAGAAAACAAAAAAAAGTTTTACATATCTGCATAACATGTTATAAATCGTTTAAAGGAATTTTGAAGGCTACAGATTATGTACTAATACTGATGTATAAAAAGGCGAGCGCCGCGAGCCTGCAATAATATTATTAAATAAAGATTATGCAGAAATGCTTTTATAACAGGCGAGCGTAGCAAGCCTGCATTAATATTATTAAATAAAGATTATGCAGAAATGCTTTTATAACAGGCGAGCGCAGCGAGCCTGCATTAATATTATTAAATAAAGATTATGCAGAAATGCTTTTATAACACGCGAGCGTAGCGAGCCTGCATTAATATTATAAAATAAAGATTATGCAGTAATGCTTTTATAACAGGCGAGCGTAGCGAGCCTGCATTAATATTATTAAATAAAGATTATGTAGAAATGCTGTATAAACAGGCGAGCGTAGCGAGCCTGTATTAATATTACTTTTATAACAGGCGAGCGTAGTGAGCCTGCGATCATTTTATTAAATAAAATATTTACTACAAATGTATGCTGTATGAACAGGCGAGCGCAGCGAGCCTGCAATAATATTATTAAATAAAGATTACGTAGAAATACTGTATAAACAGGCGAGCGTAGCGAGCCTGCATTAATATTATTTTTATAACAGGCGAGCGCAGCGAGCCTGCAATATTATTATTAAATAAAGATTATGTAGAAATACTGTATAAACAGGCGAGCGTAGCGAGCCTGCATTAATATTACTTTTATAACAGGCGAGCGTAGTAAGCCTGCAATAATATTATTAAATAAAGATTATGTAGAAATGCTGTATAAACAGGCGAGCGCAGCGAGCCTGCAATAATATTACTAAATAAAGACTATGCAGAAATGCTTTTATAACAGGCGAGCGTAGCGAGCCTGCAATAATATTATTAAAATTTTTATCCTTATAAAATTATAAGGATTATGCAGAAATGCTTTTATAACAGGCGAGCGTAGCGAGCCTGCATTTATATTACTTTTATAACAGGCGAGCGTAGTGAGCCTGCAATCATTTTATTAAATAAAATATTTACTACAAATGCATGCTATATAAGCAGGCGAACGAAGCGAGCCTGCAATAACGTTATTAAATTAAGATTATGTGAAATGTTGTATAAACCGGCGAGCGTAGCGAGCCTGCATTTATATTATTAAATAAATATTACGTACAAATGTTGTATAACCAGGCGAGCGCAGCGAGCCTGCAATAATTTTATTAAATAAATATTATATAGAAATGCGGTATAAATTGGCGAGCGTAGCGAGCATGTATAACTATTATTAAATAAATATTACTTACAAACGCTTTATAACCAGGCGAGAGTAGCGAGCCTGCATTAATATTATTAAATAAAGATTATATAGGTAACAACTGGTGAGAGTGGTGAGCCTGCAATGACTTTATTAAATATGGATTATGTACGGATGAATGGAAAACATTTTAGCTCCTGAGAAATTGCGAATTTATACGAAATTTAATTCGGCTCACATCATCTCGGTCCTATAATAGTTCGATTAAAGAGGAAGATTGTAGTCAGAATGATATACCATACATTGTTTTAAAAGGCTTTATGAGTAGCAAAGTTTTCAACAAATGTGACCGAGATGAGGGTGTTAAAAAGTAAGCTTATTCTTATTGCTGTTTTTCGTAAAATGATTTTAAACCTGTTTTCAGGTTGAATAAGAATATGTTAGGTTTTCACCGAAAAATTATCCTGGTAGCAATATTGAGAACATAGTATGGGTGATGTACTCGTAAGACCTCAATCTATGCGAGTTCTTTATGCACCGCATCACTAGTATAGGTTTAAGATCAGCTCTCTAGATGGTTGTCATTTATTGAAGTAAATACATTCGGAACTATTTTTTTTGTTACTAACATTATATATTATATAACAATAACAATTATAATATCAACATTACATACGATTCAACAGACAATTTAAAAACTTAGTATATAAAAAGTTCTTTTTAACTTGAAATTATTTCATATCTTAGAATCTTTTACTTGAGTTATTAAATTTTAAATAACTTATAATTACTTATTAAGTGGGGTATGATTTCACGTTACAACGTTAGAAGAGAGACTAGGAGAGAGACTAGAAGAGAGACTATAGGACTCTCGCAGGCAGACGAACCAACACTGAGGGTAGAAGTCAGTATTATTCTGCTCCCCACACTCTCTCGTTCTGACATTAAAACGTACCAATACGCAGACAATGAAGTGACGTCAGAGCTGAACTAGAATTCTTTGTGAATCGTACGTATCCTATGACGCCGAACTCTTGTACAATCAAATAAATATACTTTGTATCTTCTTACCGGTCCGAACGAATTGGACTACTTGTGACAACCTCTAACTAGGGTACCCTTGTGACCTTAGTCATAACCACCCCTACCTTACCTTATCCATCACACTCCAGACCTGCTTTACCTAAGCATAAATAATTTAGTTTGTACTTAACCAATGACATGCTGAAACCGGTATGGAGTATAGTGTAATAGTTATTTACGCACCAAGGGAAGAAACAAAGTCATTACACCCTGAGCTTTTTTGTTGGTTCCCTCGGCTACGCTTCAGGAGCCATAGTGGCTAAATCCCGAGGCGTAGCCGAGGGTGTTATTTAGAGGGGTGTTATTCCTCGGCTGTGCCTCAGGAACCATGAAGTAATCCTGAGTACTATGACTTTTTACTCCCGTGGTACGTACAAGATTTTCCCTCTAGAAGGGAGAAAAACAACACAAATAAAATCTAAGATTTCGATTTATCTATTTATTTAGGTATTAACTAAAATTATAAATTTGTATACCTTTAATTTTAAAAATGACTTTTAAAAACAAAATAAGTTTTATAACATCGTATAGTAAAAAAAAAATAAAAAAATATATGAACATTAAATGTGCAATTTATCAATTTCAACTATGTTTTCTTTGATTACATAATGACTTTCTATAACTATGTAACTATAATAATAATTCAAATGTTTATTAATACTACAAAATTACTATCTGAATAATAACATTTTTCAAGTCAAAAACGCAAACAAAATAAATTATAAGAATTGAGAGTTATATATAAGACGTAAAGTGCAATTAACGTTATACGTCTTGCCGAGGTCACGCACGTATATAACTGTCGTACACTGAAAAGACGTGAAACTTTAATCTGTCACTGATGTCTTATCACCTTTTCTTACTTTATTTTTTAATTTATTAGGGTCCGTAGGCAAAACCAAGGACCCTTATATTTTCCTGCGTGTGCCTGTCAGTCCGTCCTGTCGCCTGCTCTCAAGGCTTCACCTTTCGTCCGATCACTTTGAAATTTAGCATGCATATGTCTTGTACCTACCCACATATTTTTTAAAAAAAAGCGACTTAAAAAAAATATTTTTCAAAACAATTAGGGTAAAAAACCTAAGGGTTAAATTTTTTTACCACTTAATTTTTTTTACTCCGTGAGGGGTATCATATGAAAGGGTGCGTCGAGCTGATTATAAAAATATTTAATGCTTTGGCTATAACTTTGATTGGGCGAGCGTAGGCAATTATAACGTGACTTTCTTTGTGAGGGAGGCCGCAGGCCGACCGGGGCGGGGGGACGTAACTTCATTGTCTGTCGAATGGGGGAGGGGGGGGTAAAAATTTACTTCATTTTAAGGCGCCACGGCAAAAAACAAAAAATATAATTATACCACGACTCTTGATTCTCGGAAAAATTTTGAGTTGGTAATGTCAAACTCGGTTAGGAACCTTAAAAATCATCTTATTTGGTCATTTGACCAAACATTGGGTATGGGCAGTTTTAAACCACTCCTTAAGGGTGAAAATTGGCCTTAAAGGGCGAAATAGGGTGTTTTTTGGATTTTTGTACTGATGGGTGTGTTTGTCGTAGAGTATGCAGTTTTCTGGAAATTGTTAAGGTTATAGATAATTTTTAAGGAAAAATTCTATCTCTCGGGAAATTTTCCGGGAAATGGGATTATTTTCAATGGAAAATCGGCTACGGTCAAAAAGGGCATTTTTTTAACACGTTTTTTGTCGTATAACTTTTGAAATAATTAAAAATTTTAATTTTTCTTTTCAAGGCATTTGTAGATCCCGCAGAGTTCCATAGCAGGTAACAAGAACTTTTTGTTTACGTGCACCCCCGCTTAGGGGCGACATCGGGAAATTTGTTCTTCGCCGATCAGAAAACCAGAGATATTTGGTATGGGGTGTCGTATATCGTTGGAAAGCCATTGGGAGGAGTACAAAAGTGATGCAAAAACATTTTTAAAATTTTCTCGTTTCAGGCCCTTTTAAGCGAAAAAACACTTTTTAGCACTTTTTTTCAAACGTTTTTCTACATGGTTCACGTATCTCCTAGGGAATTTATACGACGTTATTGGGCTTTTGAGCCTTAAAAGCCTATGAAATGGTGCTCCTGGCGTTTTGCTTTTAAACTCGATGGCACTTTGTCTTTTTGAGATATGGTACATTAATTTAAGAGGTATAAGATGGTACTTTGGAGGTAAGTACAGAGAACAAAAAAGTACTCTTCTACTCTGCTTCGTATGCTCTAAAAACGTGTTTCTCAAGGGGTAAGTGCAATCCCCTTTTTTTAGTACCTTCGAGGGGAGGAAGTCGAGTACCTCGGCGAAATACACACAAAAATCGTGTTTTTCCGAAATTTCGAATTGAACCTTCTGTACCGTACGCGATTTTAATCGGACGGAGTTTAAAAGGGTACCGGACTTTAGGAAATATTGTCCTCTTTAAGAATCCGGTTTGTAATTATATTTCTGATTCCTACTTCAGGAGCTACGTCTATGTGAAGGACGTCCTCCTTGGGTAGCCGCAACCAGAAGAGGACGTTTTACCGATTTGAAAGAGGTGTCGTTGGAAAGGCCATTTAAAATGTACCAAATGTGTGCAAAAATATTTTCGAAAAAATGTACAAGGTTGGTACTTTAGTACCCTTTTGTACTTTTAGAGTGCCGTGAAGGGGGTAGGTTACCCCACTCTCGGGCTAATAGCTTCAAGGGATTTATCAGCTCGAAATTTTCCTTCGGTCAAAAGTTGCGCCAAATAACACTTAAACGCACTGAACCCTTTTCGTACCTATACCTTGTTCGGGTACAGAGGTACTTTTAACACCACGGTAGTTGTAGGGAGCGCTGTAAAAATAAAAAATAAAAAAATAGCTGCTTTTTAATCTAAAGTGTGGGGGTGTTATTGCCTTTTAACGAGCGAGGTCTACTGTTTACAGAACTACTCGTAAATTATATAGTATCATACGCTTCTTGCTTCTATGACATCCTCATTCAGTCATGTTCTCTTACCACGTTCCATATTTTTGATTATTTTTATCGAGGTATTTTTATTTCTTAAAGGAATCTTTTCTTTGCGTACTAGAGCGCGAGGAAGCTATGTGCCACACTAATTGGCAGAGTGTTTTTATTTTATTTTAATACATCATCTCTTAAGAAAAATGTAACGCTATTCAAAATACATACAACTAGTTAATTCTTCAAATCGTATAATCAAATTCAGTTTTAAGAAATATATAATATTAGCTGAAGTACCCGGCGCAGTCCGGGTTCCTATCTATCGGAACATAGTTTTACTAACTCAGTAACCTTCCCGGGCATGTGTCCTACCATTCCACAAAGTTTCATTGCAGTCAGATAAACGGTTTAGAAGGAATAAGAGACAGCCAGAAAAACATTTATTTTTATTATTATAGATATATAACAGAACAAGGCACTAAAATATTCCCTCATGTCAAAAAAAGATTTCTGTCTTAGAATTGTTGAAATCGGGCACATAAAAGATGTTCGTTTTTCAGAACGATCAAATAGCTTACGTGGCCTTCGGTAAGCTCAGAGGCAAAAATCAAAGAATTGTGATAAATTTTAAAATAAAATGGAAATGGGGGAAAATATTAGATAAATGAGACAATCATTGGTTGTAAATGCATAAAACAATTAAGTACGTGACAGGATGCGAGGAAGCTATGTGCCACACTAATTGGCACACTATTTTTATATCTATCAAAATTGTTTTGATTTTAACTGGTCTTATATTACTTTGCTTTGTAAGTTTCATCGCACATTTCCGTTTCCCCAAATTTGAACCACTTCCCGTGATTCAATCTTCCCCAAATTTTGCACATAGATACAACTAAGGTGAAGAATATAGAAACCAAAAAAACAAAAGAAAAAAAAAATGGCGTCAAATTTATTTACTTGAAAAAGCATCAATTTAGCAAAATTTAATGAGTGGAGATGATTAAATTAATTTATTAGTGGGCTACATTACACAAATCATCTAAATGATTTTTTCCCCCTTGGCCGAGAATTTTATTGAACGAGCGCAGTGAGTTCTTCATTTCAGAGACTTGGGATTTGAAAAGTTTGTGTGCTTGTGTGTTTGTTTGTTTGTCCAACGATAACTGGCGCACAAATTGATCGATTTGAACGAAATTCGGCACATAGATGCATCTCAGCATTTGTGAGAACTGTATAGCTTTTGGAAATTCCACACTAAACATTTCTAAGATGGCGGCCAATATGGCGGACAGCTAAAAACAAAAGTTTCAGTCAGTATAATGTGTTATACATCGTTTTAAAGGTCTTTGAAAGAAAAAAAAGAATATGTAACTAATAAAATTTCGCAGTTCATATTTTCAAGATGGCGGCCAATATGGCGGACGACTAAAAAAAATATCTTTAGCCAGCATAATGTGCAATATATCGTTTAAAAGGTCTTTAAGAGCAGAAAAAGAATATGTAACTAATAAAATTTCACAGTTAATATTTTCAAGATGGCGGCCAATATGGCAGACGACTTAGCAAAAAGTTTTTAGTCAGTATGACATGTTATACATCAGTTTAAAGCTCTTGAACTCTAAGGAAGGAATATCTACCTATCTAAATTTCTAACATAATATTTTCAAAATGGCGGCAAATATAACGAAAACTAAAAGAAGTTTTTTCGTCTGCATGACATGTTATAAATCATTTAAAGGTATTTTAAAGGTTGAAGATTTTGTACAAATACTGTATAAAAAGGCGAGCACTGCGAGAATTTATTAATTTTATTAAATAATAATTATACATAAATCCTTATAAGCAGGCGAGCGTAGCAAGCCTCCATTAATTTTATTATATAATTATTATGTACAAATACTTTTACAAAAGCGAGCGTAGTGAGCCTGCAATCATTTTATTTAATAAAATATATTTACTTTAAATCAAATTATAATTATTATTTACTACGTAGTAAATAATAATTATAATTTGATTTAAATTAAAATTTAATCTTTCCGTAGTATGAAAACTACCAAAAACTTAAAATTAAAATATTTACTACAAATGCCGTATAAACAGGCGAGCGTAGCGAGCCTGCATTAATATTATTAACTAAAGATTTTGGAAAAATATTTTTTCAACAAGCGAACGTAGTGAGCCAGCAATAATTTTATTAAATAAAATACTAACTACAAATGCTGTATAAACAGGCGAGCGTAGCGAGCCTGCAATAATATTATTAAATACAGATTATGGACAAATAATTTGTAACAGGCGAGCGCAGCGAGCCTGCATTTATTTTATTAAATAAAGATAACATAAAAATGCTATATAAATAGGCGAGCGTAGCGAGCCCACGCAATAATTGAATTAAATAAAGATTATGTAAAAACGCTGTAAAAACGGGCGAGCGTAGCGAGCCTGCAATAATATTATTAAATAAATATAATGTAAAAATGCAATATAAACAGGCGAGCCCGCAATAATTTTATTAAGTAAAGATTATGTAGAAATGCTATATAAACATACATGTAATATTATTACATTAATATTGTGTACAAATGCTGTATAAACAGGCGAGCGTAGCGAGACTGCACTAACATTATTAAATAAAGATAATGTAAAAATTCTACATAAACAGGCGAGCTTAGCGAGCCTGCATTATTATTATTACATAATATTGTGTACAAATGCTGTATAAACAGGCGAGCGTAGCGAGCCTAGATTAATATTATTAAATAAATATAATGTAAAAATGCAATATAAACAGGCGAGCCCGCAATAATTTTAAAATAAAGATCATGTAGAAACTCTGTATAAACAGGCGAGCGTAGCGAGCCTGCAATAATTTTATTAAGTAAAGATTATGTAGATATGCTATATAAACAGGCGAGGGTACCGAGACTGCAGTACTATTATTAAATAAATATTGTGTACAAATGCTGTATAAACAGGCGAGCGTAGCGAGACTGCACTAACATTATTAAATAAAGATAATGTAAAAATTCTACATAAACAGGCGAGCGTAGCGAGCCTGCAATAATTTTATTAAGTAAAGATTATGTAGATATGCTATATAAACAGGCGAGCGTAGCGAGACTGCAATACTATTATTAAATAAATAGCGTGTACAAATGCTGTATAACCAGGCGAGCGTAGCGAGCCTGGATTAATATTAATAAATAAAGATTATGGAAAAATACTTTTACAACAGGCAATCATTTAATTAATGAAAGATTATGTAGGTAAAAACAGGTGAACGTCATGAGCCCTTAATAACTTTATTAAATAAGGATTATGCATGGATGAAAGGAAAACAGTTTTAGCTACCGAGAAGTTGCGAAATAATACGAAATTAAATTCGTCTTACAGCATCTCGGCTTCGTTTGACAATTTAAGAAGTTGAAATTTATAGAATGGGGCCAATAATAAAGACAATTAAAGAGGAAGTTGTAATCAGCATGCACGCCATACATTGTTTTAAAAGGTTTTATGAGTAGCAAAAGAATATGTAACTATTTTTACAAAAGTTTTGTACCAAATGTGACCGAGATGAGGGTGTTAAAAAGTAAGCTTATTCTTATATGCTGTGTTATGTAAAATAATTTTAAAGCTCTTTTCAGGTTGAATAAGAATATGTTAGGTTTTCACCGAAAAATTATCCTGGTTGAGAACATAGTATTGGTGATATAAGACTACAAACTACGCGAGTTCTTTATGCACCGCATCACTAGTTGTAATTAACATTTAGATACCCATAGATGACACAATCCGTTTATAATATTATGGGAAATCTGAGAAGAATAACTGCACGTGTTGCCTGTCGATGGGAAACTGGTTGTTTTTCCAAATTATGCATTATCAATTATTCAAGTGAAATAAAACTCCTAGATTTAGTATTACATATTTTCAAAATTTTTAGTTTGCAACAGAATTATTTTCTGCAGAAAAATAGTTTTGAATGAATTTTATACGTTGACCTTCATTTTAAGTTTCTTTACGAAGTACGAAAAGAAACCTTTATAAATATAACGGCTCAATCTGTCGGTTTCATAGAGAATTCATAGTGAGACATTTGGTTTTACCCCAAACCACAGTTCAGCAGGTGCTGACATCAGGGCCGCTTTTAAGCACAGTCTACATAGGCTGTAGCCTAGGGGCCCGCACCACAAGGGGGCCCGCGCCACAAGAAGGAAAAATTTTTTTTTTAGACAAAGGGAGCGCCTCAGACACACACACAGACAGACAAAGAACATTTTGGTTTCAACGTAGATAGATGCTCGGTCGCTCGCTTCAATTATATGTATAATGTACATGAACGAGGTAGATTCTAGAGCTCATTTACAGCAAAATCCTGGTTTTGTCCAATTGCGGTTTGTATTTATTTATTTTTTATTTTTATTTATTTTTTCTTTTACACTAATGAAAAAAACCCGTATGTATATGCAGAGTGGCCTGCGATAAAATGTCAACGAAACTGGTGGATTCTATTGGCAAATGCAACAAAAAATGTCGAGTAAGCATATGCCCATTTCTCCATAATACTCGAGACATCGATTTATATATTTTTCAGTGTTTCACGAACATTTCCAATAAAAACATAATATCTCAAAAACTAAGTGAGATAAATGGGCTAGTTAACAATTTTAAAGAGCACAAAAACCTTTCAGAATCACTCATTGATTTTCAAATTATCAGCTGCTAAGCATCTTTTAAGTCCTGCTACATTTAAAAAAATATATTTTTTAAAATTTGACCTTGAAATTCCAGAGCTTTCTACTCTTGATTGAGGGATGTTAGAAATGTGGCGAATCAAGGAAAAACTTCTTCAGTTATTAAAAAATGGGCAAATGTTTACTCGACATTTTTTGTTGAAGAGTGGGCTTATAAAATCAGCAGTTTCATTATGACATTGTATCGCGGGTCACCCTTTATACATACGGGTTATTTAATTATAAAAATAAAAAAATAAAATATATAAAAAAAAAATAAAAAACAGCAATTGGACAAAACCAGATTTTTTTAGTAAATTACCTCTAGAATCACCTCGACATATACAGTAATACAGTACACCTCACACTTCTCCACTTCAAATCAAATTGTTTCTTATGAGTTATTATAAAATGTCTTTATAAAGGAAATAAATGGGGGGAGAGGGGGGGAGCAAAGTCAAAACTATGTAGGGGGCCCGCACCACAAGTTGAGCCTATGGGGCCCTCAGATCCTAGAAGCGGCCCTGACTGACATTTCTTAAGGCATCATTGGGATTATACGGTTTATTAGTATGTAATAAAGCTGCTTCACATTACATGTCTTTTGTAAATTTGCTCCCAACAAGCATTCTTCTTGCATCTTCTACAAGGATCTGATTAAATCTCTCGGCTGTTAGATTTTGTTTTGGGATAACAGAATCTAGCTGTGCCAGGCAGTTGTCTGCTTGCAATATTGAGCTGAGCCTGCATTTTAATCTTACATTTTATTCATGCCTTAAAATGGATAAGGTTAAGGTTGTAGTGTATTTTTAAGTAAAAATTCTATCTGCCAAGAAATTTTCCGGGAAATGGGTTAATTTTCTATGGGATATCGTTTACGGTCAAAAAGGGCATTTTTTTTTTTTTTAAATCTTTTTTACTTATAACTTTTGAAATAATTGAAAATTTTACTTTTATTTTCAAGGCTTTTGCAGATACCGCAGAGGTCCATAGCCGGTAACAAGAACTTTTTTTTACGTGCACCCCCGCTTAGGGGCGACATCGGGAAATTTGTTTTTCTCCGATCAGATATTTGGTACGGGGTGTTGTATATCGTTAGAAAGCCCTTGGGAAAAGTACAGAAGTGATACAAAAATATAAAAATTTTCACGTTTCTGGCCCTTTAAAGCGACAAAACACTTTTTACAACTTTTTTTCAAACGTTTTTCTACATGGTGCACGAATCTCCTCCGAAGGCATTTATACGACGCTATTAGACTTTTGAGCCTTAAAAGCCTATTAAATGCTGCTCCTGGCGTTTTGCTTTTAAACTCGATGGTACATTTACTTTTTGAGAATGGCACTTTTAATTCAGAAATATAAGATCTTTGGAGGTACGTACAGAGAAAACAAAAGCACTCGCCTACTCTGCTTCGCATGCTCTAAAAATGTCTTTTTCAAGGGGATCCCCTATTTTTAGTGCCTTCGAGGGGGGAAGTCGAGTACCTCGGTGAAATACCCACAAAAATCGTGATTTTCCGAAATTTCGAATATGACCTTCTGTACCGTTCGCAATTTTAATCGGACAGGGTTCAAAAGGGTACCGGACTTTAGGTCATATTGTCCTCTTTAAGAATCCGGTTCGTTGTTATATTTCTGATTCCTACTTCGGGAGCAAGGTCTATGTGAAGGACGTCCTCCTTGGGTAGCCTTAACTAGAAGGGGACGTTGTACCGATTTGACAGAGGTATCATTAGAAAGGCCTTTTAAAATGTACCAAATGTGTGCAAAAATATTATCGAAAAAATGTACTAGGTTGGTTCTTTAGTACCCTTTTGTACTTTTAGAGTGCCTTGTAGGGGGTAGGTTAACCCACACTGGGGCAAATAGCGTCGAGGGGTTTATCAGCTCGAAAATTTCCTTCGATCAAAAGTTGCGCCGAATAGCACTTGAACGCACTGTACTCTTGTCGTACCTGTACCTTTGCGGGTTTGGATACAGAGGTACTTTTAATTCCACGGTAGTTGTAGGGCGCACTGTAAAAATAAAAAATAAAAATAGCTCCTTTGTACTCAAAAGTGTGTGGGTTTTATTGCCTTTGTACCCATTTTATTGAAATTTATTTTTTATTTCTACTTATTTTTGTACTAATTGTACCGGTTTGGAAAAATCGGTCGAAAAACGCTACTCTTTAGTCTTTGTACCGTACTGTTTTGGAATTTCATAGGATCGGGCTAAAACTCATATGGTATTCAGTACTTTATAGTAGTAAAGTATACATGAAAGGAAAACAAAATTAATAAATTTATTAACATGCCGGGTACATGAGGGGTACAAAGTTGTGTACCTCTGTTTAATAAAAGGTAAAAATAGTAGCTGACCGGCTGTTTTTGGTATCGTTGGAAACCCTTTAAGAGTACTCTAAAGTTGTATAAAAACATTTTGTACTTTTACACGTTTCAGGTCTTTTTTGTTAAAATAGAATTTTTTACGGTTAAATTGTTGTACTTTTTTTTTAACCTAAGCTCAAAACCCGATTTGTTATTTTAACGAGCGAGGTGTACTATTCACAAAACTACTAGTTATGACACTAACCCTTATATCCATCCGAATTGACCAATATAAGTCAACCCGGATGGATTAAAACCAATTCACCTCATTTTTTAGGTAAATTGGAGTTATGAAGCTAAGTTTACAAGTGCCGTTTTTCTTTCTTTGTTCTTGTTTGATTGTTCTTGGTCTTTCTTCTTTCTTTGTTCTTGTTTGATTGTTCTTGGTCTTTCTTCTTTCTTTGTTCTTGTTTGATTGTTCTTGGTCTTTCTTCTTTCTTTGTTCTTGTTTGATTGTTCTTGGTCTTTCTTCTTTCTTTGTTCTTGTTTGATTGTTCTTGGTCTTTCTTCTTTCTTTGTTCTTGTTTGATTGTTCTTGGTCTTTCTTCTTTCTTTGTTCTCGTTAATCTTTCGTGTAACTTCTTCGTCGGTGGGTGTTCAAATTGAACTAAATAAAATTATCTGGACAACATATGTTTGCACTTTAAGATAACTGTAAATTAATACTGTCAAATACACCTCAACGAATGTTCTCAACATCACTTTTTAGGTTTAACATTCTCCACTAGGTAGCTCTAGAGGCGATATTTACAATTTATAAAATATTTTACAATATTTTGAATAGGAGACAAAAAACCAGATTTTTTTAATTTTTCCTTTATTTGTACAATAAACTCTACCAATATACAAAATTTCAAGTTTTTAGGATTGTTAGAAGTGCCTTAGAATTATGATGAGTAAGTGAGTGAGTCAGTCAGTCAGTGACAAAATATCAAAACTTTGGGCTCATATATCTTATGAATTACTATGGGTAGAGGTGTGACATTTTTATTTCTGGTTCAGTTTCTCACGAACTTTAAATTAAAATTAGTTTTATAAATCTTAGTATCTTCAAAGGATAATAGAGGGGGTCCGAATTGCCGTGAGTTGGTCCCAGTAAAGAATGGTACGGCTGTACTCGACTCGGCGGGGACACTGCCGTGCCCTCAGATTATTTATTTCTATTTTTTATTGTTAGATTGTTAATTGTTAAATTTATAATAGTACTGGTGGATATTTAATGATGAGAGTTTGGTAGATATGATAATCACTAGGCTTACGCCTCCGTGTACAAACGCGGCCCTTACGTTAGAGGAAGGGAGTGAGAGAAGATGCGATACTAGCGCTAGTTATCGCTCTTCCACCGCTTACCGCCAGCAACGCCAGTTGTGTTAAGACAGCGTTGGAAGACGACGTCTCTGTGCAGCTCAAGGTCACCCCGCTACCGCCACCGCTATATACCTATCACCTCAACTCACCATTCCTCAGGTAAGTCTAGTAATTAGTTTTCTTACAAATTTCTTAATCACTAGATATACCACCAAGCCCCCCCCCCCCCCACTACCCGCTAAGATACAGTCCACAACCCCCCCTCATTCTCTATTCTCCATCCCTAAACCAGCTCCGCCTAGTGGTAGGATTAACTTGTATTAACTTGTTACAAATATTATATATATTTGTAACAAATATATATTGATAATAAATTTATATACAAAATTGAAGAAAATAGTCAATTAAGTTATTGATAATTTATTACAACTTAATTGATTAATCATAATCATTTATTAATTTGATAGAATCAGTCAATTTTTTGGTAATATATAAATTTATTAACAAAACTATTTTCTTTATTTTGATAAATTATTTATATAAAACAAATTTGTGTTTGCTAATTTTCGTTAGAATTTGATATTCAGAAATTTTATGTATAATTTGAAAAATCTAGTATTTACGAATTTACAATTAACGCAAATGGGTAAATTCACATTCATAACAATGAAAACAAGGCAGAACAATGCAGTTTCACTTCATATTTGCATTTATAGTTGTAATTGATTGTCTCTAGTATTCTCTGATGCATTATTTATCTCCACGTGAATTTTCTGTGAATAATTAGAAAGTTTTTGTGTATGATATATCGCATTTGAAATTCATAATATGAAGGTGAGTGGTGTGTTCAGTAGCAAGTGCCGGTGTAAGCAGCCAACATCCATCTTAGTCAACTTCATCTATAAAAACGGTAAGTAGATACAATCTTTAAATCTCTAAATCCAAGTACAGGTTTACGACATTTTATTTCTTTTATAATATATAGTATATATATATATATCTATATCAGCGCATATGAGTATAATCATAAACTAGGACCAGTGCAAACTACTTTTTTTTCATGTCACTAATGTATGAAGTGGTTGGTGACAGTTCAAGTATAATGAGAGGGTGCGTTCCTAAGATGCTGTCGAATAGAACACACTCAGAAAGTCTATGCTAATGTTAGGGTGGGTAGATTTATTTCTTTTTTATTTAAATCTAAAAAAATGTAGTGATAAAAACTTGTTACTATGCTAGAAACAAAAGATCCCAAAAGTTGGGCTCATTTGATTTGAACAACTGCTAGGTCGTGCCCCGTCACTTTGAAATTTGATTCATGTGAAATTCTTATAAAATAGCATAGCGTATCATTTTTTGGTGTTAAAACATAATTATCCGTGTAGTTTCACTGTTAAATATATTTTATAGACATTTAGTGCTTGTGGTAACTACATAGTTTAAATAATTAAGTTGTTTAGTTTAGACAGTAAGTGATGACATATATAATTTTTTCAAAAAATTTACAAAAAATAAATTCCGCCGAAGCTATATGCCAAGTTTAGGTAGAATGAACAATGTTTTCTTCATATTTTTAGTATAATCGTTATATGTATAACTTTTAAAAAATCTAAATATTTAATTAATATTGTGAAATTAGTATTTTTCTTTAAATTACATATTTAGTCATTATGTGGAGGCAAGCAGTACGTAATAAAATGCCTCAATACTAAACCAATACCATTTCACTTATCCTTTTCATTTTATAAAAAAACTAAAAACATCTTATTAACTGATAATTTGAAAAAGTTTATTTTATACCCATCCCCTCCCCGTTAATTACAATGGGGTGGGGGCATATACGACACAGTAAGGTGGCCAAATGTGATCTCGGGAAATTAAAATGGTGTGTACGTCAGCATGGCAATGGATATATTGCACCATTTGTTTCAATAATCTGGATGGATTGCAAAAGAACCAAGATTTTCGAAGGAACAGGCATATGGTAAAGCAATTGAAAACTGCATAATAGCACATAACTTAGCCCAGATTAAGGTAGGGCGGAATTCTAAAGCAGCGAGTTTCACGTTTTAGGGAAGGTTATAGGGCCGCAAACGGGTATGACGTGTTTCGTTTTTGTCCGCGGTTTTTGCCTTCGATCACGAGTTCTGAGTAAGTCTACAGGCCCGGCCCCGTCTGGAAATGTGCGCAACTCCCTAGCGGTTATGGTGAGTAAGTTGCATTTTGTAGCGCAGTAATTATTTCGTAAAAACTTAACACTTTGTATCACGTTGTTGGGCACTTCGTAGCTTCAACGGACGCAGGGGAGGTTTCTTTTATGAATCCCTCTAACCCCCCCCTCCTTGCTGGCTTTTCGAATACAGCGATGCGGTAACCTTTAGAGGTGGTTAGAGACCGCCTTTTCCTACGGGGTTTAGGTCGTTTAGTCTACCGACCCAACTCGTTGTGTCTGTGAGCTCCTACTTTCATTACTTTCGTGCGTGTTTTTCTTTCTGCTTTCACCTTTCTTTCCCTTTCTTTCTCGCTCTTTTTCCTCTTTCTCTCTTTCTCTCCACTCTTCACCCCTTGACTTCTACAAATCCTTTCCTTTTCCCCTTCACTTCGATTTTCCGAGTGTATGCTGAGCCACGCGAATGTGTTTAGGTACCTCTTCTAACCTTTTCCTTATCCCTTTTTCTTTCCGTGTCTTCTTCTTACCTTTTTCTTTTCAGTTATTCTATTTCAGTTTCCAGTACGTAAGTACAGGTTTAATTTATCTACCTCGCTCTCTACCTTCTCTTACTTTTCTTCTTATCTATTTATATTTATATATATATATATATATATATATATATATATATATATATATATATATATATATATATATATATATATATTTAATTATTTATTTATTACTTTTTTTTTCTTCTCTCTTCTTCTTACTTAATTATCTTTTATTTGTATAGCTATCTTGTATACCTATTTTCTTTTTCCTTTAATTACTAATTTTTTCTCTTTATTTCTTTTCCCTTTCAAGTAATATGAGTAAGGCTATTGACGCCAACAAGGGGGAGTCAAATTCTGGCTCAACCTTTTCCCAGACAGGACTTGTTCTGTCTGGGGGGGGGCGCTTTGTCCCTTCAGCACTGGGGTCAAACCTTCACAGGGGTCTGGCTTCAGTGGCAGTATCCCACAGTTCCCTCAGGGAGCTGTGGGGCTTCCATTCCCCGCTGGGGCTTTCCCCTTACAGGGTTCAAGCCTTAGCGGGGGTGCCTCTCAGTTCCCTGTGGGACCTGGGGGGGGGGGGGGGGGCTCAACACCCTTTCACAGGCCCCGATGGGTCAGTGGATGGGTATCAGCCCCTATGGATTTGGCCAATTCCCAAATCCGTCTGCGTGGAGCTATTGGCCGATGAATCTGGAACCTCAACCGTACTGGCCCGGATTCAACCCCTACATGGGCATGCCACATAACTGCGGAATGCCTTTCCCCCACAGCAGATGATGATGGCGCAGGGACAGGCACTGTCGCAGGCCCCGGGGTAAACCAAACGGGGTAAAGTGTGGGGTAAACCAAGGTAATGTGGTTCACACCCCTGCACTTTGTCAGGGGAATCTCTCTGGCACTAAACCGGAGGATGACGGTCAGCCTAAGAAACTGAAAGTTCAAAGCGGAGATAGTCAAAGAGCTACGCCTCTGCAGTAAAGGAAGGTAGCTCTTCCAAGGGGACAGATTCCTCAACGTCTGCGAGTTCCCAGGTCAGAGGGAAAAGCGCAGACAAGAGCCAGACCTTGAGTCAAAAAAGGAGAGACAGGAAAGCTGTAAAATCACTCTCCAAAAGACTAAGCAGGTCAGGGTTGGGGGTCAGAGAGCTTAGGAGGGACAAGGTATGGAGGTGAGTCCGGAGGCTAACCCCCCGCCCGCTGGCCCTAGTTGTGTAGATCCCTCTAAAGAACAGAAGAGGGTTTGTAGCTCTGATACTACCCCAGTTAAAGGCCATAAGGCAAAGCGTCGCTGTGAGTCGGCTAGGGAACTGGGGGAAGCATCAGTATCCTTTGGAAAAAGTGTCCCCACCTCCAAAAAAGTGTATCTGAGGAAGAAAGGGTGCCCAAAATCCCTCACGGAAATAGAAGTGTGAGAGTTTTGTAAGGCGTTAGGCAGTGCCTGCTTTAAGGCCGAGCAGAAAGGCCATATGGCCGGGCTGCTCGGGGAGATATTGAGATAGGGGCAGTGGAAGAGTGCTCTCTCACATGGGTGAGGCATAGCCTTAAAGAGATATGTCCATGGAAGGGGGTTGTCTTAGAGGAGGTAGAGCCTCTACCTAATCTCATCAGGATTGGGATGTGCCTTCCAATTCTTGACGAGGACAACCCCAAGGATGCGGAGATCCTGTACAATCTGAGGAGCTTCAACCCTGGTCTCATTACCAGGGATTGGCGTATAGTAAACAGGTCGAAACAACGCAACGGACAGAGGGTGGTTGCGCGTGTTGATCCAGGATCAATTAAGTTCCTGAAAAGTAATAGCATGGCTCTTATTTATAACTGTGTCAGGTTCCAGGTGTCATTACTAGACAAGGATAATAGCCCTAAAACCACCAGGAACAGACCAGGGAGGATGAAGACAAATCCTCAAGGCAAGGAGAGGAGACGGCAGCGTGGCCGTGAGAAATCTCCAGCGACCGAGGAGGGAGAATCACACCCTTCCCCACTTGTCAAGGCAGCGGACGAGGGGAAGGTGATTGTGACCAACCATCAGAGCCCCCTCCTCCTCCCCCAATAGAGCCGCCGCTGCCACCTCCTTATTCTGTAAAAGGATGGTGGAACTTAACATCAACATTGGCCTGATTCAAGAACCCTATGTATATAAGGAACAAGTGCGAGGACTGGGTGTTACTGGTGGTACCCTCATTTCTTGTACTGACGGCGTATCGCCAAGAACTTGTATTGTGACTAAGAATATAAGAGCTTCAATAATACCTGGTTTCTGTAATAGGGACCTGGTAGCTATAAAGGTGGACGGCAGACAGTTGGGAGGAGGTAGCAAGGACATTATCTTCTGCTCTCTCTACCTCCCCTATGACTCTAAAAATCCTATCAGAATACTGTGAAATTAATAGCTTGGAAGTAAATTTACAAAAAACAAAAACCCTTACTTTCTGTAAAGGAAGACTTAAAAGTAGTGCCAATAATATTTACTACAACAACCAGAAAATAGAATTAGTCAATAAGTTTAATTACCTAGGAGTATATTTCTCGCAAAAAGGAGTGTTCGAAGTGGCTACTAAGCAAGCTGTAAGTCGTTGTCGCGCAGCAGCAGGAGCTCTACTGGAAACTTTAGCCCGCAGCAAAAATATTAGCTTTGACGCCACACTTGAAACATACAAAGCATGTGTACTCTCTACTCTCACATACTCTGCACCCATTTAGGCTTTGCGATATCTTGATGAGTTAGAAACTGCTCAAAACTACTTTTTTAAGAACTTCTTTTCCCTCCAGAAAAACGTTCCCCACTATGTTATACGTTCCGAATTCAATCTCTGTCATGTTTCCGTCCACATATTGAAACAAACGCTTCGATTCTTTAACCGTCTCAGCACCTTAGAAAATAGCAACATTATGAAATCTTGTCTCATGAGACTAAAGGAGCTAGACTCGGTGCCGTCCAATACTCATAAACTAAACTGGTTCACTTAGCTAAAAGATTTACTAAAAACTTTAGATTCCAATATCAATATTTCTCTAGATCAAGAAATAAATCCTGGCACGCTTACAAAAATAATCCGAACGTTTCAGTTAAAACTACAAGCCCAAGATTTACAGCGGATCCAAGAATCTACGTACAGTAACTTTTATAATATCCTCCATGTATCTCAAAACCATAGTAACAACTACCTGCATCTTAATCTTCCCTACATGCAAAAAATGTTAGCTCAAATACGAACCTCAGGATACAACACAATTAAAATCTCCTTCAAAGGATGCCTATATAAAATTAACACTAGTGAAAACTGTAGTATATGCAACCTTAATGAAGCCGAGGACCTGGCACACCTCTTATTTAGGTGTCCCATGTATTCACATCAAAGAAACCACTTCCTTCCTCTTCATCTCTGCGACATGACCAATAGTGACCCCACTAATATTGCTTCAATCATTAACCCTTTTGAAAAACACATGTCAAAAAATATTTTCTACTTCTTTTGCAATCTACTTAAACTTAGGTCCTTCTTGCTAAACGAATGATTCAATGATTCAAGGTATAAATACGTTGTTATTTAGCCTGTAAATAAACAAAACATAAAAATAGATTAAAGTTATTTTATCCTAATCGTACCCGCGTAATGACACATATTTAGTAACGAGTATACTGATATAGGCTAAATAACAACGTATTTATACCTTGAATCATTCGTTTAGCAAGAAGGACCTAAGTTTAAGTAGATTGCAAAAGAAGTAGAAAATATTTTTTACATGTGTTTTTCAAAAGGGTTAATGATTGAAGCAATATTAGTGGGGTCACTATTGGTCATGTCGCAGAGATGAAGAGGAAGGAAGTGGTTTCTTTGATGTGAATACATGGGACACCTAAATAAGAGGTGTGCCAGGTCCTCGGCTTCATTAAGGTTGCATATACTACAGTTTTCACTAGTGTTAATTTTATATAGGCATCCTTTGAAGGAGATTTTAATTGTGTTGTATCCTGAGGTTCGTATTTGAGCTAACATTTTTTGCATGTAGGGAAGATTAAGATGCAGGTAGTTGTTACTATGGTTTTGAGATACATGGAGGATATTATAAAAGTTACTGTACGTAGATTCTTGGATCCGCTGTAAATCTTGGGCTTGTAGTTTTAACTGTAACGTTCGGATTATTTTTGTAAGCGTGCCAGGATTTATTTCTTGATCTAGAGAAATATTGATATTGGAATCTAAAGTTTTTAGTAAATCTTTTAGCTGAGTGAACCAGTTTAGTTTATGAGTATTGGACGGCACCGAGTCTAGCTCCTTTAGTCTCATGAGACAAGATTTCATAATGTTGCTATTTTCTAAGGTGTTGAGGCGGTTAAAGAATCGAAGCGTTTGTTTCAATATGTGGACGGAAACATGACAGAGATTGAATTCGGAACGTATAACACAGTGGGGAACGTTTTTCTGGAGGGAGAAGAAGTTCTTAAAAAAGTAGTTTTGAGCAGTTTCTAACTCATCAAGATATCGCAAAGCCCAAATGGGTGCAGAGTATGTGAGAGTAGAGAGTACACATGCTTTGTATGTTTCAAGTGTGGCGTCAAAGCTAATATTTTTGCTGCGGGCTAAAGTTTCCAGCAGAGCTCCTGCTGCTGCGCGACAACGACTTACAGCTTGCTTAGTAGCCACTTCGAACACTCCTTTTTGCGAGAAATATACTCCTAGGTAATTAAACTTATTGACTAATTCTATATTCTGGTTGTTGTAGTAAATATTATTGGCACTACTTTTAAGTCTTCCTTTACAGAAAGTAAGGGTTTTTGTTTTTTGTATATTTACTTCCAAGCTATTAATTTCACAGTATTCTGAGAGGATTTTTAGAGCCTTGTTTGTAGCTATCTCGGAATCACCGAGAATGGTGAGGTCGTCTGCAAACAGTAGTAATCCTATGTCTCTTTTTCCATCAATACTGATTCCAGTTGCTCCTCTACTCGTGAAGAAATATTCTATATCCGCTATGAATAAGTTAAATAATAAAGGGGAAAGAATTTCGCCTTGTAGAAGACCTCTTGCAATGTGTATAGCATCAGAAATTACTCCGTTGAATTTAATATTCGTATGGGCACATTTATATAGGTTTGATATTATATATATGATTTTATCGGACATTCCTATTTGCCTAAGTTTTTTAAAGAGAGTAGTGTGAACGATTCCATTAAAAGTCTTGCGGAAGTCAACAAAAACTGCTATGACTTTTCTTTTAGGCAAGCGTAAGTGATTTTGGCTCACGGAGTTCAAAATAAAAATATTGTCCATACATCCTTTGCCCTTCATGAATCCAGATTGGATTTCCGGTATAATTTTATTATCATCTGACCATTTAGTTAAGCGCTGATTAATAACTTCAGAATAATTTCAAGGAATGACCCCATGCAACTACTACTTTCTTTGCAGAGGATGCGTGGAATACAACCAGTTAACTTTGGGTAGTACTGCAGGCACACCGCCAAGGAGAAGAAGCTGATAAGTATCTAAGTTGACAGTGTTGGGTCAGGAGAAAGTGCCAACATCACTTGGCGGACAGAAAGTTGATTTCACAACTTTTTTGGACCACAGACTTGGTGTGGGTTTTTTTTCCACACAAGTGGTTTTGGTCAGACTTCATGACTTTTTGTACGGTATACATTAGACGAATTCAAAACCCCCATTCATTAAAATCGGTTTAGTAGTTTAGGCTACTAAACCTACTGTAGGTTCGTCAACGTAAAATGAAGGAAGAATAAGAATAAGAATAAGAAGTATCAAAACTACCATTTTTCTCTACTTCTACTTGACCGATTTCGACCCTTTTTTAATATTGATCTAAAAAACACGGCCTTCAAAGATATTAAAATAATATTTAGGTAGCTTGTATGTATTTCACCTACAGTATATATAATGACAGCTTTTATTGTGAAATTTTGACTTTTTGACTTGGCGGGGCGGAACGCTGCTGCGTTCCTAAATAATAAATGAGAAAATAAACGTAGTTAGTAAACTGGCAGGATAATTAAATTAACAGGGTGAACATCAAGACTCAATTCTTCCTGCCTAGACTCTTCTTCGAAATCAAACTTGATCTAATTTAATAAGAGCCTAAAAATACGTGGCCACCTAAATTAGATCAAGTTTGGATGAGATAAAGTACTGGTTCAATGGACAGTTGGTGCGGAAGTTTACATGGGTGAAAGATAATAGCAAATGTTAGATAAATGGGAGAATGTGGTGTGATGATCAGAAGATGAGAGAAGTGGTGATGGTTAGATAATGGGTGATTGTTGTGTTGTTTCGTATGGATGAAGTGGTATTAAATTGACAGTAGGTATCAGATTTGTTTGTAATAGTAGCAACCCTAATGGTTCCATCAGAGCCTGGATAAGTGGCTACTATTTTGGAAAGTGGCCACTTAAGGGTAGTGTGTTTTCTCAAAGACCAGTTCTTCTTCTGGTAGGGTTTTTGTTGGTATTCCATTTTCTACGTGGTTGGAGAGTGGTTGTATATTCATTCCTCCACATGTTAGACATTGTTTTCAGTTGTGTTGGTATGCCCGGAGGCGGAGAAAGAATAAGATGGAGTGGATGAAGGTTGTTGATAATAACTAATTGGCCAAAGATTGTATCAAGTAATTTAGGATTGTTAGGTTCTATAGTTGTGGGAGAGCCTTTCATGATCTCCATAAACAAATCTGCTCCAAGAAGAAAGTTTATCTGTCCTGGGTGCCAGAAGTCAGGGTCTGAAAGATCGAAGCTGGTAAATGATCTCCAAATTGCTTCAGGTACAGCCGATTGAGGTAGATAAGGTGTGATGGTCGGTACAACAACACCATCCGTAGAAACTTCAGGGTTATCTGTTAGGAATTGGCAGATGTGACAAGTCACTTTACCTTTAGTACCGATAAGTGGCGATTGGCTAACGCCTGATAGGGCGATAGAAAAATATGTCACATTCAAACTAAGACGACCAGCACCTTCGTCAGTGATAAATGAAAACTGTCTCCCTGAGTCAGTAGCGAGTCTGATTTTATGATATTCATTGTTATGATCTTTAATGTGTGCGATAGTTGTACCAAGAAGAACGTTAGTACCATGAGATGAGATACTGCTGAGTACTGTTCCAGGTAAAGATTGATTCGTGGAACCTTTGCCGGTAGAAGAATTAGATTCTGGATTTTGATTTGATGATGGCATAGAAAGATGTATGGTAGGGCGAGACCCACACATTCGACAATTTCACTTCGAGGTACAAGCAGAGGTTTTATGACCAGGAAACAAACAATTTTTGCAAGCTCCCAATTAGTCAATGTGATTAAAACGATCGTTTGGTGTTATAGCTATGTAGACAGAACAATCCGTAATTTTATGAAATGCAAAATCAAACTTGATCTAATTTAATAAGAGCCTAAACAGTTATTGATTCCGTTCTGTTATAAAATAACAATAACAGATAATCTCTTAATCTTATTTTATAACAGAACAGAATCATTATCATTCATTTCAAGTAACAAGAACAAAATAGTATGTAGCTTATTGCAGTGTACAAACACAGTGTAATATTGCTGGTTAATATAACACCCTATGAATCATAAAGGAAACAGAAGTAAAATAGGAAAATATTATAGTCTACTAAAAACATATTAATAAATCGTCAAATAACTTATTTTATTTTCTATACATACATTATATAATAAACATGTTTAACATTGATCACGCACAACTTTTTCATATAATATTTTGAGGGTAGAAACATCTTTAGTATCTGGCCTCTTAGATATGGCTTTAGAGTCGAGTATTACTAATTCATTCACATTATCAATGAGTGACTTATCCTCTAGTATGCAGCCCAATGTCTTCACCGAGATCTGCCTGTAGAAATGACTGCACATCTGGAAAAAAAGAAAAAAAGTTCTTTATAAGAAAAGTTTAGCAACATTTTAGAGCCTTGTTGATTAATTTTAGCAGATCTAATTATAAAATAATTAGGCATTTTTTGCTTCTGGAACGGAATTAAATGTCTATTTTCAAGAACCTTTACCCAAATGAATATAAAAATAAATTTATAAATATACTAGTCTTCACCTCTCGGGGGGCTCATGCTAGGTAATAGTAGCTATGTTTCCTATAATCTTGTAGGCCTATCAATTATATGAAATGCCTAAATAGTTTTGTTTCCAAAGTCCATCATTCATTCCATGACTAAGAATATAATACTCTCCAAATTGTAGTTTGGACTCTATATGTTTAATCATTTCAAGATAAAAAGAACTTTTTATATACTACGTTATTAAATTTTCTGTTGTATCATATGTAGTTTGAATATAATAATTGTTATTGTTATATATAATGTCAGTGAAAAATAGACAGCCAATTAGTGTGGCACATAGCTTCCTTGCATTCTATTCACGTACTTTATTGGTTTTATGCTTTTACCAACCATTAATGTCCAAAACAAAAATTTAAAAAAATGATAATTTTTTTTAAATTTAACCCCCTAAAAACTAGAAATAATACAAAATAGAATGTGACAAAATTTAATCTACTATTCAAGAGCTTTTTAACGATGTACATCATATTATAAAAGATTAACTTTGACATTTGTACCCCTGTACTTTGAGGTACCAAAATTATATTTTTAAAAAACAAACAATACAAAATGGCATTCATTAAACTAATAAATAAATATAAATAAGAAACCTAATAACAAAAAAATATTTAAACCCTTTAACCTAAAACAAAATTAAAAATCGGTACAAAAGTACGTGTACAAATTTTTTTAAAAAGCAACCAATAAAATAGCTTTAATGTACATATCAAGGCCTTTCAAATGATACACGACACAATATTAAAAAACCAAAAAAAGTGGTCATTGACACGACACACGGGAAAAAGTTTACTCGCATGTTCTCAGCAAATAGGACGAACTAATGAAATAAAATATAATCAATTTAAGGAACATTAGTGTGAGATTCAAGCTCCTCAATCAGAAATAAAATCGGTCAACTATTATAGAAAATATGGTCATTCTAAGACAAAAAGGAAAAAAATAAAACCAAAAAAATACCAAAATTATCACCATATAAAATACAACCGGAGATGACACGACAAAAAGTCATAGGACCAAAGTTGTAGATCTTTTAAAATCAGTTACCGGTAGTCCGGTAGTGCTATCAGTTTTCCAATACGACTTACCGTTTAGCCGCAATAAGTCCCCAATACAGCTTAAAAATCAAGTCGGCTATTTTAATTTTTTTAAGAGGGGAACGAGGGGGAAAAGGGTAATTTTTATAATTATTTTGGTTTACAATATGGACGTTGAGCGTCGAATGGCGAACACCACAAGTCTCTAGCTCTTCTGGAAGTGGGTAAACATTCACATCAGTCAGTGAGTCAGTTAGCCATTAGGCTTTATAGTACTATACTGCATTATTTAGCACGATTTTAAGTGCGCAGACGATGAAAATTAGGCAGGTGATATCTGCAGGCTACCATAAAAATTTCATAAAAATCAGATGATCACTTTTAAAGATATAGCAGTAAATAAATGTATCTTTGTGAGCATGTGGAAGATAAACAAATAAGCGAAGAAGGTTGCAATTTATATGGGACCAACAATAGGCTAAGCATTACCTACTAACTAAATTTCATTAAAATCGGACGTGTAGTTTTTAAGATATGGTGGTTCGCAAAAATTGAGTGACAGACCGACAGACCGACAGACAGACACGGGACCAAAAATGTTCCCTTATGTCAGAAACGGATTTCTGTCTTGGAATTTTTGAAATCGGAGGTATAAAATATTTTCGTTCTTCAGAACGAGTTACCTTCGGTAAGCTCGGAAGCAAAAATAGTTCTGAATTTATTTACTTCATATAAATGACAACTAACTAGTGAGCTGATCTTAAACCTATAAAAGACAAATCTTTGTACAACGGATCTCGCCAACACCGAATCTAAACCGTGCCATCGATATGCCCCCGTGTAGGGAACGGCAAGAGAAGAAAAACGAGTACAAGTAAAGAAATACAAAATCAGAAATATTAAACCGATACCTAGGACACAAGTGTGAACAAACCTGGTTGTCACACGTCAATTAATTTATTTCTTTGTACTTTTCTTGTTTCGCTGTCATTCAATTTAAAAAAAATACAATTACTTTTTACATAAAAAAAAGGCCTGATATAATCATTCTTGAACATTTTAAGAATTTATCAGCTACACCAGGTACTGAAATAAAAAATCATAAATTTGAAACGCGTCAAAATCGTAACTATGGGTCATGTCAAAACAAGTAAAATAACTTGCTCTTTTTCCGAACTAACTTTCCATACAGCAAAATTTGCTGAAAACGAATTAAATTCTGCTGAAAGATGGCTAAAAGTATTAAAATAATGAATTGTCATCGTGTTCTGAGCTATTCTACAAGTTTCAAATTTCTAGCTACTCGGGAAGTTAGTTAAAAATCGATTGCAAGATTTGTACTGGACACACACACAAACAAACAAGAAAGCAAGCTAATAGCTAATAAAATCGTAGTAAAAAGTAATTATTAGCCAATCGAAACTAAGTAATTTCGTAATAAATAACAATGCGTATATATATACAGGGTGGTCCAAAAGTCCCCCCCCCCCCCCCCTCTTAACTTTTGAATGGTTTGAGTTGAGATAAATTAATGAAACTTAATTAATGAAATTAACGGGGATCTGTACCATGTAAAGGGAAGTTTTTTTCATGCAATCGCGCACTAGAGGCACCTATCTACATTGCCCCCCGGCCACCCAACTTCAAAATTTCAAATTGGAGTGTATATTTTTGATAGCATATTTGGATTCTACGGTAAAAAACAATTAAATGTTACCTGAAACATTTTTTTCTATCTCCGATATTTTGCCCCCTGTGCAAACCCTACACTAAAACCCCACACTAAAACCACATAAACACCCCATTACAAAAAGGGAAAACATAAGTTTTTTATTATTTTAGTTTATTGTTCACTTCAACTACAAAGTTTTTTTGTTTTTTTTTTGTTTTAATAAGTGTTGTTAAGAGAAATACAATTAGCATTTTGATTTAACATGATCGGATGTTCACCCAGTGGTGGCACTCCGTAACATTATTATGCATATGTATTTGCATATAAATTGTTTAGATAGTGTACATTATAATTTTCTTCAGTTGATTCTTAGAAGATCTCTTGGCCATGTTCTTTTCAGTCTTCTGGGTGGGTTTGAAGGTATATGAGGTGAGGAAAGGGCGTGAACAAGAAGGTTGTTATGGGGTTCAAGTTTGTTGTGGAAATTTTTATATCTATCTTTAGCAAGATCGCTCACAAAAGATACCTTTAGGTCTTTATGGATGATGATGTTTGGAACATAGAAAGGAAGATGGGACAGTTTTCTTAAGATTTTTGACTGTAGAGACTGCAGACGGTGAAGATTTGAAGGTTTTGTAGAACCCCAGATTTCAATGCCATATGACCAGCTAGGCTTGAGAATTGAGTTGTAAATTTGTAGTCTATGTTTTAATGTGAGACGTGTGCGATGATCAAGAAGTCTTAGAAGTAGTTTGTAGCGTCTGTTGGTTTCAATTCGTTTCAATCGAGTGTGTGGATTCCACGTTAGCCTTTTGTCCAGATGTAGTCCAAGGTAACGAACAGTAGTGGCGGGTGGTATGATTTTGTTATTTAGGTATACTGGTGGACAAAAACCATGGCGGAGGGTGAATGTGACTCACAAGAAAACATAAGTAAAAATAAAATTTAAAAGAAAGAAGGCAGCCAAGAATCAAAACATAGATAACATTAAAGAAAACCAGAAGGGAAGGTAAAATGAAGGAAGGAAAAGGGCATGGATATTCCACCTCAACAGGCAAACCTGTCGAACATTAAACCTCCATGCTCCTCCAACCGTCACCCACAAACCCACGTTACATAACAATAAAAAATAAAAAATTTAAAAACTGAACTAAGTTTTAAAAACATTGAGCAAGAAGCAAGAACGCATAAGAACTATCCAAAACCCCATTAATGTCGGACCGGAAATTACAGCAGTTCGGCGAGTTCTTTATGTGTATCATCTCCATCCATCGAAGCCGTTTCTCACTCACCTCTCTACCACATATGGTAACGTTGTCAAAATCAAAGGTATGCTTCTTCTCCATGGCATGTTTAGAAAGGGCAGTAACCTTCTTCCCACTATTAACTGAATGGATATGCTGGTAGACGCGCGATCTAAACTTTAAAGTTGCGTCCGCCATCGTTAATTTTTTAAGCGGTGTAAAAATGTAATGTAATGTAATGTAATTCTTTATTTGTAAATTGGGATGCAAAGATCTATAAGTACAAGTCACTTTTTTTTTTTCCTTTTTCCCCTATTTACAAAATCAGCCATGCTGAGGATTGAAACTGGGTTAACATTTCTCTTCCCTTCTTGTTACATAATTTTATTTTTATTTACGTTTTTATTTTATTTATTTATTTTTTTTGTTGATGTTCTGTTTGAGCTATTTTTATAGGTTTTCTAGGTGGTAAACCTCATAATGAGCTCTTCCCAATCTCTTCCACTCTTGCCTATGAGCAGCTACTCGGGCCCAGGTTGCCCCTCCGCAGGTTTTCCACATTTCTTCGTTCCAGTTCTTTTCCGGTCTTCCTCGCTTCCTTTTGTTGTCCCAGGGTCTCCATTCCATTATATCTTTACTCCAGCTGC
Source organism: Gerris lacustris (assembly GCA_951217055.1). NCBI lineage: Eukaryota > Metazoa > Arthropoda > Insecta > Hemiptera > Gerridae > Gerris > Gerris lacustris. The sequence continues at coordinate 4,974,803 of OX578279.1, forward strand.
TTTGGTTCCTCCTGATGGCATGGCCGGCCCAGTTCCACTTCCTGTTGTGCACATTCTCTATAATGTCAATCAGTCCTGAGTTGGTTCTGAGCCATTTTTTGCTCTTCCTGTCCTTCCTGGTGTAGCCCATCATGTAGCGTTCCATGTTTCTTTCCACAACTCGCAACCTCGCTACTACCTTGTTACTTAACCTCCAGGTCTCACAGCCGTATGTTAGGACGGGTAGTACTGTTGTTTCCCAAAGCCTTTTCTTGAGGTCTGTCGGTGCTCTGCTCTTGAAGAAGCTTCTGTTACTCAATAGGGCTTTCCAACCAAGGTTTACTCTTCTTTGAATTTCTGCGTATTGCCCATCAATACTAAGGAGGTGACCCAAATATAAGAAGTTATTAACTTTTTCAAGGGGCAGGTCTTGGGTGTGGCGATCACTTTCTTCATTTATAATCATCATTTTACATTTTTCTAAGTTTATATTTAGGCCTATTTGTTTGCTTTTTTGCTAAATTTCTTTTGGCATTAACTCGGCTTCTACAACTGATTTAGCAATAAGGACCTGGTCATCCGCAAACTCTATACGGTTCAGCCACTCCCCATTTTTCCTTTATTCCTTTTCCTTCCCAATCCAATGATAACATAAGGTCTTGGTAGGTAGTTGTAAAAAATTTTGGTGAGGGAACGTCCCCTTGCTAACTCCTTTGTTTATTGCGATTTCAGCATAGTCTTGGTCGAGAAAAAATGTAGCGGTTGCTCCGGTGTATAAGGATTTAAAAATGGTGATAATACTATTACTTACACCTTTGCTCTGTAACATCTCTATTATAGTACCAATTTTGATTTTGTCAATTGCTTTTTCATAATCTAAAAAGAGGAGGACAACCTGAAATTGGTAATCTACAGCTATTTTTATAAGTTCGCTTATTACAAAAATGTGATCAATAGTGGAAAAGTTTTTCCTAAAGCCTGCTTGGTGTTTGGTTAGTTCTGCGTCTAATTTGTTGCTTATTCTATTAAGTATTATTTTTGAAAAGAGTTTATAGGCTATTGACAGTAAGCTTAAAGGTCTATAGTTTTTTAGTTCTTTTTTGTCACCTTTTTTGTGTAGGAGAATTAGTTTTGCAGTGCTCCACTTGTCTGGTAGAGAGGACTTCTCGAGGCATGCATTAAATAGTTTTACAAGGAAGAGTATGATAGTATTTCCTCCTGCCTTAATTATTTCCGGAGTTATGTTGTCAAGACCACCGGCTTTACCTTCTTTGAGTGTTTTCACTGCCCATTCGACTTCTTCTCTTAGGATTGTAGGTTCTTTGAGTTGTGCAGGAAAAGCTGTTGTTGTGGACTGTTGTTGTGAATATAAGGCCCATTCATCATCTTGGTAAAGTTTTTCATAGTAATCTTTTATTCTTGTGAGGATGCCTTGCTTATCACTTATTTCGCTGCCACTTTCATTTTTTATTGAAATTATTCTGTTTCTTTTTGTTGGTGTCGGTTTCAGTTTTCCTCCTACCTCTAATGCTTTCCTTAGCCTTTCTTGTCTGCTGTTTTCAAGCCAAAGAGTTAAGTCAGTTCTGATTGCCTTGCAAAGGGTTGCATACTCGGTTTTCCTAGACAGCTCCCCCTTAAGTTTTCTCCGTTTTTTCATCATTTGTTTTATTATTTTTGGCGGATTCCTGCAGTTGATCGTTTCTGGTTTAATGACTTTAAGCCTTATCTCATTTGAAGCTTCTGTTATTACTTTTGAAAATGTTTCTACTGCTAGGTTTATATCCTCGATTTTATCTCCCCAATTTATTAGGGAAGTAATCTTTCCTTCAAGTCCATGAATACTTAATTCTTCTGCCGAGAGTTTTTTTAGTTGCTTGTGCCTCTTTCTTTTAGGTTTCCCCAGGAGAAGTTGATGTTTGCTCCCACTGCTCTATGATCACTACCGATGTCGATTTGGCTGATGACAATCACTTTCTTAATTAGTGCTAAGTTGCTACATATAATAAAATCGATTTCATTTCTATGCTTACCATCTGGGCTGATCCATGTCCATTTGTCTTCTACTTCGCCTTCAAAGAAGGAGTTTGTTACATATAAGTTGTTTGCTTCTACAAACTCTATGAGTCTCTCTCCATTTTCATTTCGATTTCCGACTCCATACGGGCCTATCCCTTTTTCCATCAACTTAGTCCCTATTTTTGAGTTTAGGTCCCCTATTATTAGGGTACGGTGGCACGAGTGGTCTTCTATAGCTTTTTGTAGGTCCATGTAGAAATCTTGAACTGTTTCTTCATCTGCTGCTGATGTTGGACTGTAGACCTGGATTACTCTTAGTTTTGCTTTGATTTTGTCGATTACTTCGACACTTGAAATTCTGTCTGTGTAGCCTTTCAGTCTTGTTATTTTTGTGATATTAGATTTGTTTATTAGGAAGCCAGTCCCTCCTATTGCTTTATCATTTCCATTGTAGTAGAAGACTACATCTCCTTCCATATCTATACAGCCTTCTCCTTTACGGCGGACTTCGGCAAAGCCTATTATGGTCCAACAGATTTTATCTAATTCATATAGCAGTTGAGTAAGTTTTTCTTCGGTGCGCAGAGTTAGACAGTTATAGGTTATTACATCCCATTTATTTCTCTTCTTAAAGCTGTTTACCTTTTTGTTGGTAGCAGTTATATTCACTGATTGCAGTGGCTCTGTTGTATTCGTCCTGTGAGGTTTTTGATTTTCTTGTGGTGGGCTCAGATAGGTTAATTGCTACTTAGCTGCGGTATCGTTAATTTTTTCTTTAGATAATGGTTTTTGCTGTGAGTTTACTGGTTTTTGTTTAGGGGTGGGGTAATTTTTCATTGTGAAGAATCGTTCAATACTGCTGTTACGTGGAACAGATTCGGTTTTTGCTTTTTTGTCTTCTCTTACTTCCTTACTGTCATTTCCGTTTCCTTTGTCGTTCGGAGTAGTCTCGATGCTCCTCTGTCTTTTCCCTTTTGGTAACGGAATCGTTTCGACTAGTTGATCTAGTGTGTAGTGTATTCCATCGACGTAGAGTTTGTTGTACTTCATAATTGCTTTGAAGTAAATGAGATATGGTGTAAGTTCTTTTCTTGTTAGCCTGATGTCGGCCGGCAGATCCTCTTTTATCTTGATAGTCGCGTATTTTTCGTTTCCAGCCAGTTTGTATTTCCAGTCTTCTTTTAATATGTACTTCTCAGTATATTTGATGACAGTTTGACTAAAATTACTCCTGTACTTGTATTCTTCTTGTTTAGAATGGTTATGTCTCTGATATCATATTTACGTATTTCTATTCCAAGGAAATCTATTATATTATATACTTGGTTTCTTATTTCATTTCTATCAGCCGCCTGCATGCCGATTATGACAATGTTTTCTCTTCTTGACCTGTTGATGTGTGTGCTCAGACTCGCGATGTCTTTCCTTATGTCCACTATCTCTTCCGCTGTTTTCCTGGATTGCTCCGCTAGGTGTTGCTCCAAATTGTCGATTTTCCTCACTATTGTATCCAGTTTTTCCAATCTAGACATAATTTCATCGAGTTTTCCTTCCATTCTTGGTTAGTAGAACGTGCTGGGTTAACTTGATAAGGACGCGAGCCGGTGATAACAGATCGTCGGTTATGTTTTTACGAATTTTCTTATTATTCCGGGCGCGATCACCGAAGTTTTTGTATTTATTACTTTAAACGTGTTTGGATTGCACTTATAGTAATTAAACGACCGGATAAAACCTTTTCTTATCCTATTTTTTAATAAAAATTGCGGGAACTGACGCGAACAAATTGATAACCAACTGTCGGGGTAAAAATACATAATTTTAATTATTCGAATTTTTCCCGCCGGTTTGGGCATATTTTCGACCAAACGCAAGAAACCGCGAGTCTCTAGGAAGAAGTATCCAAACATTTTTATTAGCGAGTCTGTGGGTTTTGGTTATTTATAGTTTGGTGGGTTAACATATACTCGTATCTATAATATAAGTGGCAATGTCCTGATTGACTAACTGACTGACATAGAATCAACGCACAGCAAAATCTGCTTAACCGAGAGACTTGAAATTTTGAGGATATACTCGGTTCATATCATAGGCATCCACTAAGAAAGGATTTTGCGAAATTTTTATTTTTGTACCCAGGGGTACGGGGTACAAATGTCAAAGTAATGAATACTTTTAATGATGCATATCGTTGAAAAGCTCTTTAAAAGTACAGTAATTGTTTTTATGTACAGTTTTGTCATATTTTCATTTAGGAGGGGGTAAAATGGAAAAATGTGTATAACTACATCTTATATAAATGAAGAGTGTCTATGAGTGTACTGCTTACATGAGATTTTAAAGTTAAAATGTTGGTACTCAGGAGTACGGGGTACAAATGTCAAAGTAATTGATAGGTACCCTTTATGATGCATATCGTTAAAAGGCTCTTTAAGAGAAAAGTAATTGTAATGTACGTTTTTGTCATTATTTTCATTTAGGAGAGGCGTAATAAGGAAGAGTCAACGTATGTTTGTGTGTGTTCTTTATTCAAATCTACCGTTTTATTCCGATTTGAACGAATATTTGCACACTTGTCCTTCAAAGCAAGGGGAAAAGGGGAAGGTCGCTGACTTCAACCAAGAGGAACCAGGAGGGGGCATGTTCGAAATTTTGATTTTGGTACACAGGGGTACGGGGTACAAATGTCAAAGTAATGAAAACCCTTCACGATGCATACCGTTGAAAAGCTCTTTAAGAGTGCTGTACAATTATTGTTATGTACATTTAGGGGGGTAAAATGGAAAAATATATCTATATCTATGGATAAAAAACGAATAATTGTTTTGTCCGTACATTTATCCGATTGGCTAAAATGTTTTATTTTTTTTTATTATTATTATTTTTTTAAAAATACCTTTATTGAATAGTACAGAAGGAAAATACCACTGCTTTTCCTTTTAAAAAATTTAGTCGGAATGAATTACTAATTTGGGATATTAGCAAATTATCTTATCAAAGGGGAGGGATAGAATCTAGATATTCTCGCTTTGTAAAATAATTTAAATGTTTCTTGATGGTAGTTTATAAATCCATTAAATTGAAAATAAAACACTCCGTAGCGAAGCACGGGTATTCAGCTAGTATATATATATATATATATATATATATATATATATATATATATATATATATATATATATATATATATATATATATATATATATATATATATATATATATATATATATATATATATATATATATATATATATATATATATATATACAGTTATTTTTATTTATAAAATTATTAATAACTTTGGTCGGTATAATAATAATAAAGTCGATAAAGTTAGCATAATAAAGTTAGCATTCAGTGACTTATTTTCAATCAATCAACTTCTATAGTTATAATATAAAAACTGAAAGAACAAGAAAAACAATATACATTTGACCAGTTTTTGGACAAATAATACAGGCAGGTGGTGTAGATAATATAGTTATTATCTATACCACATCAAAAACTAAAAATACAAAACTATTAGTGACATTTCCCTAAAGCAGACTAACTAAGGAAAGATTACCTTGAATATGGGCGCGAAAAACCTAGTGGTAGAGTCAATACCACCTTTTTTCAAAAACATACACGTCAAAATGACGTAGATAAGCATTCTAGGGTTAAACGCGTAGTGATTTGGTAAAAACAATGTTTGAGTGTGTGAGGGCCAGAGAATAGATAAGGGGACAAATTACATTATTTTACTTGTACTTACTTGGACAGGGGGAGACTTGACTAAACCTATGACCTCACAAGTTTTTACGCGAGACTTGGCTTATTTAGGATTATTAAGACTAGCGTATCTGAGTAGTATCGTATTCTCCTGAAACTCTATAACAGATCTTCCATTTCTAAATAGGAGAGAATTGTTCCTCTCTAACTACTACATTCAGTTGGAGAGAAAAGCTGCTGATCCTTGCAAATAAAGTTCTAATAATATTAATTTAGTATTAATTAAATATGGATTAATTATGGTCAATACCTTGAAGAGTGGCATGTTGAGAATGTCGTTGGACGTGAAGAGATGTACAGAGGATTCCCTGAGTGTTTGGTTCTCAGTGCTGTAATTCTCTACAGCGTTCAGCCTGCTGATCAAGATCTCTAACCCAGCATCCACTTCCTTCTCGATCAGTTGTTGGCTTCCTGGCCCCCCACCATTACATAAAGACCTGCTCACCTCCACAACGTGCCTCCGTAGAGCATTCGTATTCATCTCACACTGAAAAAAAATAAGATGCAATAAATAACCTGAACACTAAACACCTCCTTCCTTTTCCACATTCTGTTGATGACAATGTGAGAGATGTACCATATTGTGAATGGCAAGTTGGAATAAATCTGGCATCCTCGTGGTGCATATAATTCTCACAAATAATCCCCATACCTCCAAGTTTATATATTCAGTATATAATTCTCACAAATAATCCCCATACCTCCAAGTTTATATCTTCAGTATATAATTCTCACAAATAATCCCCATACCTCCAAGTATACACCTTCAGTATATAATTCTCACAAATAATCCCCATACCTCCAAGTATATATCTTCAGTATATAAATAACCTGAACATTAAACACCTTCCTTTTCCACATTCTGTTGATGGCTATGTGAGAGATGTACACTGTTTTGGGTGGCAAGTTGGAATAAATCTTGCACCCTCGTGGTGCCAGCATACTTTCGACCTTAAGTTAGACCTGCTTTGCAAAAAAGAATGTACTTATTAAACTTTACTATTCTCACTTTGAAATCGAGCACATCAATGCATTATGTATATTCAGTAGTACTATCATAAACCACATCGTTCTTACCTTGCCATATACATTGTGTATATAAAGAACAAAAATTGTCTGATATTGTATAATCGATTTATACTGTGACAGCTATAAAAATTTATTTATATTTTCTTCCATAACCTCAATAAGTGGTAAACCATTATAATTGAGCTGGAATGCATAAACAATTTGTCAGAAACTAGAGCATCAGCCGAGAAGATTAAATGGATTCAAGAAACCACTTTATATGAAGGAGGTTTCAAAATAGGTTAATAATGCTGCCGGATTCGACAAATATAACTTAGCATGGATTATCCCAGATGCCAGCGTGAATGCACAAACTCCTCTATTTTGTTTGTGTTTTACCGAGGGTACGCCTCGTGTATAATTCTAACAAATAATCCCCATAAGAGAGACTGGCACTATTAGACTTCTTGAAATGAGCCCAGTAACACAAGGTTCGCTAAAGCAAATATATGAATGTAATGACGGATATCCAGGTAATACTGCATTTAGTTTGACTGACCTGTACATCACTGGGTAAGAGATTAGCAAGGAAACCGTCTCGTTGTTTCTTCCATTGTTTGGCGGTGAGTGGTCCAGCGTTGAGTAACAGGACCGAGCTGGCTTTTCCGTGTTTTTCCAGTAAAGTGGCTATGGTTAGCACCAGAGGACCGGCCCATCCTTCAGCCACCAGGGTGAACATATTGTTATCGAACTTCTCTACTAAATTCTTCAAACAAAAAATAAGAAAGTAGTCACTTACTAGGTTGAACCCACAGGCACCAGGTAAATGAGTGCCCAAAAAAAAGGTACGTAAAACGGTACTTCTATAGATTGTTACTCCCCTATTTTTTATTTTCTCATACAAAGATATAGTATTGCAATGACGCATATTAATGAAAGATATAGTATTGCAATCGACTTTGAGATTTTGATAGATTAATAAATTTTAAGGTCTACTGAGTTAAAAAAAGCCTGTCTGGCCGATTTTGACGAAGGCATGCATGTTCAGAAAAAGGTTATACCCCTAGGAGAAATCGAGAAATTAATTATATCTCCAAATTTGGGGGTGCTACCCCTCTGAAAAAAACTGAAAAAACGTGAAACAAATTATTCCTCGAAAACGGTTCCGACGATTTTGATTTAAAAATTTTAAAATGTAGTCCATAAAAATACGAATCTATAACGATATAAGCCGTTTTTCCGGATATAATTCTTTATATATTACATTGTCTAAATAACTATTAAGACAAAGAGGAGGGAGCCAGGGTAGCCGAGCGTCTTAAGGCGCTTGCTCATCTATCAATAAGTCGAGGCAACTCGAGGTCGTGGGTTCGATCCTGTGGTGCCATGATACTTTGAATTATTGTATCAATGAATCGCGGACGGCGCAGGGCGAGGGACACCCTTTATGGGGACTCTTCCCCCACGCTTTGACGCACGCTTATATAGCTTACTAATGAACACACCATACTTGCTTCGGCGGTACAATGTACAAGTGTGTGATGTGTGAAGTAGCTGGAACTCTCCACCACGGGGCGTAAAAAGGGCCTAAGTGATGGCCTAATTGCAAGGTTTGAACAAGTGGTTCGTCCTACCCGTTCTAGTAGGAAGTACTAGATTACTACTACTACTACAACTACTACTACTAAGACAAAGAGGTGTCTAGTCCAATGTACTTTGAGGCAAAGTAATATCTCACTTCTGTTTTATAAGGGGAGTAACAGTCTAAAGAAGTGTCCATACAATTCAAGGTAATCAGATTGTCAGATATCCGCATTACCTATTATTATATCTGTAACCCTAGAGATCAAATACTAGGTAATGTAGATTTCTGACAATCTGATTATTGAGTGCTTGATTTCCAAAGAACTATAAATGCTTATTATAAAAAATGGATTTTATAAACAATATTAAATTTTTTTAGTATTGGGATAATTAAAACAAATTTGTCTGGAAAGTTTTAAAATTTACCTCTGCAAATGCTGATGCCAACTGATGGATGGATTTTATAGAAGACGGGTACGTAGCCATGAATGTTGGGTAGATGAGTCGGGAACCGAAGCGTCTTGTTTTGTTTAACTGTAGACCTGGGAACAGGATGACGGGGTCCACATCGTGAGCACGGTTCCTGAGTTGGCATCTTGTCACTATCTCGACCAGGCCAGGCTCATCGGTTGCACAGCGACCAAGTTCTGCCAAATCACTCCAGCTCTTAGGAAGAATGTTCTCCTTTTCTTCAGAGATTTGATCTGTTTAAAAAATACATGATTTTTGATGGTTTGGTTGGTTAAACCAAGAAGCGCAGTGGCGTAGGAATTCATTTTTGACGGGGGTGGCTCGGCACCTCCACTAAGGGGGGGGGGGGGGGGGGGTACATACTCTTTATCAGTGCTTGATTTCTAGAAATCAAGGTGCCAGACTACAACCTACCCTCTCTCTACCCCCCTTCCCCCCCGTTCCTACGCCAATGCCAAGAAGAGGATAAACCCTTACTGTTTTGTTCTTGTGTATTGTGCATGTTTGTCACTCTGTACGATTCAAATAACTTTTGAATCAAAAGAGACAATGACAGAAATCCGATTCAGACATCAGGGAACATTTTTTGGTTCCGTGTCTGTCTGTCTCTCAATTTTTGTGAACCAACATATCTTAAAACTACTAGTTCGATTGTAATGAAATTTAGTTAGCAGGTAATGCTTAGCCTATTGTTGGTCCCATATAAATTTCAACCTTCTTCGCTTATTTGTTTATCTTCCACATGCTCACAAACATACATTTATTTACTGCTATATCTTTAAAAGTAATCATCTGATTTTTATGAAATTTTTAGGTAGGTCATAATTAGCCTATTGTTGGTCCCATATAATTTTAATCTTCAGCACTCATTTGTTTCTCTTCAACATGCCCACAAACACATTTATTTACACCTATAAATTTAAACTTACTCATTTGATTTACATGAAATTTGGAAGGTTTGATGAATATAACCCGCAGATAGCCCCAGATTAATTTAAACCATCTGCGCTCTTTAAATTTTGCTAAATTGATACTTTAATTCATGTAAAAAATTAAAACAATTTGGAAATTATATAAACGGGGGAAAAAATTCAATAAATTAGACAATAATAGTTTGTAAAAGAACAAAATCAATTAAGTCTATGCTAGGTTGCGAGGAATCAATGTGCCACACTAATTGGCAGTCTATTTTTATTAAGATTCAACTCTGCTAAAATACTGTAGGAGTTATGCGTGACACAGACATACCGACAGACAATCATCTAAAAATCACTAAAATCACCTTAAAAACACCCTAACGGATAATTCCTTGAAATCTCTTTTTTGGGGTGAATACTGCCCTTTTCCATTATGGCAAGAAAAAGAAATAATAAGAAACATTGTCACCGCAATTTGACTTACTTTCACCTTTAAGTTCTTGGACCTCTATGATGCGGTCGTTTGCAGAGCACTTGTCAAGCCAGTGGTCCAGGCAGTTAATTAAAGAAAGGTTTTCAAGTTTATCACTCGCCAGAATAAAGGAGACACTTCTAAGGCCTTCTCGGTGACGTAAATTTGACTCGGAGGACACGTGTGAACCAAATGTAAACAGACACGTGTCTAAGCCACTAGCTCTCAGTGAAGTTTCCATAAGACCCAGCTTGTCTTCAACACCCTAAAAACAAATTAATTCTCATAATTTTATCATTACATATGAAAGCAAAAAATTCATTTTATTCAGTAACAGTCTTATCTAATAATTTATACTTTAAGCTAATAATATGGGGGTTGAAATATCGCAAAACAAAACGAGAACTTAAAAGATTTATAATAGGCTGAAGGGTTTATTTGGAATGAAAGCCCTTCGAATGATATATATTTTTATTGCTTCAGAGCTTCCACCCAGGGAACCTGAGCTTCTTCAGTGATCTACAAAAATAATTTTTTTACATGCATTTTAATAGTTGTATTCTTTCCGTAGAGATGGTGAAATCATTAGTAGTCTTTGGTGAAGAGTGCCTTGATCCATGGTGCCATGATCCGTAATCTTTGGTGATGAGTGCCGTGAGATGGTTAAATCATAAGTAGTCTTTGGTGAAGAGTGCCGTGAGATTTTGAAATCATAAGTAGTCTTTGGTGAAGAGTTCCGTGAGATTGTGGAATCATAGTAGTCTTTGGTGAAGAGTGCCGTGAGATTGTGAAATCATAAGTAGTCTTTGGTGAAGAGTGTCGTAAGATTGTGAAATCATAAGTAGTCTTTGGTAAAGAGTGCCGTGAGATGGTGAAATCATAATGTAGTCATTGGTAAAGAATGCCGTGATCCATGGACTAGAAATTTAAATAGAAGAGATTAAATCTCTCCATTACTAGATCTCTTAAAAATGATTTCGCCATCTTTACGGAAAAAATACAATGATTATAATTCATGTCACTGTTAATTTATCACTGAAGAAGCTCAGGTTCCCTGGGCGAGAGCTCTGATGCAATAAAAATGTATATCACTTGAAGGATTTTCATTCCAAATACACTCTCTAGCCTACTTTAATATTCTACAAGTCCAAAATTAAATCTTTTCTATTTAAAAGTTTTATTTATATACTATCAAACCAGGGAAATCATATTTTTGAAAATATATTTTTGTGTTTCAAAATAAGAAAAACGTTACACAAGAAGTTTGATTAGTTTACTGTGAGTTACCTTAGCAATGTAGAATACTGAGTCTAGGGCGGGCTGGAAACTCTTAATTAACTCTCTCCAGCTCTCAACTGATTGGAGTTTCTCTAACTCACCCACAGTCAGATTCGTATATTTGTGCTTCAGCGCAAACTCACTGAACCTAAACAACAATACATTTACAGTAACATGTTAACATATGAGTATATTTATTGATAAGTTCTTATTAAAAGTAACTAAGACAGAAGATTGGCCACGTTACTTCAACATCTCTTTAACATTCCCTTGATGAAATCACTATTCCTTCCAACATTTTCTAGATTCACTCACTATTTCCTTGTACATTTCATTTATAAAATCATTATTCCCTCCAACATTGCCCACCTACAATTATGCTGTTCCCTACAACGTTTTCCACATGCAATTGCTGTTCCCTCCATCATTTTCCTCTTTCAGTCATTTTATGAATCCAATACTGTAATGCAAACAATTCATATATTTTCCCTTGACTTAGTAAATTGTAAATTCTGATTTGCTTCTAAAAGTTTATTTTTGTAGGTATGTTTTTGCTGTCGGTAATTTTGAATTTAACAGGGAAACTAACGGTAAAAATTGTATTAATAGTACTATGATGAAATAGGTACCTTAGTATTAGATTGTGAGATACTCTATGTTGATTGAGAAGGACATGCACGGAGTTGACTCCCTTTGATACCAACCACTTGACCAGGTCAAACCACAGACTCTTATCATCTCCTGCAAAATAGCACAGATATAAAAATTACAAGATCTAATCACCATAAAAATTTACTTGCTAGCAAATCATGAATTATAATTGAAGATCACATTTTCTTGGACATATTTGTCCCTTTACACAAGATTGCAGAAAACGCTGTTTTAAATTCTTTACCCCACAGCTTATGAGCTGATGCCAATAATTATCATTATAAAATCAACATGGTACTTTGGTGCAAATGAATTGATGAAAGGGATGCTTAAGTGCAACAATTAAATGGCAGCTACACAGTCTAAATGTATTCCATATTCATTGTTCATTCAATGGACAATGAATATGAATATGGTTTGTATCAAGCTTTGTACAATGGACTCCATTGTACACAGCTTGATACAAACCTCAACCCATTGTATCTATGTTATGACTCATGTATGAGTCCCATCTATAAGGGACAATCAATAATACATTTTAAATTCAATTTTTTAAGTTTTTGGTAGTTTTCCAAAAATCCCGGCACAGGAGTGTATTTTTCACTGTCTGTTTCCCGTAGTTAATAATAATTATAATTTGATTTAATACATTTTAGCACAATTGGAAAGGGTTTTACAATTATAAATTGTTGTTACCAATTATGAGGGCGCTCCTTTCGTTGTTTATTTTTCTGTTCGGTACTGGGACTTGTTTCTTCAACGGCATTATAAACTTGCCAGGAAAATCCTCTCGACTCTTCTCACTAGTAAATAAATTATATTAGATATAGAATTAATTTACAATAAACAAATTTACTGTATTGATGCAATTGACGGATCTTCTACTGCTGGCTAATTATAGGTTAGGTTGGTTGTCTGTACTTTGATCTTGTGCAAGATTTTCATAGTAAATATAACACACAGAACAAAATCATTTAGTCAGACAAATATAGCATGTTTATTGTTGACCTGACTGCAGCAAAGTTTGAATTGAATTGTAATGAAGCAGTTAGTCGACTAATTTTGAAGTCACAATCAGGTGACTCAAATATACGATATCTCTCGTAAAATATTAAAAAATAGAAATTAATGGTCAAAATTAATAAATGCTTACACAATGGTATCAGCTGTTTGACTAGGGGTGAGGGTGGGGGGTAGAGGGTGCTTCATCAGCGGCTTCACCACCTCACTTTTGATTCCTTCTTGGATCAATTCACCGATCAACAATTTATCTTCTTCTTCCATGTCCAATATCATCTCCGGGTTGTAACCGAGCATTCCAAAATTTGTATTTAATAAATTCATGCCTGCAAATCAAATTTTCCAATTGGAAAATATAGGACATCTATTTCCAAAAAAATATATTTATATTAGAAATATCTCGACTGTTAAAAAAATATTAAAAGAGGAACTATTGGAGAAAGTAGACTGTAAAAACTAACTAAGAACAGGACACTGCCTGACTAGGGATGCAAAGATATAATGGAAACTCGATAATATCGAAGACCTAGATATCGATATTTGAGGATAATTTAAAGAGCCGATATATCGGCTTATCTATATCAAATACTTATATGATATCGATATCTAGTATTTCTTTAGTGTGGTCAGGCGTATCCTACTCCTTGTGACTATCCCCCTCATTCTGCATATTCAGCATCACGTCAACAGCGCTAGGCTTAACGCTGCGTTCCGCTCTCACCCTTATTAACCTGAATATACATGACAATGTAAAATGTTTGTAAGACGCAATTACGTCCATAAATAACTTGTAGAGTTTACCAAAAATGAAACTGTGGTCCATATCATCAGTAGTGAGGAGATAGTAGGACCCGTGATCTACACTACAGCGAGCTGTCTCGGTTCTGAGAGAGGTGCTTTCCAAATTGTCAATAACTATGTAGGGTCCATTTCCCCCAGTTGATTTCATGACATTTTCTGCAAAACTATCATCACGACCTCCTTGTATCACTGTGACGTTATTTTCTTTTAACTGAAAGCCAACCATTTCATTTAAACAATATATTACAGAATGTTAAATGTAAAGTAAGTCTTAGTAAAAAGAAACAAGGATTCTCCTAACGATTTTAGCCTTTACCAGAACAAAATTATAATACTTTTTACCTTAGGGAATTTCTTCAAAATGACTTGTTTCTGAAGTGTGGAATAGCACGTTGTGAAGACTTGTATCTGAAGAGAGAGTGCAACTTTGATTACTACTTGAGAGAATGGTGTGTGACCTGCGTGAATCAGCAATGATGACCGCCACCTGCCTGTTTGCCTATTACGCACCTCTAAAATATCGTAAGCCTAAAACAAAAAATACATTTCAAATGAAACCACTTTTCATTTGACATGAAGATACCTATTTGTTATGATTTTATAATACAATAAATTAATTAAAATATCGCAACGTTTACTCAAGTCACAAATATTGAACTGAGATAACATATTTACTGGATTTAAATGTAATGTTGCTCCATTGAGAGAACATAGTAAATAAATATTTAATGGATGTATCTGCCACATTGCTCCATTGAGACAAGCATATAAATAAATATTTAATGGATGTATTTGCCACATTGCTCCATTGAGACAAGCATATAAATAAATATTTAATGGATGTACCTGCCACATTGCTCCATTGAGACAAGCATATAAATAAATATTTAATGGATGTATCTGCCACATTGCTCCATTGAGACAAGCATATAAATAAATATTTAATGGATGTATCTGCCACATTGCTCCATTGAGACAAGCATATAAATACATATTTAATGGATGTATCTGCCACATTGCTCCATTGAGACAAGCATATAAATAAATATTTAATGGATGTATCTGCCACATTGCTCCATTGAGACAAGTATATAATTAAATATTTACTGGATGTATCTGCCACGTTGCTCCATTGAGAGAAAGAGGAATTAAATGTTTACGTGCAAGGCTGCTATACATACAACTTGGTACGGCTCCCCCCTTTGTAGTCTATAATAGTTAGTTCCTAGTTTGCTACAAATGGTTAACAAATAGCAATTCTCATTCTTCAAATTCATCATTAAATCTATGACTTTCACATTATAACTCAGGATCGAGCCAGCGTGACCGAGGGGCTCTAGGCACCCGCCCAGCTACAAATTAGTCGAAGCGAATCAAGGTCGTGGTTTCGATCCTGATTTAAATAGGGTACTAATGGCCACACCATACCATCGCTTCGGCGGTACCATATACAGGTATGATGTGGGAAGTGGCTGGAAATCTCCACCACGCGGTTAGTAAAATGAGCCAAATGTGGTTTGATTGCTAGGTTCCAACAAGTTGTGTCCTCGCCTTCTAACCCCTACTTTATGTAATCACTATCTCCATTTTTTAAGGCATACCTTAATTACTGGTATTCATTTGTGGGATTGACATTAGACCTTTCTATCATGAACAGGTACAATAAAAATGGTTTATAAAATATTACCATGGTGTAGTAAAATGGTACAGTGGCAGCGTCCTCCATGCTCCAGTGTTTCGGTTTTTCCCAGCAGAGTGCAGGATCTGTCTCCAAGTAATTACCTTCTGCTATCCTGCCCAATCCAAACACTTGTTTTCCATTCTTTACTCCCGAATACTCGATAACTCCAATCTAACATAAAGTCCATGCACTTCAATTATTAATAACTCATGTCGAAATAAAATAATTTAGATATAAATTTCAGCAGCCATGGCTGATTTAACAATTTGGTAAAGTAAATTGTTAGAAATGTTAGGTCATTTAAAGTAAGATTCGACCATTAGAAATGCCTGTACATATACTCACTTTCCTATATTTATCAGGATAAACCAAACTCTTCAAGTTGATTGCAATCACGTCCAGATCCACTGACGAACAACTGAAATCAATTAAAAACTCAAATTTACTCAAAAAGGCGACCAACTTAATATTAATTAGGGGAGAATCTTATGAGAGTGCACCCTGGACAAAAATCAGTTTATATTATTATAGAACAAAATTATAGGTTGTTTAGATTTACAGTAAATTTTGTGGGTTAAATTTCACAGACAACAAACACATACTGTTAAGGTTTGCTGCTTATCAGTAAAGTTTAATTTAAAGAATAAGCATTTTATAACTGAGTCATGGATAAGCATACTATCAAATAGAATAAGGTAAGAATTAGTTTTAGTTGTTTACCGAACGCTGCCGAGTGTATAAGAGTCGATTAGACTACTTTGAGAGATGCGAGCCACAGAGTTGTCCTTGAGAGATCCCCACACACCTTTCATAGCTATGTTCAGTTTTAGACCTTTCAATAACTGCTGCTTGTAAAAAGCTCTGTTAGCATTGAACTTTTCACAAGATTCGTCATAAAATACCAACCTACAATTCAAAAATAGATAGATAGATCCGTTTATTATCAAAGCACACATTCATATAAGCTTATATTCATATGTTGAAAAATACCAAGTGGAACATAAGGCCGTAACAAGATTCCTCCATGACTCCCTGTTCTGAGCAACCTCATTAACCTGGTTCCATCTCCTGCTGAGTCAGGTCTCCCAGGTCTACGAAATCCCTGGGGGTTCCAATCTAGGACCTGTTTTGACCTGACCTGATGGCAGTTTTCTTCTCTCCTAAGAGCGTGGCCTATCCAACACCTCTTTATTTCTAGGTTGCAGAAGGTCTCTGACCACATAACCAGCTGCAGACCATATAATAACATTTTATAAGGAATATGGCGGACGGTGTATACACTGGCATGACGGGCATGAAGAGAGCATCTTCCATTAACAGTCACAATATATTGTTATGTATTTTTTTAATTCTCAATCTAAGTTTGTGATAATATTCGTCCAATGATAGGAAGCTATGGGCCACACTAAATAACAGTTTTGTTTTTATATACCTTATATTGGCTGACGTATAGTAGGATAACTTGAGAGTGGTCATAACGTCAGATAAGAAGCGATATCTATACACATGGTAACAAGTCTTCTCCGTTACTTGCTGCTGCTTCATCACCTCCTCACTTGACTTTCCAGCGTCTCCCATATCGATAAATTCACAATCTTTCAGGCTCATTTCTGCCTGCAACGCAATAGAGATGGTTAGATTACATACATTAAAGTATATTTATAATTTATCTGACAAAGTATGCTCTTATCAAGGTAAAGCCATGAATATCATAATATCAGAGTTTGGTGTGATAGTAAATCTGAAATTATAATGGTGATGACTGTGATCCCGCCCGAATAGTTGACTCTTGTTAAGTCATTTAAGCTTAACTACTGACGGCTGTAAAGCAGTCCAGTACCATAGGAAGCCACATAATTAGCTGGTACTATAGGAAGTAACGTATTAGGCGGATGCTATAGACTGCTATGTAATAGAGTGGTACGATAGGAAGCCACATAATTAGCTTGTACTATAGAAAGTGACGTATTAGGTGGATACTATAGAAAGCTTTGTAATAGAGTGGTACGATAGGAAGCAACATAATTAGCTGGTACTATAGGAAGTGACGTAATAAGCGGATACTATAGATTGCAATGTAATAGAGTGGTACGATAGGAAGCCACATAATTAGCTGGTACTATAGAAAGTGACGTATTAGGCGGATACTATAGAAAGCTTTGTAATAGAGTGGTACGATAGGAAGCAACATAATTTGCTGGTACTATAGGAAGTGACGTTATAAGCGGATACTATAGATTGCTATGTAATAGAGTAGTACCATAGGAAGCCACATAATTAGCTGGTACTATAGGAAGTGACGTAATAGGCGGATACTGTAGAAAGCTATGTAATAGAGTGGTGCGATAGAAAGCCACATAATTAGCTGGTACTATAGGAAACGATGTAATAGAGTGGTACAATAGGATCCACGTTATCGGCCAGAACTATATGAAGCTGTAGTATCTAGTATTATGTAACACTAATATAACTCTAAAGTCGCATTTTGTAAGCTCGTTCAATACAGAACTGAAATATTTATTTTTTGACATAAACTATAAAATAGATATAGACAAACAGTAACCAATAAAAATAATACACAACAGAAGCAACGTAATTTCCGGGTACTATAGAAAGCCACGTAATAAGCCAAGTTCTATTGGAAGCAACGCCCAAAGAATAAATGGGCACACACAGACACACAGTTTTTTTCAAGACTCAGAAAACTCAAGACTCAAAACGAAAATCAAGATGATGTTAAACGTAAACTCAACATAACTTAACCGTAAATCAACTTAACTTAACGTAAACTCAAGACGATGTTTTAAAATGCTAGAAGGCTAAACGGAAAACAAGTTGTATCCTTATGTTCATGCTGCGGAGATGACTGGATATCCCTGGGTGCCATGTTAACAACTTATATTCCTCTGTGTCCCTACCGTATTCTTATATAGAACTTCAGCAAGTTTGCTCCCCACCTACAGCAAGCAGCAGCAGGGAGCGGTTGACTGATGGTCAACAACCGGTTATGCCCGGTTAACCCCCCCCCCCCCCCCCCCCCAACCCCATTCAATAAATTCACAACTATGTCCCACTTGATGATGACTAACAATGCGAGAGGAACATGTTTGCTGAACCTAAGAACTTATTACCAATTATGTGGATAACGTCTTTCAATTACAAGGTTACCAGATGTGCTTCTACGGACCTGCTGGATCCGGAATCATTGTATTTAAGCGTCTTTACTATAAATTTTTGAATGAAAAGCCATTTTAGACGTTTCCTCATCTTAAGTCTCCAAGGAACAAGCTAGAGAAGAGCTAGACATGAACCTGTTTTCTTTGCATGCTGTTCAGCAGTGTTTGTATTTTATATGGAGTCATGAATGCTCCTATAACATATTGAGGCTACAGACGTTACCAGATAACTTTGAACCTTTGCTAAAGTTGAAACTGTTCTAACCATGCGTAAATCAGTAATACTTAATATCAATGAACTTTAGCATTACACTCATCATCGAATATGATGAAATTTATCCTCTAAGTTTTTTCTGAGTGTGTAATTTAAAAAAAGAAAAGTTTTTGAGCAATTTAAGGAAAGAAGTTTACCTTGAAGTCTATTTTTCCGTGGGGTGAGAAAAGTTTGGTCTTCATTTCACATTTTGAACTGGAGTCAGGAGTCCATGTCTTTGTTTTGGAGAAATATAGTCTGATACCTTGTGCACTTAAATAGTTAAGAGTGGAATCATAGTACACATCAATTTCTGCAAACATAACAAATTATTCGGTTATTTTTGGGATTATCGTTAGCAATGTTATATTACAATCATATTTAATGTTATTGCAACTTACGACAATGTTCCTTGGGTAATGATTCCAGATCTATAAGAAGCCTGTCAATGGTGTGTATGAGAAGCACAGAATCTGCCCTGATTGACTCGTACAGTTCAATCACTTTAAATATCGACTCCAGGTAGAGTTCAAAATTATTCTTCCATTCAACCTTAGCAGAAACACCTTAAACCCACACACTCAATATATTAATATAATTCAAACAATACTATATACCTCCTACCTTACACCTGGTAAAGTGTTTAACAACAATACGTTCTAATAGTGTAAAAACTGGCTTTGTACAATTTACATGAGAACCATCACAAATTTAGCAACAGAGCTAAAAAAAAAATAATAGAATAGAACGTCGATGCTAAACTTTGTTGTTCCCATAATATCAGTCAGCAAAATTGGTTGACAAATGTAAATTAAGCAAATTTAAGGCATCAGTGGAATTGTAGCAGAATCCACAAAATTGTTTAAACCAAATGATATGCAAATTGGCTCTTTATTAACTTAATTTAGATTTAGACCCGTGGACCCTTCAAGGTATATGTAAACGAAACACTGTGCAAGAGCACAAGGAAGAAAGGGTTTGGGCAAACACTCCATGGCTTCATGAATGTATTTTTATCTATATAGTAAATGAACGTGAGTAAATAACGCATACTATGAACCCACCTAAAAGTAAATTATATTATTACTAAAACAAATTACTCCAAAGTTATCGACCAATTACCACTATCGAATATCACGAGTCCAGTTATATTTCTAAATGGAGGCATCAAGTTATAACCCATCTCCTCAAATATCGCGTAAATTTCGTTTTCTCTCAAAGCCACCTGCTTGCGATGACGTTCCATCAAATCAGACCCCATAAACGCATCAGGCAAAGGCATGTGAGAGGTGGTGAGACATCCAGACATAAAAAAGTCATTTTCACGAAGAAGTTCGAAGTTATGTGTAGCCGGTTGTAGCATGAACAAAATCTCCATGTCATCTGACAAAACAAAACATATATTATTAACAACGGATATAATAATAATGATACTTAGCCAACCACAAATTAATGGTTAAATAAAAAGTTTTACAGTAACTACATTCTGTTGACATGGTAGATTTATTTGGGATTGTAACATGACTGGTATACATATACAGTAAATAGGGAAAAAATATTAAAACTAAACGACTGATAAATAGTAAAAAGGGGTTTTACCTGATAAATGAAATGGTAGATCTTGATTAAAAGTAAGATTTTGAAATGAGTAACTCCCCAATTTTGAAGCCTCGACATTTTCCTTTTCCATTTCCAACACAGTCATCTGTTATTCACAAAATAAATAAGTTATAGAAAGTAAAATTAAAACTCTTTTTATGAAACAATTATCGGGCTCTAGCGTTTGTACTAATTGTTATCAGAAGGGCCCGAACTAAATCGCGTGTTCAGACTGGGTTACAGGATTTGAGGAAGGAACACTATAGACACCCTGGGGTTTTGCTAGCCCACGGAGGGCAAAGCGTGTGTTAAGGAAGGCCGTAGGCACCGCGGGATATTGCAAGCCCTCAAGAGAGTGAAGTAAGGATAAGGATAGGAAGGTCTGAGGAGTAGAGGCAATGATCTCTTCAGCCCGGTGTCTCGGTATTTATAGGCCCCGGGAGAGAAGAGGGGGCTGCCCCCCAACCCTCATGGAGGGGAGCGCGGCGCGCGCAAGTCCTAGTGCCTCCATGGTTAGGAACAGGGGCAGTGCCGGATTTCCCACTAGGCACTATAGGCACATGCCTAGGGGCGGCAACACCAGGGGGCGGCAGCGGCCGCAGGGCTTATCGCTAAACTAGCTGCTGACGACCTTATAAGTGAGTTTTCAGCAATAAAAGCAAGAAAGAAAAACAATGTAAAGTAATTTAAATATACATTTTTGGGGGTTGCGTCCCCAAATTTGGAGCTAGAATTAAAAGGTTCATTTATTTCTTGATTTCGACTCAGGGTATGATTTTTCTGATTTTGTATGACAAATTTCTTCAAAATCGGCCTAGTAGTTTAGCCTCCAGGCGTCTACACAGACTGACGACAAGCAAACATTTTTGGACTCAGGGGACCTCAAAATGCGTAAATCCATCAAAATTGAATTTTCGCGCCATCGCAATACTTTCTCTTTATATGAGAACGTAAAATCGATATCAAAAGCCAAGTAGCTATGTAACCAGAAATCACCAGTTTTTTTTTATAAAAAAAAGTTAAATTGGGCTATGTTCAGTGTAGGACCTACACCATTTTTTTAAAAACATTTTTGCAGAAACTGTCTATAAATAATGAATTGTAAGTAAGTTGGGGGGGGGGGGATGACAGCTGCAAAAATAGTGCCTAGGGGCGGAAAATTTTTAAATCCGGCCCTGCGTACCGGAAGTGTAGAGACCAACTCTTTCAACCTTTGAGTTAATTCAAATACAAATAGTAAATAAAAAAAAAACAGAAGCTCACGGGTCAATTAGGCACGAAAAGGTGGCGGTTGACTTACAACTATCTTATTTATTTGACGTACGACTATTTTTCGACGAATCTGAGCCTCCAATATATTATGATATATATTAGAGCACTAATAAATTTCGTTAATGCAGTTTTTGTCCATAGAATCATCTTATTGAGCAGAACTAGCGACAGGTATGAAAGAATATTTAGCGATAATTGGCTTTCAAAATGAATGAAACTTGAAAGTATTCATAGATTTTACAATATACAATTTTTAACAACTACGGGAAACAGACAGAGAAAAATACACCCCAGCGCTGGGATTTGAACCACAGGCCTCTATATTTCCAGTATAGCGCTCTACCAACTAAGCTACGCAGGAGAATGAACTTCTCTGACGTTAATGATACCTTGTCCCGAATTTAAGCTTTCAATTTTCCACAAATCTGAGAAGTCAACATTAATGACAAAGAACTAGATCGAGAAATAACGCTTATAATTATAAAGTACCCAATCAGTACCTGTACTTAGTACAATCAATTAGAAATTCATATTTTACGATTTTGGTAGTATTCATACTACGGAAAGATTAAATTTTAATTTAAATCAAATTATTGAAAGCTTAAATTCGGGACAAGGTATCATTAACGTCAGAGAAATTCATTCTCCTGCGTAGCTTAGTTGGTAGAGCGCTGTACTGGAAATATACAATTTATAAACTTTATGTTATAAATGTTATGTTGGTTTATATTATACTAGCTTTATTATACCCGTATTTGCTAGATATGGGCTGTATTATAGTTCCAGGTATTTGGGCTGTCTTCGTTACCTTGTTTCCCATACCTATATTTCTACTCTTCAGGAAAAAACTTCCCTTCTAAGAGTCTTTAAGAAGTTTCAAAAAAGTTTAAGCAGAACATAACCATCCCCACACCTTTTCAGCTCTCAAATTTTAATTCCGTATCCTTTAAAATCAGTCTATGTTGTATTGTCAATGCAGTTGCATTACTATTGCACTGCAATTAATTATTTTTAATTATATAACTTCATTAAAAACAACTAAGCATTAAACATACGTTGTCATTTTCTGAGACACATAGCTTCCTCGCAACCTACCACGTATTTTATTGATGTGTCTTTACTTCCACTATTGTCTAATTTTTTATTAAATTGTTTCCCCATTTTTTTTTTCATTAATAAAAGTATCAATTTAGAAATATTTAAAGAACTCAAGAAGTTGAAATTAATCTGGGTCTATCGAGCTATATTCGATAAACCATCTAAATTTCTTAAAATTCAGATAAATACTTTTTTCCGTGGTAGGCTGTGAAGTAGTAACTTTAGAGCCTAAAAAACATAGCTAAAATCCATTTTTTCATTACGTGGACTTAAAAAATCTTTTCATTACTCCTAGCTGTAAAGAAAAAATCTTTTACGTCCTAGGAACTAAAAGATTATTATTCTCCGCGGGTACTTGTCAAAACTTCCGTTAGTAGCGCTGCAGTCTTTGTAGAAATGCTTAGTTAACCGTGATTTAATTCCTCTAGATGTCAATGCGTTTTATTTATCTTTTCTTATAGTGTAACCTCTTTTTAAGGTTTCTTTTTTTAAATATTAAGTATGTACTAATATTTGTTATTATTATATTGATTATTTATCAATATTTAATGTTTTTTCATTGTCTGCTACCTCGGAAAAATAGCATATTCTACGCGACTGTGAAGTGTTTTTTCTTTACCTTGGCAATATTTACTGTCTCGCTTCGCTCGACAGTAAATGTAATTGCCGCGGTAAAGAAAAAACTCACTTCACAGCCTAGTAACATAATATACTATTAAATATTTAGGTGTAAATAAAAGTTTGTTTGTGCGCATGTTGAAAAGATACAAATGGGCAAAGAAATTCAAGCTCATATAGAACTAATAAAGGGCAAATTATGGGTACTTCTTTAGATTGTTACTCCCCTTTGATTTTTTAGAATGCAAATAACTGACTAAATAACCATTAAGACAAACGGATGTTTAGTCCAATGTACTTTAGGACAAAGGAATATCACACTTCTATTTTTATAAGGGGAGTAACAGTCTAAATAATAACATACAATAAACCTTCTTTAGATTGTTACTCCCCTCTGTTTTATTTATATATAAGGGGAGTAGCAATCTAAAGAATTGCCATATTATGACCTACCATCCAAATTTCAATAAAATTGGATGAGTAGTATCTAAGATATATAGGTTCACAAAAATTGAGCGACAGACAGACAGCCACGGGACCAAAAATGTTCCCTGATATCTAAAACGGATATGTCTTGGAATTTTTGAAATCGGAGAAATATTTTTTGTTTTTCAAAACGATCGCATAGCTTCCGCTACACTTGGTAAGCTCAGAAGCAAAATGAAGGATCTTACCAATAATTTGGACTTTGGGTAGTACGATGTACCTCTGAACCTGTTGTTCTGCGCGTATTCGTTTTCCATCGAGTACAGAGTTGTTGGCTTCCAACACTCCGAACGAAAACCACATTTCTTGATAAACTGTTAAACAAGAATTGTAGAAATTAAAATTAAGTGTGATGAGAAAAGCTTAAATGAATTGGATGATGAACTAAAGAGGTAAAATATAAGTAATAATAATAATAATAATAATAATAATAATAATAATAATAATAATAATAATAATAATAATAATAATAATAATAATCTCTTTATTGTCATTATGTTTTACAAATCGTAAAACTCTAGAAATCTGTCAATATACAAAAAAAAAAAAATTTTATAATAAAATAATTCTTAAAATAACAATTTCTAAAATAAACTTGATAACACATACATAAGTATACATACATAAGTATACATACATAAGTATTTTACATACATAAGTAGTAAATACAAATCCTACTTTGAATCTATTTATCATTATCTATATTATTATTATTTTTTTTTTTTTTTTGTTTGCTCTATAGAGAAACTCTCGGTGAGTATAGTAAGGGTTCTCAGAAAGAAATCCCTTAATATACTTTTTAAAAGCTTTCTCTGGTAGCTCCTTAACATTCTTTTCTAGAGAATTGAAGTACTTAATACCAAGAATGCTGTGACCTACCTGTGAGGGGGAATGACCAGTCCGTCTTTATTTTTTGTATTGTAGCTGTGCGTCAAACTGTTCGTATCGTATAAATTAATGTTAGTCTTTATGTATAATAGTGATTGATAAATAAAGAGGTTAATGACTGCCATAATCCGTAATTTTTAGGGTCCGTAGGCAAAACCAAGGACCCTTATATTTTCCTGCGTGTGTATGTCCGCCGGTCCTCTCGCGTGCTCTCATGGCTACACCTTTCGTCCGATCACTTTGAAATTTGGCATGTATGTGTCTTGTATCTTCCCACATATTTTAAAAATATAGCGACTTAAAATAAATATTTTTCAAAAAAATTAGAATTTTTTTATTTTTTTTCGACACCGTGAGGGGTATCATATGAAAGGGTACGTCCAGCTGATTACAAAAATATATAATTCTTTGGTTATAACTTTGATAGGGCGAGCGTAGGCGAGTTTGAAACGTGCCCCCCCCCCCCCCCCCCCTCTATCTCGCTTATGTGAAGTGCAAAAAATCTGAAAAAATTTCTGAACATTCTTCGACCAAAAGTAAAGATACCACTTTTAGGAAATTTCGAAAAAAAAAAAATATTATTTTATTTTTTATTGACAGAATACGTTTTTTTAATAATTATGGTCTTTTCGATGTATTTATATGGTTGTAGTCCGGTTCAGTGGCAAAAAAATACTTTATCAGAGTGTGTGAGAATATCAGACCCTTAGAATGGTTCAAAGTAAGCTTTTTAGCATTTTAAAAAAACACCGTTTATACACTTTACAGTTAAACACTATATAGTGTGGCCTACGGACCCTCGCTGTGTGCTGACTAGCACACACTTGACCTGTTTATTTAAAATGGGGTATGCAAGTATCGTCATGTTTTAACCCTAGTATAATTCTAATTATCTTTTTTTTTGAAGTAATAGCAGCTGATTAGTGTTAGTATGGCCCCACATTATATTTTTAATTTTCTAAAGACATAAACATAAGTTGCTACTTTTGAAGTAATGTTGTCTAAGTGCGGTTTCCAAGTCAGTTTGTCGTCGAGAGTAAGTCCTAGGAATTTAATGGGTTCTTGCTTTATGTTTGTTTTCAGACTTAACAGAAGGCTTTGTGTTTTCTCCATATTCATTTTATAATTATTATCAGAAAACCATTTACTTTTTTAGCATTTAGCAAAGTAAACAATCAGGGAACTGAGAAAATAGAGAAAGTTATATAAGGGGTGTTGTACTGAATAATTAAGGTACTTTGTAGGAATAGGAAGGAATTAGTAGGTATTTTACACTTAAATAGTTTTAGTTAAAGATCAATATAAAGCAGTAGTAAAGCAATCTTACTATGTCACAGAAGTATTTATCAGAGCTGATTTGATTCGCATTGTACCAGGTAATCACATCGTGGAAGTCAGTTTCTCTTGGTACTGGGAAGTCTACCGGTGGGTACAGCTTGGACATGTCTATATCTACTCCTTGCATGAACAGACTAAAACAAACAGAACCTTTATAATAATAATGTATTTGACTAATACGTCCAACAAGGTATTAATGTACCCGCAACAACACTTGCCTTAAGGTATGAACGCCAGGACACAAAGCATTGGCAACATCCATTTATAGGTTGCCAACATATCGTTGACACACAAGAACAACCTTGATACAAGCAACCGGCAACATTTGAGGAGCCTAGTATCAAAGGCGGACATTCTTTTGTTCGATTGTTTCTTATAGATTTTTTGGCTGCTGCATCAGATTCTGCTATCCATTTGCATCAAAAACGACCAGAAAAGGGGTAAAAATGTAATAATATTTGTAGTTTTGTTTCAAATACGGACAAGTCAACACAAGTTTTACTTCAAAAGTGGACATAACCGAAACAGCCAATCAGGAGGCTGCATTTTACTAACTCGTTCCTATGATGCACTGCGGGCTTTAGCATCTGAATACCTACTTCTACCATTTTGCCATACATGTTTAGAAAAATCCCGTCAAGTACTTCCAGCAGGTTACTAAAAGGGTTTCTTCGGTCATAAGAATTCATAAGTACATTATTATTATTTACTATTATTTAACAAAAATATGTATAAAAATTCACTTTTAAGAATCAAGGTGTGCATATATATTATACTATCTGCGGTAGTATGCACTAATTTGGTTATTTTAGGGGTAAAATGGCCGCTATTTTGGAAACACGATATATTTTTGTAAACTAAATTTCAATACCTATATAATGATACCCAACTTCGAATTTTCAAATGACAAATAAATTAAGGCTCCATAGTTACGGCCCCCATAAATTTATTTAATTTGTTGGGGGGTAAAATGACCGCTATTTTGGAAACGTTGATGATTGATTTTGGATTTTTATATATATTTTTAATCTTCATTTTAATACCTTTGAAATGATATACCCAACTTGATAATTACAAAAAAATATAAAATATTGCGATCTATTCGCAATTGATCGCAGATCGCAGAAATTTGGAGTGTTTAAGTCCGCAATAGTTTTTCTGTTTTTGGGCAAAAAAGTTTAACTTGTATACTAAATTTCAAGTCTATAGCTTCAGTAGGTCGGGAGATATGCTCCAATATGTGACGGACGGTCTTTTTGACCAAAAGCATAAGGGTTTCTAGGACGACCTCGAAACCCTAAAAATGATTCCCCGAGGGGAAATCGAGAAATCAATTTTAGCTCTAAATTTGGGGGCACTACTCCCTAAGAACTCTGAAAAACGTGAAAAAAAAAAATTATGTCTCCAATATTATTATTCTAATCATTATTTTCAACTTCATTTTGCTTCAAAAACGGACAAAACCTTGTTTTTGTTTCAAATGCGGACAAATCCACTTTTTAACTCAATTTAGCAGCAAAAATATCAATTAAATTCACGTTTTCAGTACTTCAAACTAGTTTTGATTCTATTAAGAATCAAGAGAAAAAAAAATCATTGCTCTAGCACTTTAACATAGCATCTTTAACGGCTCTCCTGTAACATTTTGAAATGTGCTTTTGTCCGTCTTTGATAGTAAGCTCCTCAATTTATCTTTGATGTAATGCCACCCGATGTTGAGAGGAGTATCTATTAACTTGTTTTTGTTGACGGGATACGTTACAGCAACCGTCAACATTTTGTTGCTTGGTGTGCACTAAGTTTTAGGTTTTTATTTCTTAATTATGTTTTTTTTTGTAGTATTGTTGTGTTCTTGTTGAGTCGTTATTGAGTCATACATTGTTCACAATATATAATAAATTTTTGTCAATAAATTTTACTAGTAATTACATGTTATTAAAGTTAGAAAATGTAGAAGGCACCTACCTATGTATTATGTGGCAGCAAGTATTGAAGGCTTAAGTAATAGCTTAATGTTAAATTTGTATCATTTAAAAAATTACTCGAAACTACCCAAAATGGTTAATAAATTAATTAATAATGCGGAGCAAGGTCTCTGTTTAACTTAAACTCCGGATTCGACAGTTTGGCATTTTGTCTATCTGACTGTAAATGTGTCATTGACGCCGTCATGACCAAACGCGGTGTTCGATTTCTGCCAATTTAGCATGGATTTTCCTTCAAGTCATAAAAAATAGACTGCCAATTGGTATGGCGCATAACTTACTCGCAACCTATCACGTACTTTATTGATTTTATGCTTTTACAAGCCATTATTGTCTTCGTTATTTTAGATGTAGGGGAAAACAAATTAATGATCATTAATAATTATAACTCACAAATGAGGGCTAAAAAACAGTGTTGCTAAACCTATTTTTTTTTTTTTTTTTTTTTTTTTTTTTTTGAAATTGGTTTCATAAAACCAGTTTCTTCAGTGTGCACAGTGCCTTAGTTCTTAGTTTATTATTATTTAAACATCCGAATTGTGAACAACATTATATAAAATATCTTCTTTAAGTAATACAGTAAGTAAGACAGTAGTAGTCTTAAGCAAACTTTGCAAATGGGTTGAAAACTCAAACAGCAGGCAGATAATAGAATTAACTTCAGATACTTTTACAATATAATTACCTTCCGAGAGCTTCAATTAGGAAGAAGGTGCCATCATCTCTCCAGTGGGCCAGTGGTACGTGGATGCATTCGGGCATTGACATCTTGATTATACCTTGTAGAAGACCGTGGGGCGCTACCTCTATACAAATGGCGTTTTTGGGGACGTGCTGAGTCGCCTCTTCGAACAGCACAGGATTCAGCAAGTTGTTGACGAAATACTGTGAGGTGCAGTGAAGTCCTTCAAAAGTATCCCACTTGTCTTCTGGCACGGAGCTGGAAATCCACTTGCTCGATCTCAAAGTTGGTTCGGGAATAACCTGAGGAAGAAACACTCCAAGTAGAGAAGAGCACAATCTACTGAAAACATATTATGAGATGATTGCAAGTTGTCCGAAATATTATAAATGGAAGCGGGCCTAATCCTTGCTGAGGTGGAGCGGAAAGTCCAGCAAGCTAAAAAAGAAAAACTCCAAGAGTTAGGTGAGGTTGATTCCAAGAATTAGATTCGTGTGATCAGTCTCAAGCAAACACATGAACAAGAGTGTACATCGTGTGGACACACGTAGGTATGCCCCTAGACTCTGTCCTGCGTGGAAGTCTCAGTGTAGCCGAGGAAGAGGTCATTGGGAAAAATGATCAACTAAACCTACAGACAACAATAGGATAACAAGATTCGGAAGTCAGTCACTATCTAGGAGCGGTTTGAGCGTCAGGAGCGGTCAGAGCGTCATTAGCAGGTCCATGGAAAGCAAATATTAATCGACTGGGCCAACAAACAGAATTTAAACTCGATACACAGACTGACATCACAGTGATAGGGGATAAACTGTACCACTGTTTAAGGTCACCTGCATTCAAACCGGCGTATGAAGTGTTACACAGATCAACCGGAATGAGGATAAAGGTTAGAGGAAAGTTGCTCTCTAAAGATGTAGACAGGGTTGGAGGTGGTTAGAAGAGGTTCTTATGGAAATGATCTTATACTTATGTCGTCAAGGAACCTCAAGAAGTATTTTTTGAAGAGGGGACAAAACATTATTCGATGTCAGCATGGTTAAACGCTTTGAAACAGGTCCCATCAGAAAATCAAATAAATCCCTGCTAAACGGATTGGGGAACCGAGATATCGAGTACCAAATTAAGCTAAAAGAGGATTACAGACCGTATGCGATCAAGGTCCCAAGGTGTGCAGCTTTCCCCTTTTTACAGATAACCAAGGAAGAACTACTTTGATTAGAGACAGAAGGAGTCATATCGTGAAAAGAAAGTCAGACAGAGTGGTGAGCGGGACTCGTCGACGTTCCCAAACTGGATGGGACGGTGATAATGAACTAAATAGAGCTGTGATGAGAATGCTTCATCAACTGCCGCAATTTGTGTAATATGTGACTAGTGGTTACATTTTGGGAAGATGTTGTGTTTTCAAAGCTAGACGCCAAAACTAATTAAAATGTTGTTGTGGAACCAGTGGTTTGTACAATTCAAAATATTTATTGGGAGGGGAAGGTAAAATAACATTAAATTTCTTGAGGAATAAATATTGTGAATTGGACGACCCTGGACCAGGCTTTGTATCTTCTTAGAATTAAGTTGTGCAAGCTGTATATGTGTGATAATGTATTTGAATGTTTTTCTATTAATGCAAGCTAACTTTTATTATTTATAGAAGATCTAGATGAAGCAGTTTAATTTGAAAACAAAAAACAAATAAAATACAGGTAGCATACTTCTTCCAAGAAGCGGAGGTAGGGAGCTGAAGCAGGCTGGATGTATTCCGTGTGGTAAGCAATGTTTGAGACGTTGACCAACTTGGCCAAGACTCCATCCTTTTTCAGCTTGGCAACGTACTCCTCCATAATTTCAGCAGGACCAGACAAAGTGCAGCTTGTACTGGAGTTGTGGCAAGCGACATGGATACCATCGGGTAACAAATCTTTGATTTGATTGTAACCCATACCTGTGATAACACAAATCAAATATTTTTACTAATAATTATTGTTGCTCTAGAGCCCTAGGTATCCTGTTCTAATAACACCATATGAACATGATTTTGACTCTGTTTCTTATAAACACAATTCTACCGAACTAAGATAATACTTACCGACGGCGGCCATCATGCCTTTGATGAGCTTTGCATCGTTAGAAGACTTGCCCCTACCATAAGCTGCTAATATAGCCTGCTCAGCAGTCAAACACTTGTCAGCGTAGGCGCAGCCGATTTCACCTGTGGAGTGGCCCACATAACCATCTGGTACGAAACCTAACTCCTCTAGCAGGTCAGTCAGAGCTATCTATTCAACAAGCCGATAAAACTCAATAAACATCACAACAATATTTGTACGGGCAAAGTCAAGAAAACTGGTTGATTGACCTATTTTACTATTAATTCATTGTAAGAGATGTATTGTGCATTTTGTCCAGAATCTTAAAGAAATGTGAATTTATGCAGTTTCACAAACAAGACTAATTAGAAGAATAGGAAGAGGAAATTTGGCGTCAAAGTTAATTTTTTGAAACCTGATTTGTTCAAATAAAGAATACAATGGTTGGGAGTTGTGTTGGGTTGTCATGTGTGGATCATCCATTATGATTCTGATATTCGACAGACCTTTAGTACAAGCATGAAAGAATCAAAAATGTTTTCAACAATAGGTTAGCGACTATATGTGGTAATGTACCTTTACTTATATGCACTTTCCTCTTTTATCTTCATTTAGTATGATGTATTTCTTTTTGTTTCAGCTCTTAAACACTGTAACAATCCTGGGTGAAGCAAATTTGCATGATCTGCAAGATTTTGGTTCATTTGGCTTGAGGAGAGTCTTTAAGCGTTGTAAAAACAGCCTTGAACAAGGGTTCTTTAAACAGTAGACTGAAATTATGATAAGCCGGTTGTTTTTTTTTTACTATTCGACATGACAGTGGAAATGGAAGGCACAGTTACCTGAATGGCAGCAATGCCGACAAAACTGTTGAGGATATTTTGGAACGTGGTCGATTCTAAGGAGGTTAAAACATTCATGAGGTCAAATCCCTTAGTTGCAAGCACTTTGGCAGACCTTTCCAAACTTCTTCTTATAACGGGTATCTTCATCAGGCCGGCGCCCATAGCAGGCCACTGGCAACCCATACCAGTAAATATATACCATACTGGCCTTCGTTCTTCTGAATATGTCTGCAAATTTACAAACAGAAACACAAATCAATATTTTAATAAATCTTGAAATGCCATATGGGCACCAGTAACAAAGGATCTCGGTGAAAGAAAGTAATAAATTTGTATCTCTCTATATTCTGAACGTGTTTTTATTCAATAGTGTCATTAGTTTATCATTTGGTTATGACGTTTATTTCCTACTCTCATAATATGGTCCATTAGAAAAGAACCGTAAATCTTTATTCTCTCTATCTTTAAAACCAAAGAGATATTTTTCAACCGATAGGAACCATATGGGTAAAAAACAATAGGATTAATACATACGCCTGATCGTATTGATGTCTTGTTTTCCCCCTTAACGGTGAATCCTCGAAGCAGATGATTAGGGATGCTTTCCTTAAACACATTGTGATTCAGCGCGTAATAGTTCTCGTCCACTGGCTTCTCCAACACCTTGACATTATTTCAAATAATCATAAGCATGTTTGTAACAATTTAGGATAATCATAATTAATCATATGAATCATAAAGGTGTTACATCTATTTAAAATAATACAATTCATGTTATAAATACATCCTGATTCTGTCCTAGAAAATAGTGAGTACAACTTAAGGACAGAACTGTAATCAGAGTTTAACCATAGTACACAATAGAGCAGATATGTTTTTAATTAAAAAAAAAATCCATACTCATATAGTGAATATGCTATACTAAATTATATCACAATCAATTAAAAACGAAAATATAAAGCCCTATCTATAGAAGTACAAACTATGAGGAAATAGTAGGAGTATAGTTGCAATGGTTTCAACACTGTTCTCTTGTAGAAGTGTTATAAAACAAACGGACTAGTCATTTAAAACTATGTACTAAGTTAGATAATATTTTGGTCCAATTTCCAGTAAATGTGGAACACAAGTCGTTTTTTCTCTTAGGTATGGCGAAAACAAAACGGGAATCTATTAAAGCACTTGATAATACTTTTTTTAAGCTGAGTAAGTAGCAGAAGTTTCTGAGGGAGATCTTACTTAGGATTCAGATAAGTGTAAGATGAGTAAGAACGTTAAGTTTAAATAAGAAGTTAAGGATTAAAGAAGTGTTATACAATAATACCAATAATGATCTCAATACGTCCAGAGAAGAAATAAATATAATGCAAACTTGGCATTTACCGAATGGAGTATTTTGTCCATTGCCTCGAGGTCTCTGCCGGAGAGAAGGAATATCCTTGGGATGTCATCAGCAGGGAAGTATTCCAGAGACTTGGTGGCTTTACTCTTTGGGTTTCTCTTGATCAGAATGTGGCCGTATCCATTAACCATACTGATGACCGACACCCCCACGTAGTCTCCTTCTAATGGTGTATTCTCTGTAACAACCTACAACCAGAAAAACATTCCACTATTCCTAATAGTTATACCTATACCTTGTTTTTTTTTTTCGCTAATATTACAGAATCAAAAAGAATAATCTAAAGAAATAGTTTTTAGAACAAAGTTCCATATTACTCATTACAGCGCCGGGAGTCCGAGATTGAATCCAAGAAAATCGACCGATGACGATAACTTAAGTAAAAATCGACCGATTTAGTTAAAATTTGGTACACCATGTTCATTTTAATAAGGTTTACAAAGCTGGGTTTTCCCCACTATTCTTTATGGGTGTCAGACATGGTCACTGACTCAAATCATGGACCGGAGAATAGTTTCAGCGCAGTGTCAGATGATAAGATCAATGCACGGAATCAGCAGAAGAGAAAAATTAAGTAGTGAAATTACTAGTAGTGGAACGAAGAGCCTGATGATACAGAGCCATAATTTAAAGTGGAAATAGGCTGGCCATGTCTATAGAATGAATCCTGGAAGATGGGCAAGGGCAACTACAGAATGGACGCCATATGGATATAAGAGAAGTAAAGGAAAGCCAGCTAGAAGGTGGACAGATGAGTTTGTCGAGAGAATGGGGAAGCTATGGCATAGGACGGCTATGGAGAGGCAAGGATGGAGAAAGGCTACTGCTACGTTCTTAAATTAGGAATTTTTCATATGTTTACTACATAACTGACTCTTTAACCCCTTAATAGGGAGGCTCCTGCTTCGAAAGAAGTGTCGAGGGAGCTATTATTATTATGTTCATTTTACCAATACCAAGGATGAGTTTGTTGGACAGCGTTATCCGCTCAAGTGTTCGCGCACATCTCTCTCGTAAATATCAACTTCAAATGTAAAATTGGAATTTCTGGACGGGAAAAAAAATCCATCATCACTTATTCTATGAGACGAACATTTCTTTTTAGTAAAATTAGCAGCGACACCGATATGAAGTTATAAAGATTCCATCCTAAATTCTTATTTTAAACCTGAAGCCATCGTTACCGATGGATAACGCTTTTCAACGGACTTAGCCTGAGCATTGATAAACGATAGATTTATAACAAATTTAAACTTAAAATAAAGTTATACTTACAAGCATGAACGTTACTGACAGACACAAAGACATACAGACACGGTGCGTATTCATTTGAATGTAAGATACTCGCAACACACACGCTTCGAATAGTTACCATATAAGAATTTTATACGTATTCACATACGACTAATAAATTAATTTTTATCAAATAAGTTGGCCCACCATCAGTGGTAGCGCTCGTAAATCGTACTTCGGTTATTTCTTAAAGGCAATAATGCTTTACTGATTTTTTATTTTTCACCTCTAAAATTTACAAATAAATACAAGAGCAGCACAAGATATTGAGCTTAAACGGCCAAACATTTCGAATTAACATATTCCCCACACAAACATTTTCTATTTCAATAATGTGCATTTTTCACTACCCCCACCCCCCCCCCCCCCCCCCTTTATTCTCTAATGAAATAAAATATGTAAAGTTAGTTTATCTTAAAGATTACTATAGTCCTGATAAATGGCAATCAGATTTTTTATTTTTTTGTTAAATGAACATAATCGAAACTTGTAGAATAGAAGTGTTTCTTTTATCAACTACTGAACTTGATTAGCTCAAGAAACTAATAGAGTAGTAGTGTTACCTTGATTTTTCCATCGAGGAGGGCCGGCACGTCAGGATTAGGAGCCGTGTAGTGAAGTGTCGGAGGAATGAGATTATTCTTCAGAGCCATCAAAGCCTGAGCTAGCGAGATCAAACCTGCAGATGCCTCAGCATGACCTAACCTTGACTTGCATGATCCCACCAAAAGAGGTCGCTTTCGCTTGGAACACAGCGCTTCTGACAAACCATTCAGCTCTGCCGCATCTACATTCTAGTGAGAAAAAAAAATGAAACTAATATATTGTCAGCTGAAACAGTTCATTTATCAGCGTTGTTTACTACTAATAACAGGCGAGACATTGCTGCCAAAAATTGACCTGACCTCAAAAAAATTAAATATTACTAATGAACACCACATTTACTTACTTCGCCGACTATAATAATTAAATATATAAAAATTGTTATTTAAATAAAAGTTAATATTTTATGAATTATTAGTTGTGTATTATGCCAACCTTTGATGCAGAACCATCACACTCGATGTAAGCAATGTCGTCTCTGTTGATGTCAACATCTGAATAGAAATCCTTTATGAAGGTACCAAAGCCCAGGGGATCACAAAGGTGAGATGGTTGGCTCAACATGTGGGAGCTCATAACTTTGACTATGGACCCGTACGACCTGTGTGCATCTTCGGCCCGCTGAAGTACCATCACGACGCAACCATCTGACCTGTTGTACCCATCAGCTAAAACCACATACAACAGAGATTCATTGTTAAATATCCCTCAAAATAAATAGAAAACCGCCTACATTTTGGACAATATTCAATCCCCTTACTTTCAATCAATTTTATTAAATTTTTCCTTTCTAGGATCATTTATAATGATGAACACTTTTTATCCTTTTCAGTGGCTATATTTCACCCTTCGCTTTTGGGCTTCTTCAAGCTACAACATGATCAACATTTGACTAATACTAATGTCAATTACATTAACAAATAATCTTTAAAAAAATGAATAATTATGTTGTATTTCAAAAATTAGATAAAGTTAATAAATTCCTTGTAATTGCATTGTGAAATAAATCGACAATTCTTTTCAAAACAAAATGAGTAAATACTAAAAATGAGTAAATAGGAAGCACACTTTTGGCACTTAATTATTTCTTCAGCATTGTTCATTCTATTTTGTTCCATTCCTATATGAGTTGCTTCTAATATTAATATGTTTGATGCATTTTTTACTTCCTTATAATTTTTTCTTTTTTAAATTTAATATTATTGTTTAGATTAGATTAGATTCTTGGCATCTTGTGCTAATGCTGAACTCTGTTCGATTTTGTTTATATATAAAATATGTTGGTTTGGAAAAGTCAATCTATTTTGGAAAAGTTGTCT
This sequence comes from Gerris lacustris, assembly GCA_951217055.1. Taxonomy (NCBI): domain Eukaryota; kingdom Metazoa; phylum Arthropoda; class Insecta; order Hemiptera; family Gerridae; genus Gerris; species Gerris lacustris. Next base: position 5,011,396 of record OX578279.1, read on the forward strand.
GTTATCTGGCCTGAAGGTGTCATATCTATACAAGCTTTAGGGGATTTATTACATTTTAATTTATAAACAAATATTTTATTATTAGTTTCGATCTTATTTTTTAAGTAGGAAAAAAAGTATAAGTATAAATGAGCAGGGAGTCCCATATCATATCTACCTTGAGCAATAGGTTATAGTAGAGATCAAAATTAGAAGATTAAGTCAATATATTATGTGTAGGCAAATGTTAGTCATTAAAAAGATACAGAGTATAAAGTAAAACTTAATTTTCGAAAAATTACAATAATTTCAAAACGGTTGTAGATATCAAATTCTCTTAACTACCTAAAAAGAGTATTTATCTTAATTCTCCTAAGATGGTATTGGTTTTAGGAATAAACACGACCAAAAGGTAACAGGTTTTTTCTTATTTAATAAACGATAGTAAAATTACGTGATAGCTTCTATGGAATATTAATAATATGGTCATTTTTTGTTTTTACCGTCTGCGCTGAAGGGCTTGGTTTTGCCATCAGAGTTGACGTGTCTGATGCCGTCATATTGGACGTTGAAGAATGGGATGAACATTTTACTCATACCTCCGATAATTGCCATCTTCACTTGACCGGTTTCCACCATCCTAGCTGCTGTTTGAATCACCTCTATCGATCCCGTCCAAGAGCACATTAAATTAGCACTTGGACCTAATCATAAAAGAAAAATATAAGCAATAAGTTAAGTATAAATTTAAGATACCTACTCGATAAATTTAATCAAATACCTATTGCTACATAATATCCATTTTTTAGGGTTTCGTTGGTAAAACCAAAAAATGAAACCCTTATAGTTTCGTTCCTGTGTCTGTCTGTCTGTCCGTCCGTCTGTCACTCTGTACGGTTCCAATAACTTTTGAATCAAAAGAGATAAAAACATGAAACTTTCCAGTGATAAAGAACGTTTTGACGCGCACACAGGCAAAATATAGCGAACTCAAAATTATCACCTGTTCAAATTCAAAATGGCGGCTAATGCCTGTCTCAGGGAAAAAATTTTTTTTTTAAATTTTGAGTGGGGTATCAAATGAAAGGTATTGAAGAGTAGATTACAAAAATATATAACACTTGTAGATAGTGTTTAATTTTCTGCGCCAATTTGTCAAAAAACATCAAAATTTTGCTTGTCCCCCCCCCCCTTACTAATTAACACAATACTTTATCATTAATTCAATTTACAACATATATGAGAAAGTTAAAAACAATCAATATTAGATATGAAACAATAGTTACCAGTCAGATTAAAGAAGTAAGATATTCTGTTGGCATTCATACAAGAAGCGTAAGCCAGTAAGCTACCGGTATTGTGGTTGCCTGACACGATAGCTTCGGTAGATTCACTGATCATACTTGTTGTATAAACTGCTGTTTTTGAACCCTTTAACGTCTTAGGGTTTATACCTAAACAGTAACAATAAACATTTCAAATTAAATTAGTAAACCGTCCATCGTTAGTACTGCTACAAATGCACACACATGACAGCTATAAAGTATCATGAAAATAACAATTTTTTAATGTCCAGACGCAGTTTTCTGTGTTTAGCCAGTAGTTTAGTAATACACTGCTTAACGTGCCATTAAAAAAGAATGTAATCACAAAGTTTAAAGAAGAGTGGCTACTAATGGTATAAGACAGAATATAATCCAAGAGAATGCAGTTAGTGAATAAAGAAGAGTGGCTACTAATATTGTTTTAAAGAATATAATCCAAGAGAATGCAGTTAGTGTATAAAGAAGAGTGGCTACTTATAGTGTTTTAAAGAATATAATCCAAGAGAATGCAGTTAGTGTATAAAGAAGAGTGGCTACTTATAGTGTTTTAAAGAATATAATCCAAGAGAATGCAGTTAGTGAATAAAGAAGAGTGGCTACTAATAGTGTTTTAAAGAATATAATCCAAGAGAATGCAGTTAGTGAATAAAGAAGAGTGGCTACTAATATTGTTTTAAAGAATATAATCCAAGAGAATGCAGTTAGTGAATAAAGAAGAGTGGCTACTAATATTGTTTTAAAGAATATAATCCAAGAGAATGCAGTTAGTGAATAAAGAAGAGTGGCTACTAATATTGTTTTAAAGAATATAATCCAAGAGAATGCAGTTAGTGTATAAAGAAGAGTGGCTACTAATAGTGTTTTAAAGAATATAATCCAAGAGAATGCAGTTAGTGAATAAAGAAGAGTGGCTACTAATATTGTTTTAAAGAATATAATCCAAGAGAATGCAGTTAGTGAATAAAGAAGAGTGGCTACTAATATTGTTTTAAAGAATATAATCCAAGAGAATGCAGTTAGTGTATAAAGAAGAGTGGCTACTAATAGTGTTTTAAAGAATATAATCCAAGAGAATGCAGTTAGTGAATAAAGAAGAGTGGCTACTAATATTGTTTTAAAGAATATAATCCAAGAGAATGCAGTTAGTGAATAAAGAAGAGTGGCTACTAATATTGTTTTAAAGAATATAATCCAAGAGAATGCAGTTAGTGTATAAAGAAGAGTGGCTACTAATAGTATAACCGAATATAATCCAAGAGAATGCTGTTAGTGTATAAAGAAGAGTGACTACTAATAGTATAACAGAATATAATCCAAGAGAATGTAGTTAGTGTATAAAGAAGAGTGGCTACTAATAGTATAACAGAATATAATCCAAGAGAATTCAGGTAATTTTTAAAGAAGTGTGGCTACTAATACCCATACAATTCTAATTTTGTTATGATAATAATATTCTTACCTAGTATTATACACTACTATAATATATTCGTGTTGACTCTAAACTTAAGTTACCAAGTAAATCATTAAGTGTAACCATTTAAGCGGCGTATTAAAGAACCCACCTTGATGTTCCGACGAAAGTGACAGACGATGAGCCGTTGGTCACACGAGCAGCTAGACGGAAGACGGGATTAAATCATCTCTCTCCACAAATATTTCATCTAACCCCGGTGACATATTTGTAACATTCATCACTCAGATCAGGGGACAAGTTTGTTTTATTAAACACCTATATCGTTAAAATTACTAATCTGATTTTAAAGAAATTTGATTGATTTGCCAAGAGTAGCCCACTGATAATCCCATCTGAATTTTAACTGTCTCCATACATTTAAAATTGAATAAAAACAAGTTTGACCCCACTGGGAATCGGAAAATGTCCAAACAACCAAACTTCCTAAGTGACAATTCGAATAATAATAATAGGACGCGAGAATGTAATGTGCCACACTGTTGGACGTATCAGTCTCTCATCACACTTTATAATTGATGTAATAAAATTGATAATAATAAAAAATGTAGAACATTAAACAGAATTTTCCTTTCTGAATTTCACGTTACCTGCGTCGCAGAAAGCTTCGTAGCAACCCTTGATTAAAAATTTGTTTTCACAATTCATGACTTTGGGGTGAACGCCAAAGAACGAATGATCAAATTCACGTATATCCGTTATAGAACCCACGTAAAGTGGCTTGACTTTATCTCCTGCAACAAAAAAACATTGTTATTAAAAAGGTAATACACGAATTCTATTATATATTATATATTATATAATATCCGAGTAGTAGTAGTTACCTCATACTTCCTACTAGACGGGTTGGTCGACCCACTTGCTCGAACCTAGCAATTAGGCCTTATAGTAGCCCCCTGGTGGAGAGTTGCAGCTGCTTCACACATCATATATCTGATATCTGTACATTGTACCACCGAAGTGGTATGATGATGTGATCATTATTGAGCCATATAAGCGTGCGTCAAACCCCACAGGGGGTGTCCCACGCTCTGCTCCGTCCTCGATTCATAGATACAAATCACAGCATCATGGCACGGGATCGAATCCACGATCTCGAGTCGCCTCGACACATTGATAGTTAGTAGAGCCCTTCGGCCACGCTGGCTCCCTTAAGTATCCAGGTAAAGGTGTGTTTTCCTACAAAGCGTCAAATGTGCACGACAGGGGTGAAGATTGCTGGCACGCGCGTTTGACGCAAATGGGGTGTCTTCCTACAATGCGGCTGACGCGATCTTTATCTCTCTTGAGTCTGAGAACGTGTGTAGTTAAAGTATAATGGTTCAGTGAATCGATGATGATAAATAATAAAAATGGTCCAGGCTCAAATATTATAAACGTAAATATGCAAGTAGAAAAACTCTACTAATATAATCAGATCTAGCCAGTTACTTACGCACCAAGGGAGGAAACAAAGTCATTACACCCTGAGCGTTTTTGTAACACTCTTTATTCAATAACTCGTTAAACCTAATTTACATTCTTCTCC